>OU426851.1:11279919-11372419 GCA_911387685.1 Dolichovespula media | reverse complement strand
ATACCATGTCGGTAATGTCACTCGCGTGGGCCATCTATCAACTAGAAACCTTTCTTATCTCTCGTGGTAAATAACATGTATTATAAACACATACGAATAAGTTACTTATCCTAAGAGTTGAAAGAAAACGATTAATTATCGACAGATGGTACTCGATGTAAGCAACATTACCGACGAGGTATGGAATATTGTCCGTTTCTTATTTTTAGGCGCGTTAATAAGTATTTAATCCGATGCATAAAATCTTAATTAATTTCGGCGAAGTTTGTCTATTACACTTTCTATTCGACGATTGTATCGAATATATGCAGAATTTTCTATAGTTATACCTAATATCAAATACAGAAAATTTTGTTATGCAAGGAATGCCTTTGTCGTGTTAAACAATAAAATATGTACGCTGTTCGAATGTTTTCTTACATCAATCTATAATTTTCAATGTAGAATTATATTGAAAAAAGGAAGATAATTTTTGTTATAATTTCTTTTTTTTGTAGCCAAAATCTTACGAGTTTGGATATGCGATAAAAGACGCTGCCACGGGTAACGATTTTGGTCGTCGGGAGACTAGTGACGGTGAGACAGTTCGTGGAGAGTATAGGGTACAGCTTCCTGATGGTAGGACGCAGATTGTGTCGTATACGGCCGACTGGAGAACCGGCTTTCACGCAGATGTGAGATATGAAGGTACTGCGACTTATCCCGATCAGTATAATACGCAGAACAATGGTTATAACAATAACAATAATAATAACAATCAAGGCTACGACTTTCAAGGGAACAGCATAAATAATGGATATAACGGAGGTAATCCTCTTTTCTTTACTGTCCTGATTCTTGTCGGATTGTTCGTTCAATCCAAAGTTATTACAGAAAGTAGAAATACCGTGCATCGATGACGAATCTGTTTCTTTTTTTCTTTTTCAGGCAATAATGCTGGCTATAATAATAATAATAATAATCATAATAATAATAACTATAAACACGGAGGTAGCAGTTACAATCAGAATAACTATCAATTTGGCTCGAATGGACTGGACAATAATTATAATTTCGGTGACGTTACGCGGAACACTTATAAGCCACCAGTTTATGGTCCACCAGTTGGATAAATATAAACGAAAGACCATTATGACTGTATAAAATTCTTACCTCTTACCTTTTTTTTTAATAAATAAATGTTTCCTTAATTCTTGAGGGAATTCAATTTCATTTGTATCTTATATCTCTCTTCTCGTCGAGTATAATCGGGTATAATCAACTTTCCTTCTTTCGTTGCGACGTGCTCTTTCTTCATTGTAATCGACGAAAAAGCCGTGCTTGCTTCATTTTTTTTTTTTTATTATTATTTATTTAATGTTTCCACGGTTAGTAACCAGACAAAACTTATATTTAAGATAATATTATTAATATTAATTGCGATGTAATGTTTCTTCAAAATCCAATAAGTTTCGATAATTATTGTGGAGAGTTGACAAGAGTCACATTAGACAATGCGGTTTGTATTAACTTGAAAATAGCAAAATAATTGATAATATTAACATATCTAATTGAAAATATCAAAGGCTTATTAACTTTTTATCGAGGTAAAAAAACTTGATGGACAATGATGGAGAATTTGCCGAGCGATATGTAAGAAGGTTTTATACTTCTCATCGTAATAAATCCGATTAGAATTTGTGATCTTTCAGAGAGTGGGTACCATCGTACGTTGAATCTATAAATGGAACATGAGTGTTTTTGATCTCATGCTTTTAATAACTCTACTCTTTCATGCAATAATTAATCATATATAAAAATAAATGTATAAGAATCTTACGCTTTCTCGAATACAAAAACACTTTGATGTATTACTTTCTGGCCTAAGCAGTAATTCACATACGCAAAGAATATTTATTAGATATTATTTATAGAATTTAATTAATATATATATATATATTATATATTATATATTATATATTATATATGTGTGTGTATTCTACAATTAATACCGAATTTTTTTCATCATACCTCTTATTTAACTTTCGGTATCTACATATGTAAGTTAAATCTATCAATACTAACGAATAATAAGGGAGTCCTTTTCTTGAAACTATTCCAAGTAAGATTATCACATGGAATTAGTGACTGTCGCGTAGGACATCGCAGTTTTTACCAACTAAAACATATCAAATGAACTCGTTAATATTTCTTATAAAATATAATCGACGAGATCGTCAGTTTCTTACCGTAGCAAAAAATTTGACTGACAAAACAGAGAATTTGCCAAGAGATATGTAAGAAGTTTTCATACCTCTCATTATGATAAACCTAAATAGCATTTGTGATCTAACAGATAACACGTACCATGGCGTACTGTATCTGTAAAATAAAAATAATTAAATTTGTTCAATAAAAGTATGAACAATTATTTCTCTTTTTATCTACTTTTTGTTGTTGGTTTTTTTTTTACATTGGCATATATCAAAATCTAAATATATGTATAAATATAAATTACGCTCTGTTGACTAGAAAAACACTGTGATCTATTATCTTTTGACCAAAATAACAATTCCCGTATATTATTATCAGGTTGCACACAATGTTTATAATAATAACAATAGATCCTGCTAGATTTTCAATTGTAAACGCATCATCTTGTAGTATCTATACGAATTTTATAAAAATAATTTCATTTAGTTGATCAATTCGATTTAAAGTTTAAATAAGAAATCCATTGCTAATGCATTTTATTTTATTTCTGTAGTTTGATAAAATATGCATATAAATGTTACTCACTTGAACGAATCCACAACACATGAGAAAGGGTCCAATTATTAACATAAAAAAGTAAGTCGTTTCATATAGAGAATTCAAATCAGCGCAAAATCTTTGGCAATAAATTACATGAAAATAAATTACGATTGACTCCGATTAAAATTCACGTCAACGAATATATTATACTAACTTCAAAGCTTCTTTGTGGTACTTTATACTTTGAACGATCTTTGGGTAAGATTCATCCTCTAACTTAAAGTTATCGAGCTTTCTATCATCAAACAGATTTTCCAACATATTTCTAAAAAAAAAGAAAAAAAAAATCAAATCAAATCAAATAAAATAGATACAAATATATAATAATATCATGATATTATAAATATTGAAAGATGTACAATATTTTTAATGTTTCCTTTTTTTTCTTACCCAACGACCATATACATTCCGCAGGCGTGTTGTACGAACGAAAGACAAAATGCATAATGCGATATGCCAGCTAAGAGTAATAAGGAAGCACTGATATAAGTTATTATCAATAAGAAAAAATAATATTTTTGTGTGTCTATGAAAAATTTTGCTGGAAATGGAAATAGGCGTGGCCTCGTTTCATTTAACGGATAAAAAACATCGAGAATAAAGGGCATAGCCGGTGTAAATATGTTTGCAAATAATGACGCATAATTAATGACTGAAAAAATATTATATAATTAATAATAACAAATAAAGTTAATAATAAGAGATTGTAGTTACTCACTTATCATGATGATCATGTAGATCCTGCTCTCCTCGGCGTACTGGTTCATAATCTCAAATTCTTTCGTACCCCCTCTCTCGTACCAATCACGATTAATACGCGTTAGAAGATTTCTTATCTGTAAAAATTATTCCAAGGAAGGAAAGGAAAAGAAAAGGAAGAGAAAAGAAAAAATACTATCCGATAAGTCGTAAAAAGTAAATAAATAACGCATTAATCGATAACTCAATTTGATCGTACTTTTGACAATTTAAAAAAATTGTTGTAATACGATACTGCGTAATAAAAGTATATCAGGAAGTACCAGAGATACGCCGAGATTAATTTGACGTTATAACGTTCGACGGAAATGCAAATAACATTTAATATCTGAAAATATATATTTAATGTCTCTGCGTCATATATATATATATATATATATATATATATATATATATATATATATATCTTCGATTAACATCTATAACGTCGTCTTTTACCAGGGATATCGGTATGTTAATCAAAATGAAGTTTATGAGTAGCGTTCCAATCAGTTTCCATTTTGTCTCGGTGTAAGGCCACAAACCGGTTAGACTTAAACAAATTCGATGTGGACTGTAACAATGAGTTTCAAGAAAATTCATTTCTCGCGAATCGAAAGTGAAAAAATAACAAACTGAGAGGAAAAACTCTTCGCGACTTTGACGGTATTCTTTGAAATATTTCTCTTATTAAATTAAACCTCTCACAATGTCTTTCGTTCTCTCTCCCTTTTTCGTCTTATGATCAATATTTAAGCACGCGTGGTATTGGACGTTCGTAATAAATTTTTTTTGTCTTTATTTTCTTCAAGCCAAAGGGATATGAAGAGATATAGCAAGGTATAATGTGATCGGCGGACCGAGAAACATAACATGTGTCGGTGTAATTATTATCATTTTGTGTGTGTATATGTGGGTGTACATACGTTTCTCACGTAACACCTATAATCAAGAAAATTGTCTTCTCCCTCTTTTTTTTTCAAACCAGATATACACTCGGTGTTAATAGTTTCTTACGTCAAACATTACGAATGAGTTAAGTTTCTTTAGTTGGATAAACGCCGTCTTCAATGGCTGGTCACCATAGATTTTTATTACTGCATTTGTATGTATGCGCGGTATTTCACACTTACGTATCGTTGTACGTTTAATCAGTGAACTCTTTTAAAGTGGTGAAAAAAAAAAAAGAAAAAGAGAATATACGGTTGATCGTACATTACGGGATCGGTTGAATATTGTCTTTCTTAAGAGCAATAGAAAAAAAAAATACGTTAAAATGTAACACGTTTTATGATTTCACATGTATCAAATATTTTAAGAGTACGAAATAAAAACACCCCAACTTCGGGTTAAATCAAAAGTTTAATGATCTTTAGTTTTTCTTATGGGAACCACCTTGAATTATTTTAATTAAATTGATATTTTAATCAATTATCTGTTAAAAAAATTATTAAACAATTATAATCCTAAGGTTAATAATTAACGAGATATGAACGTGTGAAGTATATTATGTAGATAGAAACATTAATATTAAACATAGTGAAACTTATCGTGTAAGGAATAATTTGATAACCGTTACATCGTTAACAAAAAGGTCCTGTTAGGTGGTTTTAAGTCCTATACTCGTTTAATAATCTCTTAAAGATAATCGAATGAAATGTCTGACTAATATAAAAGAAATGCTGGGTGTACCGGAAGAAAACAAAAAAATGATTAAAACTCCTAGCTTAATCGGAAGTTAGGGTATTTTATTTTGTACCCTTAAAACAACAATGAAATCGTGCAATTTTTTTTCTTAATACATTTTTTGTTCTATTCCTTCTAACAAACGAGATATTCGATTGGTCCTTAATTTATAGGTTAGAGATATTTTATTACAAGTTACACGATTAGTAAGAATAATTACAATTAAAAACTTAACTGCGTAATTATATGAAACAAAAGGATAATAACTTGTCACCTTTATCTATATTACTTTTACTTATTTTATTTTATTTTTTTTAATTTTTCGTTGTTACGCTTTTTCCTTATAGCGTTAATCTCTTAAAATGCCAATGACCATCATTTAGAACCTTCGATTAGAAAAACGAACTCGAATGTGTTATGCAATATATTTAATGGTCTCGCAAAAATTATTGCAGAGAATAAATGACCATGGCGTAAGAGAAAGTCGTTTGAATGACCTTAAAACAGAAGGTATGCATATACATTTAAATAGTGAAAATAAAAATGAAATTATGCAAAGTAATTAATTGCTCACCAATATCGAAAGTTTGATTGATAAGATAAAAAAATTTGCGAGCAAGAAGTAACAAGGTTTTATACTTCTCATCATCATGAAGTTTAATAACATTTGTGATTTTTTAGAAAGCATATACCATGGTACCTCGAATCTGTGAATTATCAATCGTTGGATGATAATGATATTATCATCGTAATTGATCTTGTCAAGTCTTAAAATTAATCTAAGATAAAAACGAAAAGGGAAGTTTACGCTTTGTCGAATATAAGAACGCTGTGATCTATTATTTTTTGGCCTAAATGACATTTCATGAAGAGTATACCACAGTTTACGATGATATTTAAGATCGAAGAAATGATTTCTCTTGTATTTTTATGCTCGATCTCGAAATTTCGTAATAACTAGGGGAAACACAAATTTTAGTAAATACAATTTCAGAAGTTTGATTGAATAATTAAAATAAGATAATGACTAGTCACCCGTATAAACGTAATTATTATAATAACGTAACCAAGTATTACCAGGATCGAAAGACCCTGTTCGAAGGACGAATTAAAGATGGAATCGAATCTTGAAGGATATAAATTTCTTAATAAAAAAAAAAAAGAGAATATAAGAATTTATTAAACGTTTTAGCACAGCTCATACTAACTCCAAAGTCTTTTTGTGATATTTTATACTACGAACTATTTTTACGTAGGCCTTGTCCTCTGTATTACGATCATGTATATATTCCTTCGTTACGTCGACTACGTCATCGAGCATGTTTCTGAAAATAGACGTACGATGAAACTATTAAATTAAATATTTAATCAATCGTAAATCGTTGATATGTATTTACCTAACCACGCAAAACATTCCGCAAATTTGATGAACGAGTACTGCAAATAACGTATAATTGCCTACTACAACCGTGCATAAGAAAGAGGATGCGAAAAAAATGATAAAAAATGCAAGACAGTAGTATTTTTCGGTGTCTATGAACAATTCTACCGGGAATGGTAAGGTACGAAATCGTGTTTGATTTAGAGGAAAATATATATCTAGAATATATGGTACGGCTGATACTAACATCACCATAATAATCAACCCATAAGTCAACGCTAAATAAGAAAAATCATTAATTTATTTATTTCTTAGTTTGAATTAAATTACCTTATTTATTCCATTCAACTCACTTATTATAATCAATGAGTACGTTCTACCATCCTCGGTGTATTTCTTTATGATTTCAAATTCCTTCATATTTTCTTTTTCGAACCAATCACGTTTAATAAACTCCAATAATTGACTTATCTGTAATAATACTCGCGTGTCATCGATTAGAATTATTTTTCTTATTTCTTTCTTCTAGTATCATTTCTTTAACGTCATTTGTATTATTCAACATTCATACCTTTGGCATATTGAATAAGCTATTGTAATACATCAATGCACAGGTTAAATATAATACAAAATTGGTAATAACTTCCATGAGTAATTCAAGGTTGTCTATCGTAATGATCAATGTTATCTGAAAGTAAGATCTTATATCGAAGTTCCATATTTTTTGGACACACACAAAGTGATTTAAATTGTATATGTTTACCTGTATTACCAAAATAAACAAGAAAGTACAGTTTACGATTAGCATTCGAAAGAATCTCTTTTTTCGTGGCGAGTAAGGCCAAAGTCCGATCAACGATAGAAAAATTCGATTGAGTTTGCAGTAACGTTTCTCAAAGAAATCTAATTCATCTAGTTGACAATCGTGAGCCATGTGAAACGTGTCTTTCATTTCTTTCCCGTTATATATGTATATATATTTTGTGCTCTTATGTTTCTTCCTGTTAGATGTTATACCGTCGAACAATAACTTTCCCCATCTATCCTCGCGAAGACAAACCTCTTTTTCCTTCCAGCCGGTGAATAATAAACGACTTCTTCTTTTTTTTTTGTATATACACGTGCGTAATGAAAAAAGGGGGAAGGAAGAAAGGGTGACGGTGAGAGGTGTCAATCATAATGATTTTGCCCATGCATACTCCCACGGGTACTTCCAGCGTTTACATTTTTTAATCAATAATTAAAGAAAAATAGTTTGTAAGGACGGTTTTCTCCTCCTCGCAACCCCAACCCCCATCTCTCTTTGTCATGACTTGCGCTCTTCGCGTCCGTCCGTCCGAATGAAAATAACGCAAAGTACAGTCAGTTTGTTTTAGTCGGAGGGAGTGCTACGTCATCGAACGTGTCTCTCTTCGTTGCAATCATATCTGTTTTTCGTACGTACATACTTCGGGTAATAAGGAATTCGATATGACAAAGAAAAGTATAAAAAAAGTTATATACGCGTAAGGAAAATAAAAATATCCATATCGAAGTCAATGGCGTATGGAAATATTTTTCACTATACGTGAAAAATACTTTTATAATAAGTTTAAGAAATATAATTTTGATTTCTTTTCTTTCTCTCTCTCTCTCTCTCTCTCCATTTACCTTCACCTTTTTTTAGTAACATTAATTATCGTATATAATTTCACGAGAAAGACCAAAGATACCATGAATTGTGACGTTATCGTTCTGGTACTTATGTATGTACGTGTGTAAGTACGATTGTATCATTTGAATTCTCACTCGAAGCGAGATATGTTTAGAAAATTTAATTGAGGTTATCTTTAAATTTTATGCGTCCGATGTCGAGTAACGTTTCGTGCTTCATCCAATATGTCGCTTACCTGCACCCGTCGTCAATCGACAAGAAATTTTTTTATCAACCCCCTATGACAGGCAATACGTATTACAAGCATGTAAATTATCCTGAGAAAAGAAGGAAAACAAATATAAAGTCCTCAGACTATGAAGTAGAACAGTTGACACGATTCGATGGTGACGACTTCGGTATCGTGTAACCCGTATTTTTTTTTTTGGTTTACAATTGGGGGGAGGGGAGGGGAGGGGAGTGTAGGGGGCAAGTATAAGGAATATTTTTTTTGTCCCTTTTCGTAAACGTAAAATTCGGCATTATTGATTGTTTTAGGGTTCATTGTTTTCCTTTCGACTTTGTCGAAAGAGTTGAAGCGTTATGACGTTTAGTGGGTCTAGCTTTATATGTTACTATTATTATTATATGTTGTTATTATTATTATACATTATGATATGCTATTAGCTTTATATGCTGTTCTTTATTTTCTTTTCTTTTTCGTTCGAAGAACGTTAATGACTACAACTTTAAACATTGTAGTAACAATATGTATTTGATTACGGAGTTATGGTTACATGCAATTAAGACGAGTTGATTAATGTAATGAACAAAAAACCATCGCGTAGGATACTGCGGTTTGTAGCATCTTGGAAAAGAAAATACATACATAGATATACTTAATTGACAATAGATTTTACGGAATGATAGGAATAGTTTCGTTTCGTGTCTTACCGATGCGAAAAATTGAATGGATATACAAAATGGCTTGCCAAATGACAAATAACATGGTTTCGTGCTTCTTGCCATCATGAACCAGAGTAATATCTGTGATTTTTTAGTAAGTAAGTACCAAGGCGTATCGAATCTGGTAAAGGTCAATGATAAAATATTTGTTCCTTATATATTTCGTATTCTCTCTCTCTCTCTCTCTTTCTCTCTTGTAATAATAATTTCGTTTATATATATATATATATATATATATATATATATATATATATATATATAATTAATAAGCTTTAAAAAAATTAATAATAAGTTCTTTAACATGTATAAATACTTAATGAAAATTAATACGTAAAAAAGGGAATTACATTTTGTTCAATAGATAAGTGCTGTGATCGATTAATTTCTGACCGAAATAGCACTTTAAATATATTATTATCGTACTACTGATAAAAATGGCGATGGATATCGAAGATTCTATCAGATTTTCCAATTTGAATGCATTTTTTTGTATCAGCTACGAACAATTAAAAATAAAAACAAAGTAATAATTGGTGAATAAAAATTGTCGGTAATTCGTCTCAATCATTACTTAACAACTTATCACCTAACAAAGTCGAATATCATAGAAATTATGGAAACATACTTTACCTGTGTAACGGAAGTGGCCAGAAGAAAGAGCCCTATTACAACTAATCCCAAGTAAACGTGTTCGTACAAGGCACGCAGTTTCATTTCAAATCTTAAAATACATTACGTTACATATGAAAAAGCTTTCAATGTGAAAAACTTGATACGCTATTTAAATTTTATACTAACTCCAATGCCTGTTTATGATATTTTATACAACGGACTATTTTCGCGTAAGTTGCAACTTCAGAACAATGTTTGTCGTTGAAGACATTGTCGACCATGTTACTAAAAAAATATAAACGAATAATTAAATTAAAACGTAAGGATACGATTGAAATAACGACGATAATGAAATTCGATTCGTTTTTCTTATCTTAATTAATCGCAAGTTACTTGAACGATAATGAACGACGGTAATTCGATTACCCAACGACGTAAAACATTCCGCAAAGATGTTGTACGAAGACCAAAAACAGAGCACAGTTGCTTATCAATGTTAACCCTAATATTAATACCATGATGAATATTATCATTAACAATGGACAAAAGTATTTCTGTTCGTCGACGTAAAATTCCATTTGAAATGGAAGGGTCCTTGGCCGAGTCTCGTTCAAGGGTTGGATGAAATCAAGGGCAAGTGGTAGAGCAGATGAGATCATCATTACATAAATCGGTAAGAGAAGTATCGCTGGAAGGAACGTCGTATCATCAAATTTTTATATTTTAATCTATAATGCAAGATTATTAACAATTCTTTATTTTTATTTTTTATTAATTACCCAACATTATTCTCGAGTAGGTTTTGGAATCCTGTGCATATTTTTTCATTATCTCAAATTCTTTCGCCCCTTCTTGCTCGTGCCAATCGTCTCTGATGATCCTCAATAGTCTATACATCTGGAGAAACAAAAATTAAGAGTTGCAGAAAAAAAAAAGAAAATAATAATAATTTTGTTCAATAACAAAGAAACAGGTGAAGCGTTCGAGAGGTGTCGAATTTTTTTTTCTTTTCTTTTTTTTTTTTTTCATCACGTACCTGCGACGAGTTGATAGAATTATTTAAGTGCATAAAAATACCAGCGAAACAGGTAAGGAAATACGGTAGAATTTCGAAAATCGTGTCTATTTTATAATTATTCATGATGATCTTCACGATCTGAAAGAGAAAAATCAATTTATGCTTTATCATCCTCTAAGGGCAAGTTAACTCATGATCGTTGCTAAACGCTTTTGACTTTTTTGTTACATTATTAATCACCTGTAACGATAAAATAGCGAAACAGTTAAGTATAACGATAAATCTTCGTATTAATCTGATTTTTGGTTCGGTGGAAGGCCAAAGTCCGATCGGAGAAAGACTGATCCGAATAAAATCGTAATGACCGTTATCGTAGAAATCCATTCGTGACGACGAACGTTCTCGAATTTCATTCGCGAAATCGAGAATCGAAGCTGAGAAATTCTCACCGACTTTGTTCTCTTCGTTAAGTATTGTTCCTATAAATTTTATTTTTCTTCTCTCCCTCTCTCTCCCTCTCTCTCTCTCTCTCTCTCCCTCTCTCTCTCTCTCTCTCTCTCTCTCTCTCTCTCTCTCTCCCTGTGTGGATACTACGTTATTTTCAGTAATGAATAATAAATTGTAAGTGGAAATGGGACACGGCGTAGTAAAAGATATTTTGTTCTCTCTTTTTTTCTCTTGAAAGAGAAAACCACGAGAGGAAAGTCGAGAAATAATAAAAAGTAGGAAGGAGTATGACATTGACGATAATGACTCGATTAAATGTAATCGTATGAAGCCCCTCTTTTTGCGAAGTAGAAGTACGAAGTAGTCCCTTCTTCCTCGCGCTATAATTATGGGAATTTTTTATCAGTATAAAACACTACTCTCTCTCTCTCTCTCTCTCTCTCTCTCTCTCTCTCTCAATCTCTCTCTCTTCGATAAAACTTGCGCACTTCGATGATACTCCGACAAAGAGTACGCGCTACGTACTTTTCTTCAGTCGGACAAATATCGTCGTTCGTTACTCATCACTATCGATTCCTCGCGTGGCGTTCGATTTATTTCGTGAATTTGAAACAAAGAAAAAAGAAAAGATAGTGACGGCGAGGGAGAAGAAGAGAAAAAGAAGAAGAAGAAAACGAAAGAAAAGAAAAAAAAAAAAACAGGACTCAACTAATAAAAATACAAAAATAGAAATTCTGGCGAATTAAGGATTTGAAATCAAGAGATTTATTTCTAACGTTATTATATCATTGTCTCCTTGATAACGCCTCTAACTCATTCAGTTTAACGCGCTCTTCGGATGCTCGTATTTACTGAAATTTTAACGTTACGGTGCGACAATAAAAACACTTTTCATGGGACTCGCGGAAGAATTATCATAGAGAGTGTAATACCATGGCGTACGAGATTGATGTTTGTACCATCTACAAAATAAGAATAATTAATTAATAATAATCTTTGGTGGTAAGAGTATAAAAAATCTATTTACAAATTTTACCGAGGCAAAAAGTTCCAACGAAGATGCGAATGTTCCGCCAATCGACACGCAGGACGGTTTCATGCTTCTCGTTATTATCAATAAGATTAATTTTTGTATTTTTGTCGAGGACGAATACCATCTCGCGTTACATCTTAAAGTGTTAATAAAAATACATTTTTTTTTCTTTCTTTTTTTTTTTTTTTATTCGGTAGAATATCATTCGTTTAAATACCTATAAATCGATGCTTACATTTTTGTGTGCACGTCGGAACTACGATCTATCACTCTTTGTCCAAAATAACAGTTTATGAATGCCCAGACCACGTTTCCGATTATATGGAACATACAAATCATAATTTCCTTGAAATTGTCCATCGTTAGCTTCATATTTAATATCTAGAAGAACGATCAAATATGTTATTAATAATACTTTTATATTATTTGATCCATCGATTCGAAAAGCTTTGAATACGAAATATGAGAATATTCCTTTCAATGATAATTATTGGAAAATAACAATAATGTTCCGTGTAAAATATATATATATATATATAGTTTTTTCGTTGGTCAGTTGTTAAGATTAGTATTAATGAATTATATTTATTTTTAAATTATTTCTAATTTTTTATACGCGACCACGAAGACCATAAACTATTTCATATTTCGTCGATAATATACATTCACTTGAAAAAATATGTCACTTTTCTCTATCCATTAGGAAAATAAATTCTTTTTAAAATAATACTTTTATGATAATTTCAAAATATTTCTCATCGATAAATGTGTGTATATATACATTTGGTGTTTCTTCGCAACAGTATTGTTCAAGCGTGATATTTGCGCATTTAAAAACAAAATATAACGATTAAAGGAGATATTTATATTTAGTTTTAAAAAATATGTGTATTTTTAGCAATATCAAAAACATAAAAGTTAAATAATATAATTATTATTTATATAATAAAAATTAACATAATTATTTCTCACAAAAGTTATAGTTTATATAAATAATAAAAGTAATGTTACTCACTCGGAGAATATCGATACCGATTAAAATTCCAAGAAAGATAATCTGGACCAAATAACTATTCTGACAAACTGAATTTATATTAGCGATGAATCTTCGAACAGATTGAACAAATATTTTACATTGAGAAATGCATGCGTTAGAAATCTTAAACTTTCTTTTCAATTTTAGGATTACTTATTTTCCTGTATTGAGTACTAACTTGATTGTTCTTTTGTGAAACCACACACCACGTATTATTCTCTTATAAATTTTCTTATTCTCTTTATTCGTGAAAATTTCATTTCCATCTTCGACCGAATTTTCCCAAATGTATCTAAATATTGATAAAATTTCAATCGCTTAGTTGGAATTAGATTAGTTGAAATAAAAGTAAATATTGTAAATGTTACTCATAAATCGCTCGTCTTACCCGACAAGTTCGAATAATCCGTTACAATGTTGCAAAATCATCAGAACCAAACCGTATAATCCTATCGATACGCATCCCATAATATTTAGCAGAAAGAATATTAAAAAAAAAGTTACATAAAAGTATTTGGTACTGTCAAAAAATAACTCCACCGGAAACGGAATCTCGTAGGGACGTGATTCGTTTAATGGAGCAACGATATTTAATAATATTGGTATTAGAGTTGAAAGTGAGATGGCATTGACAGATCCGAACAATAAGACTGAAAATAGAATTGATGAGAGAGAGAGAGAGAGAGAGAGAGAGAGAGAGAGAGAGAAATACAAAATAAAATAAGAAGGATTATTATAGGGATAGATATATAATTGAATATTAATATTTGATCGCATCGAACGACTATGGTAAAATTTCGTTCTTATTATATTCTCAATCGAAATTACGTTGTCAAATAATATTCGTTCTTACACAGTAAGAAAAGTGTACACATACGAGTTTCATTGGCATACTTTTGAAAGATCTTACGTTCTTCCTCCGTCTCCAATTTTGTCCAATCGAATTTAATCTGTTCTAATAACTCCTTCAACTACGAATTTTCAAAAGATCTCAAATGTTTTACGTAATCACCGATCGAATAATTTATTCTACTCTATTGAAAATTATGTTAATACTACGACAGAAAGAAAGGACAGGATGGATGACATATAAATAACGTACCTTATTTTCGTTGATGTAGGCGGTAATAAAAGTAAGGACGATGCAAAAACAGAGAAGAAAATTAGACAGAATCTCAACGAATAAGTTCACGCTGCAATATGTTGTTAAAAATTTGGCCAACTATGAAAGATCATATTAATTTTCTTATCATTTAAAATCTCTTTCTCATATACAAATTTTTCTTAAAGAACAAATTATATCAACGTTGGAGCTTGTTATTGTTATTATTATTATTATTATTATTATTATTATTATTATTATTATTATTATTATTATTATTCACAATATATTGTAATTTTTATAAATGCTGATAATTACAAGAAAAAATTTATTATTCAAAGATCTACCTGAATGGAAAGAATAATCATTAGACAAACGCTCACGAAGGACAGACGAATTCGTCGAGTTTTTACGTCTTGAAAAGGCCATAGTCCAATTACCGAGAGAAATATTTGATTGTATTTGTAGTAACACATCTCTTTGAAAACGTCCATTTCTTGGCGAGATTGATACGAGTCTGCTATGGGGACGAAGAGTTGAAGTTCGATTGAGCTCATACCGTTTCACCCTATTTTTACTCTCCCCTTTTCGAATTTGCTACTATTATTTTCACAATGAGACAATTAAAAAAAAAAAAAAATTGCGAGGCGTATTTTTATTTTCTTCCACCGTCTTATCTTCCTTTTACAGAGAAACATAATAATCAATAATAAAATGAAAAGGTCGGCGATAAACGTTTCTCATCGATCGGGAATATACACATCGAATTTTTCTCAACGAACATAATTAACTCATAGTAGTCGGTACGTGTTTTTCCCTCTCTCTCTTTTCGCTTCCCTCTTTTTTTTCTCTTCACATATAAATATTTCTTGCGACATGCGCACTCACTCATTGTTCCCTCTTTGGATTGAGGCATTCACACGAAGCATGTCGAATGCTCGCGTACTATCCCAATTCAAAGTGAGTTCCAACTTTAAAAGCGGAGATATTAATAATAATATTTACGTTTCCGTATATTCGTAAAAAAAAGGAATAAAAAAAAAAAAAAGATTTATTTGGCATTCTTGATGAACGTAAAATTGCTGACTTCATCAAAGATCTTTTAGCCACTAATTTGATAATACCTATTGTAGGTAAGTAAATAAATTAAATGGTAGCGATTAGATTAATAATATTTTCATCTCTTATCGTTTACAATCACTAGAAATCATTAAGAAAAAGAATAATATTCATGTAGAAATATAATTCGTAAGTATAATACATATGTGTAAGAGCCAATACATCATGGGTGTATCTGAAATTTTACAAAATGAAATTTGACGTTTTATCGATATCGAAAAAAAAGATCATTATCGTGACTATCGATTTTTCTGATTTATTGAATATTAAACATCGTATCACGAAGCAAATATAGATTTTTCATAATTATATTAGTAATTATCATTTTATACATATAATGATAAGAGAAAGATCGAAACTTACTTCTTTTTTTTTTACATGATAACGTTAGGATATATTGATCAACGTGACAATTAATGAACGAACTGAATAAAATATTGTTGCTTTGAAAAAAAAAAAATAGTGTTCCAGTGCAGTCGTACATCATTTATTGCATTGAATAACAAACCGTTGCATATGACATCGAAGTTTTTAATACCTTTAAAATAAAAATATATTCGTTATGTTCCAACATATTAATAATCGGAACAAAAATAAAAACTTATTTCCTTCTTACCAAAACAAAAAATTCGTACGATGAAACGAATATTTTACCTACTTCCAAATAACACAATTTTTGACTTCTCATTAATATTATTATCGCTGATTTTTGTATTTTTTTGGAAACTAAATACCACGGTAAAACTCTTCTAAAAGATCATCAATCCTTATTCTTATATCATAGAACTAGCGATGATACGATGATATGATGATGATGATGATGAATTGAATACTCACGCTTTGTGGAACACGTTGTTGCTATGATCTATTATTTGCTGACCAGCGTGACAATTAATGAATAAAGAAAACAATATACTTATAAGGTGGATGATACATACTATCGCATCATTCATATTCTCGTATATTTCCTTCTTTATCTGCATAAACTAAATTATTGACTTTTATTACAATATTCACATAATTATGGAACATTTGTAATTGAAGTTTGTATACCTTCACATAGTCAGAAGCAATGAGAACTAAACCCAATGAAATTTGAATGGTATAACATTCCTCGGATATATCTTTTATGAAATCGATAAATCTTGAAAAACAAGAAAGTAGCTTTTTTAATTAAAATATATCGATTAAAATGTTACATCTATCAATCTCTACTGACTTTAATGTTCTTATATGTAACCGGATACTTCGAATGATAGTTTTATAGATCATTTCATTTTCATTACTGTTGTAAATACATCGTTCGCTATCGACGAAACCATGTTCCAAAATAAATCTAAGGTTAATTTCGAAATGGTACTTGATTAGATATTATATATATTTATAATATTATAAATAATCATTAAATATGTTATTGATAAGATTTTCCTTTTCAATCATACCCCGTGAGACATAACATTCCACAAGCATGTTGAATGAAAAGTAAGAAACAACCGTATACTGCCAGTGCTATAACACCCAAACAAGCTATTATAAGAATTATAAATGCAATTCCATAGATTGAATCTTCGACTTGGATAAGTGTTTCAATAGGAAATGATTTTAATTTGCGTGGTTGATTTAATGGGACAAGAATATTCAATAAATGTGGTAAGAAGTATGTTAAAACCATTATGAACAAGAAACCAATGAATATTGCTGAAAGAAATTCATCGTAATTTTTTTCAATATCAACAACATGAGATAATCTAACGATTATCGTCAAAAAAGATTTTTTTTACCTGTTAAAACGATCGTATAATTCTTACTTTTAATGGCATACTTTTTAATAATAGCCATTTCTTCCGGATTTTTCAATTCTTCCCAATCGAATTTTATCATATCGAAGAGCTTTCTAACCTATTTATTAAATAATTTTAAATATATATATATATATTTATTTATTTATAATTTTAAATATATATACATATATATATATAAATATATATATTTATAATTTTAAATATATATACATATATATTTATATTCTATTAATAATGTTGTCACGTACTTTTTTCATATTGTAATGAATAGTATAATAACCGGAGTAATAACAAAGATTAGGTATCAGAAATATAAATATATCGGCAAATAGATCCACATTGTATTCCATAGTTGTAACAAATTTTGCTAACTAAAGGAAGAAAAACAAATAAAGAAAAGAAAATAAATACAATTCTTTCGGTAAAAATACATTCTTAGCGATCTTTATTAACACGTTATTGAAAAAAAAAAGAAATTAAAAACAAAAACTCGAACAAACTATTGAACATTTGTTCAGTGGAAATTTACCAGAATTGATGTATTGATGTTCAAAATTGTATAGCTCAAGATCATTCGAAGAGTTCTCTTAGAATTTTGGTAAGGCCAAATACCAATGACATACATGAATACTTTGTTAATGTTGTAATAATGATTTTCAAAGAAGTCCATCTTCCAAGGAGAGCCGTATAACTTTTGAGGATGTTCATTCTCTCAAATTTTCTCGCATATCCCTACCTCAATCAATACATATGCTTCTAACCTTAGTTTCTTTTTTTTCTTTTTACTTTATTTTCTCTTCCGCAAATTGCCTCATTTTCATTTTTTTTTATACATGAGGGAATATGCGACAACTTAATTGTAACGGTAAAGTTGACGGTTTCAATATGGAAACAAAGAAACTCTCATCGTCAAAGTGAGAATAAAAGAACTTGCTCAATTAAATCGATTGCACATACATTCTTTATTACGTGTCTGTTACAGTTTTTATTCTTAGTTTTAATTCTAATCCACGTATTCCCCTTTCACAACCCTTCCACGTTTTACCCTTTCTTTCTTTTTATTTTTATACTTTGCGCATGTCGATTTTACACATGTTCAAAGGATTTCGTTTCGATGGAAAAATTTAATAATCTTTATGCATTCGATCGTGCAACAATTCAGTGCCGAGTGAATACGTATAAAAAAGTTTAAATATCAAATTCAGAATTATGGTTATAATAGCACCTTTCAAACAGTAAATAAGGAACATAAACAAATTATTTTTATCATTAAGCGTACTCGAACTAATATTAAAAAAAAAAAAAAACACCTTTTAATGGTATTTAACTTGCATCGTGGTATAAATTGAATAAAAATTTTACTTTTATTTTTTCTTATTTTACTTTTTTTACACCCCTATAGTAGTCAACATGAATTACTGTTATCGATATAGTGGAAAGTATTGTTTATCTCCAAAAGTGATATTTACTATTCCTAAATGTAAATAATTACAGATATCTATTAAATAAAATGAGATAGTAGTACAAAAGTTCTCAAAAATTTTGTTAGATTTCAGAAATCTTTTAACTTCTTTTTTTTTTTTAATATTGAATATCATTGTTTTAATTAAGTAATTTCAAGTAATTAGAAGGGAAATATAAAAAAGAAATTCCATTTTTTAAATTAAAAATAATTTAATTCATCTATTAATATTTATTATTGTGTGTATGTGTGTAATACATGAAATATTATTAACAATATTTCAAACAATATCAATAGTAATATTTGAAATGGTAATAATATATGAAGAAAAAACGACAAATGTCCATTATTTCTTTTGTAAAAAAGAAACCTAGATTCTTATTGAAACATATATTTAATATCAAAGAATATTTTAGTGTAATAAGAAAACCCAAAATGTACATCTTATAATCAAATAAGATGACCTTTATCAATAATGACAAAATAGTTTATCAACATTTTGATTTCGCAACTCTATCAACCTCTTCCACAATTGACATGAACTTACGCCATTGTGTCATATTTAAACATATACCTGCATTAAAAATAAATATGGATTTATTAATTATTATTAACTA
The DNA here is from genome assembly GCA_911387685.1 of Dolichovespula media. NCBI lineage: Eukaryota > Metazoa > Arthropoda > Insecta > Hymenoptera > Vespidae > Dolichovespula > Dolichovespula media. Next base: position 11,352,974 of record OU426851.1, on the reverse strand, counting down.
TGAAGTACAATTGTTCTTACTATCAAATTATTCATAAGATTAATTTACATTGTATTTATACCTTTTTTGCCTGGTTTTAAATCTCCTGCTTTATCATAATACATTTCTCTTATATCCACAAAGAGCTTTCCTTTAAAATCCCTAACATTTACTTGACGATTGTTACCTAAATCCCACACAGTTTCATCTTCATCTTTTGATTCTTTTACTTCTTTTTTCGGCTTTTTACTTGCAACAGCTTTTTCTCCCTTTTCTGTTTTCTGTTTCTTCTTGACTTGCTTTTCCTTCCAATTATATCAGCGCAATATTTAAAAATTCATTAAAAAAATTAATACTCAAGTATTCTATAAAGACTTTACATTTAAATTATAATTGTAAAATATATAAACTTATACATATTATAAAAGAAATTATAAGTATATGAATAGAATTTTTTTTTTTACTATAAATATACATTTTTTATCATAAAACACATTATTATAAAATGTTTTAATAACAACTTATACATAAAATGGTTTAATGTATTTTCTGTAGACAATAAAAGATAATCAAAAATAAATATAACGCACAAATTACCTGTTCGCTATCGCTATCGCTATCACTTGAGACATATTCCTTTGATTTTGGCATTCTATATAATGAAGTCTCTGTAATACAGAAACATTAATTAAAGGCCGAAATTGATAAAATTTTGATTCATATCTATAACCTATAGCACAATGAAAAGATATTTATAAATTTATTAATCCAGCAATGTTATTTTAATATGCTTATAGATTAAATATCAATTATATTTTGGTAATTATTTTTAAACAATTCTTTATTTTGTTTTTTAATTTGTCATTGATTTTAAATTATCGTTGAACGTATTAAATGTACATTTAAAAAAAATATGTTTGTATATGTTTATACACTTAAATATATCTATATGTATATATATATAACACATTTCTATATTGTTTAGGACATAGTCCAAACTGTTGAAGTAAAACAAATAATCTATATTTTATCATCAAAAATTAAAATGACACGTACAGATTCAAAATAAAATTTTCAATCTTTTCTTGAAACAACCGTTACAACCATTGAAGTTGAACTTGATACTCGCGTCTAACCGTCTAATCGTTCTCTATTCGTCGGTATATTGCTTATACGACACGCGCGCGCGTTCACACACACACATCAAATAATATAAATTACCAACGGTAGAAAAAAAGCAAAGTTAAATATGCCAAAGTATTTAAGGTTGTACTATAATAAAGAGAACTATTTTATTTAACGATTAATTAAAATTTTCGTTTTTGTTGAACAATTTTAATTTTATCCATTTCTTAAACTAGAAATAATACAGATAACGGAAAATATTAAGTTCATACATAACGAGCTATCTTGTTAATTCGTTTTCTTATTATATTTCTTTTTTTTTTTATATATTATGTTATTTAATAAAGAAGACAATACACAGACAGTAATTATTAATTTAGTAGATATAATCAAAATTTATCGCTAATATAAAGGATCGTTTCCAAATATTTCCAACTTGTCCAATTTGAATCTGCGATAAACTTCAAAGGGGCTAAGTATAAAAATTATTTTATATTTAATACGCCACAAGAAATCGACATTGAAAAATTTTACTTCCGTTTTTTTTTTTTATTTTCCAAACATAATTTGTGCCGCTGTACCGTATTTTTCGCATCTAATCGAATTTTTTTTTTATTAACTGCATTCCACGTTACCTCGCTTGAATGTTTCATTCATTGTTCCTGGCTCGATGCGCATATAAGTTGCAATCTAGAGTGCGTCATGCGTTTGTTCGCGTATCAATTTTTTGATTTTTTGTTTTTAGATCGCGTTTAAATTGTTTCTCGTCTCCTCTACTCTCTATTATTGAATTTTACCACATTTGGTAATACCATTTACTTTTATATCGGCCGATAAGTAGCGTTTGGCCTATAGGCACAGTCCGCGGGAGATATGCATCGGCCTAGCGCGTAGCTAGTAACATTTAGTCGTAGAATATTATAATATAAAAAGAAAAAAAAAAAAAGAAAAACTGTAAGCTAAGTACTACCTTTTCCAGCCGCGTTGTGTAAAATCATTGAAAGATTATATACGCGATAATACATCTTTAAGTCATCATGCCGAAAAATAAGGGTCAGTAAATCCTTTTTCATCTACTTCAAAAGTTAACACGCCCAAATTGAAATTTTTATACCACGTGTAATTTTCACAGTGTGATGTGAATCAGTTTGTTATAACCTATCAGTGTCAAATTGTATTACAATGTGCATTCTTTACTTAGTTTTGATATTATTATTATTATTATTATTATTATTATTATTATTATTGATCAATATTTGATATCTTTTTGTAACAGTATCTTTACTTTTCTAGGAAAGGGAGGTAAAAATAGGAGGAGAGGTAAAAATGAGAATGAAACAGAAAAGAGAGAGTTGGTGTTTAAGGAAGATGGTCAAGGTAAACTGTTGAATATACAAATATGTCTAAATTGACCTATAGGCTGATTGTATGAAATAATATTAAAATTTTTTTCAGAATATGCACAAGTAACAAAAATGCTTGGTAATGGCAGGCTAGAAGCAATGTGTTTTGATGGTGTAAAGCGATTGTGCCACATTCGAGGTAAACTGCGTAAAAAGGTTTGGATTAATCAAGGTGATATCATTTTAATTGGTCTTCGAGATTATCAAGATGCAAAGGCAGATGTTATTTTAAAATATACATCTGATGAAGCTAGAAATTTGAAAACTTACGGTGAATTTCCTGAAACTGGTAAGTATAATTAATTTTTTATATGACAATATATGAATAAATGTTCATATATATATATATATATATATATATATATATATATCAAATAACTACGTTAATTTATATTTTTTTGAAAGTTTCTGTATTTGATAATATAAAAACATTATTGTTTCAGTACGCATCAATGACACTGTTACCTTTGTCGAAGATGGATTTGATGAAGATATTGAGTTCGGTGATGAAATCAGTGACGATGATGAAGATGATGTGGACAACGTAAGTTTTGAAATCAAAAACTTTCAACATCTCTGCTTATAAAAAAAAAACAAAAAATAATTATATATGCATTCACTTTTACAGATCTGATGATCTATTATACAATCAGGTGCAAATATATGGTGTCAGATGGTATAGGAGTATCTATTTATTTCAATAGATGCAACTATGGACACCTCATTAAAACAGCAAATTTTGCTTCTAATAAGTAGCCAATTTTTCTTGTATCTATGAATAAAATAACATGTTTCCCATTAATATGTACTTGTTTTGCAATTTGTATTGTTTCTCAAGTTTTGTAAGATATCTTTTATCCAAATTATGTCACTATAAATGCATAAATATCATTTAGATTTAATTTATAAATTTTATAGATTTGGCTAAAGTGCATTATATTACCATGCACTTAATAGAGATCCAAGCAAGCAATATTCTCATATGTACCTCTTCATTTTTGTATATCATTGTAATTAATTTGATGATATTGAATGTATAACCATTTTAAACAGAAAAAAAATAGTTTATATATATATAAGTATATTGTGTGTGTGTGTATATATATATGTATGTATATATATATATACATATATATCTACGCATATGTATATGTATTGATTTTCATCATTAAAAACTGTTTATTAGAAAGAAAATGTCTTAACTTCAAGCTAGCTCAAACTGTTTCCTTACTTCCTGACTATAGTCGGTCAACGTTGGATGCTCACCGTATACTAAAGTAGTAAGATGGAAAATTTTGCTCGAGTTAAGAACTTTAAGCGAGAATGTAGCATATCCTGATATTATCATGGCAATCAACGTTCTTCCAGTGTATATTCATTTATAATTTGTTCTATATTAATTTCATATAACTTGAATAAAAAATCAGTAATTTGTATAATACGACAAAGTATTAAATCTTATAATTTGCAGTAAAATATAAATATTCGTAATTAAATTGTTCTATACAGCTGTAGCATACTTGCAGTAAACTTCGCCACGTCTAAAGGAGCGAAGACAAAATGCATCTTATTTATTCAGTTTAAAATATATCGACTATATATATAAATATTCTGTACAATGTGTAAAATAAAAAATATTTGTTTTATATATTATAATATTGTACACATTAAGAATATTTATAAATTTGTTGTAGATGTCTGTAACGGTAACATGAAAATATAAATATGCTAACGTTTATTAATATATTAACAAAAGTGATTTCAATAATATTTTCTATAGATCTTATTATTTCATCATTAATATACTTACCAAATGTTAAAATTAATTGATTGCATGCATTTATGAACTTTTTTTTAAATACTTTCTTAAAATGTATTATTTTTAATATTAGAATATAAGACTTCTATAATGGAATGAATGTTATTATTTTAATGAGATTAAAACATGACAAGAAACGTTACAGCATAATTTGTGCTTTATCTATGAATAAAAGGACAAGACAAAACGAATTCTGTCTTTCTTCACTCACTTTTTTCTTCTTTTGTAATACATCATAACTGCATTAGAACATTTTTTGTTTATTATGCTGTTCATTGATAATTTAATCACACAGTGCTATATATGTCATACCTTCTCTTTTTGGTTGATATAATGCCGTGCAATCCCATTACAATATTATAACTTAACACGATATATTAAATAGCAGAGACACATGTAAATAGCACAGAGTAAAGTAGCTGTTGCTGATTGCGTGCATGTCATGTTACTCAGAAAAAGTTGACTGTACAAAATTATGGTATCTGTGAAAACTATTAATGCGAGATTGAAAATTAAATACCTCTTAGACCTATATATATCATGTAATATAAGATATATTACAAGAAATAATGATATACTATAGATTGGTCTCTTTAACTTACTGTAACAATGCATAACAAAGTATAAGATATTAACCCTTTGACGTAACTTTGTCGCTCTTGATCTAACGTTAATATAACTTACCGATTTATGGAGTTTTTAACCATCATTTTGATTATACGCCGTTGCGCAAAATTTGCTGGATAATAATTGGATAGTCTCTCTCTTTCTTTCGCTAAAGGATTGAAATATGTTTTAAATAACTTCCGCGCGCGAACGAATTATCCAAATATCGAATAAAATCGTCAAAGGGTTATATTAAATTTTCTTCCCGAATTTGTAGTAACTATATTATAATTTACCGCACTTGCGTTTACGAGACAATTCTCTTTCAGCGGATGTTAATGCGTTTTTGCACATAAATTATGGAAAATAGTTATCATTTCGCGATGTAATCCGTAGTTTGATTTATCCAGAATGTTTAAATACCGGTATTACAACATTCGTGAGATTACACTAAATGTTAGAATACATTGGAGCGTTTTTCATTCATTTTGATGCGCGCGTGATTGTGCCTTTGGTCCTTAGGTCAAATAGGCTCTAGGCAAGTCTATTAATTGTAGTTTTAACAGTTATTACAAGTAATAAGTTATAAATTTTCGTATATGTAATAATAATTGTATCTTTCAATGTATCATACATGAATCGAATGTCTTATATTCGTAACGTTCCTTTTTAAACACACATATGATTTCTTCCTGTACTCTTTTTTCTTCTTTTTTTTTTTTTAATCGTGTCGTACATTGAAAGCTAACACTGTTCATGTATTAAAACGAATTCAAACCAATAAATTTAAACAATATATTTTTTTTATAATCATCGTGCTGCTGCCTCGTTTCTTTTCTTTTCTTTTTATATTTTATACAATTCATATGGACAGATTGCTAACAACATTACTCCCATTTCAAAATTTACGCATTATACCCATTATACCAATGATTTCTTCTCTTTTTTCTTTTTTTTGCTATATAAATAAAATATTCGTGTTATAATCTTGTCATTATTACAACTGTATAATAATACATTTGTATAAGTTATGCTAAGAAATTATTACATATATATATATATATATATATATATATATATATATATATATATATATATATATAATTAAAAATTGTTAGGAAATATTCTTTAAATAAGTTACACAGTTATATTGCTCCTCGATCAATAAAAACATTCGTTTCTCGTTGTCAATCGAATCAAAAACTAATCTTTCGATCTCCTTCAATTTATTGTGCACTTAATTTGTTTCTGAGACAAGTGACAACAAGATCATCTGCGAAATTCACTGTCGGAAATATGAATAAAAGTTTACCTGTACTAATTAAGCGATGTATTGCGCAGATAGAGACATTACAGTCATTCTAAAGCTAAAGCAAACTCCCCAGCGACCATTTAGCAAAGCCGCAATGTAAAATCTGTCGTTTAATTTCGTCATATTATCGAGATTTCATTATACACTATATAAATATAGTATTCGCTTTCGTCATGGCATATCGTGTTTGTTTCAAATGGACGTCTTTTCGAATAAGACGTTATTTATCATCGTTTCGTTTTTTTTTTTCATCTTAATATGGTTTTTTTTTCTTTCTTTTTTTTTTTCAATTGTTCGATCGATAGTTCGATAATTGCCTTGAAAACTTTATATTTGAAGGCAAAAACTGATTCGTTTCCTTACATTGTTTAGAACAACACGAGAGAAGGCGTTGTACGTGGACGGGTTGGCATAGTGAAGACTAGCAGAGAAGCTAGTCGGACTAGCAACGACATATGCATACATACATATATATTATTAATAATAATAATTATCAGTTCAAAACGCAAAAGAGATAATAAAGGCAACGAAATAAGTATTGGAAGGGCAAGCAAATTCTAAGCGTAGGCCTTAAGCGGCGCGACGATATAACACGTCTTATACAATACGTACATAGAGTATTGCCTTGTTTATTATTTATCGGGGAACGCCGCGAGAACGAGAAGAGCTTTATTTCATTGGATATCGAATTTTTTTTCAATTTGGGGGGGGGTGCTTTGTTCGAACAGATGCTTCGTTGGGTCAACGCAAAAGAGAATATTATTCCCTTGAAGGAATTTTACATCCCCTTTCGACGACGATCTGTTTCCTTTTTTTTCTTCTTATTAGTATTATTATTGTTATCGTTATCGTTATTATTATCATTTATTTTTGTTTTGTTTTCGTGCTTCTCATCTTCCACATTTTCACTGGCCTTTCCTTTCCTCCGTCATAAATTGGTCGACTATCTTCTGCATTGATTCCCGCAAATCCTCCGTAACGGCTATACCGCCACCTGCCATAGGTGGTACTGTCGTTGTCGTCGTCACCACTTGCACCGTTCTCGTTATTCTGAAAATAGAATTCGATTGGTGATAGATCAGGGTAAAACGAAGAACGATCGCAAAGGAAACGCCGTAGAAACGAAGAGGTAAAATATACCTTTCCTGCGTTAAGGGATCAATTTCGGTCGTTGTTGTCTCTACAAAGGTTGGCTCGCTTTGTTGCAAAAAGTCAGATTCTGCGTAACAAATGAAAAATTAATCAGTTAACTCGTTATAACAAACGTAAGAGGACGTTTACTATGTCGATTGTTCACATGAAGACAAGTACCAATCTTATATACCTTTCAATTTTACATCATGCCCATAAACAAGGGGGTAATTAATACTAGACACATATAAAAAAAAAGTTGCAACATCGCTAAACATATTTGACGATACATAATAAATATATATAATACGCATTTTCACTCAACCAGCCAAACATTATGCAATTGTTCTTTATTTTATTTTTTCTTTTTTCTTTCTTATCTTTTCTTTTTTCTTTTTTTGGTTCATTTCAACGCTTCTCGTAGTAGACACGTTTACTTTGTACTTCGTGGAAAATATACTTTGCGCGTGATTGATATTGCCTCGATGTATTCAAACGGACTTTCTATATTCCAGTGCGACGAGCCATATGGTACGGACAATATTTAAATTCGTTTGATCTCATTTATATATATATATATTAATATGTAAGTAAGGAAATGAGTTTATATCGTTGACTCTGAATTAAATTGAATCACTTTAACGACGTCCCTTTATAATTAGACGCGTCTTTCGAGAATTATTTTCTTTCAAAGTATATATAATAGATATTGGCAAGTAGCACTGTCGGTTCAGCGCTCATCAAAATTAATTTTCAATAACTGAGATTATCCATTTTATTTCTCAGTATTAACTGTGCTGCACGCAGCGAGCTCGTGTGAAGCGCCGATAAAAGCTGCCGAATAAAGCGTTTAGCAGTTAGTTGTAAGAGATACGGGTACTTGATATTATCAGTACAATCAAAATATAAATATGTATATATATATATATATATATATATATATATATTTATGTATATATATTTATGTATATTTTACAATACAATCTAAATAGGAGTTATCATTGGTTGAATTGAAGCAAGAACATCGATTGAATCAATAGAAATTATATACTGCTAGAAATTATGTCGATGATCCTGTTTCATTTCAATGCTACTGTTAATTAATTAATTTCGTGCAATGTGCGAGATCTCAAGATCCGATTACATCCGCACCACGTTAACGTAATAATAAAAATAATTATCGTCTGATATCGTCTTGAAAAATAGTTGAGTGCTTTTTTTTTTTTTCATTGGTACTCTTTTTATACCTCAAGTTTTTCCTTTTTATTGCTCTTCCACGAAAACATCTTATTACTTACTATTGCCGACCAATGGCAATACTTTTTCTTTTTCTTTTCTCCCCTTTTTCTTTTTAACTGCTTTCTTTTTTTAACTTCGTTTCAATTGTATCTCATACGTTCCGAATACTAATCAAAAATTTTCAAATAGCACGTACTAACTACTTAGTTAGTATTGTTAGACGAACGGTCAAATAATACTGGAGTATTATATTGCAAGCTTTATATTAGCTATACTTAGCGAAGGAAATGTGCATTTCTACAAGCTTAGGATTTTTCATTTGAAATATGCAGATTGCATAGCGTTCGGTAGCTGCGCCATATCGAAAAGAGAAAAGTTAAATTAGTTTGTCACGCTAAAACTCACTTCTTTCGGCACATAATAAAATTAATATTGTCAACGTTCTCGGACGATCTGCTGCTAATCCATAGTATTTTTTATGTCAGGCAATTTTATTATTTCCATATGTATATACCTCCATATATATATATATATATATGTATATATATATATATATATATATATTTATTGTATATACTATATACACAAATAAAGGCTTACTTACATGACTATTCGCCTAACAATCCTAACGTGACTAAAAACACGATTGTTGGTCCCTCTACACTTTAGCTTTATCTTGCGTGGCTTATTGTCAGAAGAGCTAGAAGGGTAAAAGAACTGAAGGATGCTTAAGAATGATTTATCGAACTTTTCTCAATGTAAATACGTGCACTAGCTGATAAACGCATAAAAACATAACATATCATTAATCGTCTGCCCCTTTTACACATAACTATAAGTTTGCTACGGTAATATAACGTTCAAAGTAGTGATAGGCAATGTCATGCGAAATAGTGCTAATAATAATAATAATAATAATAATTAAAAGAATCATGCAAAAATGGTTGATACCTCGTTTAGGTAAATATGAGAAAAAGAAAGCTTGCATATCTTTCTATAATCAAGACTTTTTTACTCCTCCATGCACCTTGTCTTTTAACAATCAAAGGTTACCTGTTCAATGCATGTAAATTGTAGAATATCATTTGTAGAGGATACACCTGTGTCGGTTAAATTGTATTATATGTATGTTATATGTAACTTTTGCGTGTTGTATTGTATATGTGTAGGTTATTTTGTATATAAGTTTTATCGCCACGATTAGAATGGGAATATGCAGAGACGCATGGTATTTTCCAGACACGATGACTGACTGGCCGAATAATCAAAAAAATAAAAAACGGTACCAGACGCGTACCTGAACGATAAAACGATAAACGCGTCGGTACCTGAGAAACAGCAAGCCATTCATCGAGACAAAAAGGATATTGAAAATATTGCCTGATAAAAACACCTCTACAAACACTTGAGATTTTCCTGGACTTAGGGGAAAAGTCTAGACGGTGACGCATCATCATCCCTTACTCGAAAATTTTCGGATGTTCCTTCGATCGGATAGTTCGATTGGATTGTTACGATTAAGGGGAGGAATATACAGTTTGTCCGATAAAATAACGTGTTTGGCCTAATTCACGATAGATGACAGCTAATTCCTTTTCCTCTCTTGTTTTGCATTTAATTCTTGCACGAGAATAATAGAAAAGAATTAGAAATGACTGTATCTTTCTTTTTTGTGAACACCTTAAGGGACTGAAAATGTTTCAAATAACCGCTGTGTTAGGTGTATGAGGAAGTCGGAAACGTGTATTAGTACGAAGAGACAGAAACGGTCGATGATTCAGCGGATTTTGGTAGAAAGCGAACATTAAAAAAAAAAAAAGAAAGAACTTGTAAGTACTTAGACACACTTCGAATATCGAAAAAATATTGGAAATGTTTAAAAAGCCTTTTTTGTTGCCAAGTGTTGGCTCGTTGAGATAAATGAAGATTGAATCCTACAGGAGAACGATAAATTGAAATGTCGGCGTAAACTCTGTTCTTATAATTAATGGGAAAGAGAAATCTGATATCGATCAATCGGAACGATCGTCGCAATTGGCCCAAAATCAATTCGTTCGGCCCCATTTCGACGTTATCGAAAATGGATAAAAACAAAATCAGAGATTTCGCGGGGAACAAATATTCGCCGTGAAACGATTAACGCGACAAATTCGTCGGATTGAAGATTACAGTCGATTATTGAAGCTGCTAAAAAGATTGAGACTCGCTGCTATTGATGTAATAGCATTTTAGTTCCAACCACAAAGAATGTATATATATATATATATATATATATATATATATATATATATTTCTTTTTTATTTGACTATAGAAATTTTTCTATGAATTAAATCGAACACATTTTAATCTGGTAAACTGTAAATTTGGATAGAAAAAAAAAGCCACGAGTCAGTGAGAACCGAAATTTCGTTGTAGCAAGGTGCTAATTTAATTGCGAGATAATTAGATATCTTCGGCACCTACAGGATGGAACGTCAAATCGTTCATTTAATACACGCTTTCGACACGGAATACTCACAGATACGGACTTTTTCTTATTGTTAAAAAGATGCCTCTCGCATCGAAATATTTAAGCTCTCTTATACGTGCGATGGGACTTTTCATTTTATCGACTTTCATTTTATATTAAATTTCATTTTTTTCTTTTTTTTTTTTTTTTTTTTTTTTTTTTTGATTAAAGCTCGATCCGAGTGGTTTACTTTATAGAGAAGAATAAAATGAAGGGTAATCGTACCCGGCTTGCCTCGGGATATTGTTAGAGAGAGTGTAGATGGCACGTTGGAATGTACGTGGCTCCACGGTAAGTAAAAGTGCTAGTAGGACCATCAATACGGCAGCCGCTGCGCTCATCCAACAAGCACAGCTCGTCCTACCACCGGTAGTCTTCGTCCTAGGCTTCATCTCTATCACACCGCACTGCATGCTCGAGCAAACCGATTGTACCGTACTGTCTGTTTCTGTCACTTAAAGATTATGCCTTTCGTAAATTTCATTCAAGCTTAACTGGAGACTTCGTGCAGTTGCTTTATTCTTTTTTTATTTATTTATTTTTTAATTTCATGACGTTTCCCCGCCGTATAATTAGTATGAAGAGACAGCAGGGCGAGTATAGTGTAAATCACAACACAGCGAATCTTATCTTTCTTCCGAGTTATCGAAAAAATTTGTTTATGACGATATAATTAAACCAATGATATATAATCGACATGGACCGATAAGTTCGTTCGAATGATAATTGATCGACATTTGATCGTTCAATGAAATCGGAAAGCTTTTTCACACGAATTATTCGCGCGTTAAGTCTCTTTGTTAGGTATTATGTTTATTAAAAAAAAAAAAAAAAAAAAACAAAAAACAAAAAACGAAAAAAGAAAAACAAAAACTGATCTATCTGTTCCGAATGAATAATGAAATTTTCGATTTCCCTTGAATATAAAATATGAATTATAAAATGAATGAGAACAATAAGATTATACTAATGACAAGAGCACGAAATTGAATGTACAGACACGCCTTATCGCAAAGTGAGTTTCAATGACAAATACATTAGCCCCAGAAGCCCCTCATGACAGATTCGTCCATTTCGCAGCAAAGACCAACGGTAGGAAGGCAAAATCTTTTCTTTTTTTTTTTTTTTTTTTTTTTCACCGACAACATTCTCCAAATAACGAAGCACGTTAATTCTGAGCGATAACACCCCGTAGGACGCATATTTTATAATCCCCTAATATTTAATTTAGGAGCCACACACGTATATAAGTTTGTGATCCTGGTACACAAGCTTTGTTTTTCTTTGCAACCAATCAATCATTCAGATTTGCACCACACAAATACCTAATACCGACCCTACACCTCGTGTACGAGAATGCATCAAATTAAAAAGACACCTTAGAGATCTTAACGTCATGCAGTTCCCAGAGACATCGCTGACCAGTGCGCGCGTACATATACTACTTCCAAGATCAAAAAAAAAAAAAAAGTAATAGAAGCGTTGCTGCAGGTGTCGCACCAACTCGATTCTCTTCTTTAAAGAAGATTGTAACTAACCGAATGATAAGGTAAGTACGGTATGTATATCCATTTCGAGGAAGAGATTGAAAAATAAAGGAAATGTCGAAAATCGCCTTTAAAAGATCCGTAGGAATAAAGATTCCAAAATATGCCAGTTACAATTTCATCCCGTAGAAGAGTGAACCGTTGAGATTAGAACGAACTACGAACGTAGGTAGCTACGTTCAAGTGTTGAAAATATAGGCCTGTGTGCGAGATTGCGTGTGACATGCGAAATAAAAGCAAATGAAATAGAAAGCATATCGATATATATATATATATGTATATATAAAATACTCTATGTACGGACGCAATTACGTATCCGAGGTAACTGGATTAGCGGGATTCGTACATTGCTTACTTAGAAGGTTAGCTGTGAGTGCGGTACCTTGGTCGTCCTCCAATGGGGACAGTTCTGCACCTTCGTGCAGTGCTACGTCCGACCCGCTAGAACTGCCCAAAGTACGTCTCTTGCATGGGGATCTTCTTCTTGGCCGAGGAGAACCGTCGCTATCGGTATCGCTGTTCAATTCGTGTCGCGAACTATCGTTCTTTGTATAAATGTCACCATTACCAGAACCAGGCGAGGTGTCTAAGGAGAGCTGGGTCTCCCATTGCTCGGAATTATTAATGGACGAGTATTCTGCCACTCCGGCTTGCGTCCATGTGTCTCGTTCATCGCTTTCAGATTTTCCCGCTTTCATATAACTTCTATCAATATCGCATTCCGACGTCTTCAGGTCCGAAGAAAAAAATGGATCGTCCGATCGATCGTCACCAGTTCTCATCGATTCCAACATCGATTGATTTAATCTATCCGAATAAGAGGGTCCGGTAAATTGCCTTATTGTAGTCACCCTTTCTATAAACGCTCCATCATCGTTCGTTTTAATACTCCGATTACTGTTACTCGCATTTAATTCTATACTGGGTTCATCATCGTAAACACCAACCCCTTTAAGATCAGGCAAAACCTCCGTGATTCTAGTAGTTTTCCTCTTAACAACTTCGGTAGGATATTCCGAATCCGTTATTTCAAATGTTTTCGAAGTAGTGGTTATGGTTTTAACTGTTTTCAAAACTTCATCCATTTGCATAAGCTCGTTTAATTTGTCAGGATCGATCGCTTGATCCAAGGAAGAGACGATCGTTGTTACCGTAGTATAAGTTTTGTCGGAATCAAATATCTTTGATGGATACGTATCCGTGGTCGCATCACTCGTTCCGATGCTTTCCTTCTTCGTCACATTTTCAGTCTTTATAATATCTTTATCCTTATCAATAGGATGGCTGCCAGTATCCGATTGCGAACGGATCGAATGATCTTCCCCTAACGATTCGTCCTTCGTAATACGTAATACATCGGCTGATATTGGTAAAGGAATATGAGATTCCATCTTTGATCGGCCACGAATATCTGATTCTATGGTTTTACTAATCATTGCGTTCTCTTCGTCATCAATCTGTTTCTTTATTTTCACAGGAATCTTGGATTTTGGACTGTTTCTTTCTGGAGATTCGGGGGAACACTCGAATGGTTTTTTAATTTTAATACCATGCGATGTTCGTGAGGCGTCTCCAAAATCTAGACGAAAGTCGGCTTTGGCGGACGACTTGGTGGTGAAATGACGTAGGGCGGGAACAGGTTGCTTTGTTGGAGCAGAAGTAGCATGCCTCTCTACAGTCCCATCAATCTCAGCCGAATCATGCCCTGACCCATCCAAAAGGACATGGACAAGAACAGGAACAAGGACATAAAGCACATTGATACACACTAAAAATTGATCACTTTAATCCAACTTCAGGAGTTGGACATAAAGATTCAGCGTGTCTGCTTGGACATTCATATGCGTGTGTACGCGCATACCCACTCTCTAACAGGCGTACGCGCACACACGCACGCTCACGCGCATAATTTCCGCATGTACGTGGGTGTGTACGTCGCACTTCTACGGTAAGTTTAGTTAGTATCAATACTGGAACAGGATTAGTTTGTTTATATATATATATAAAAAAAAAAAAAACACTCATTAAACAGTGTCTAATTGTGACGCTTGAATCTTACTAAAACGGATCGTTACAAAATTTAATCTCGAATACGTTTTGATATATTGAAAATGGTTCTGTATCGTTAGAACAATAAGAAGACTTACTTGATGTCAAAGTTACCAATTAATTGCAATAAAAAAGGATGTAGGAAGAATAATTTTGATTAGTCTTATATAAGGGCATCTTTGTTGAAAGGAACGCGTAAGATTCTTTTAACGAATATTTCTAAAGATAACGAGTTGAAATGCTCTATAATGTATTGTATATTTATGAGATGAACTATTATAAATCATAGAAATCGTAAACCATATTTGTTTTGATATTGTCATTTCTATATTATCTATCTAAATTAGTATCTAAATTACGGCAATGTGTTTTTAAAAATTTACATGTATGTATATTCTTGGCAAATACTGGTAAATATTTAGTAAGAGACATGCGCACAGTAATCCGTTAGTGTGAAAGCGTCGGCAGGTGCTAACTATGGAAGATAAAGCTAAATATAAATGAGGGCACCAAAATAGAATTTGCTAATACATAGATTTTTGATTTGTGAGATCTGTGTTCATGATTATTGCGTTTCTGTTACTTCCACTTTACCTGGTTTTGTCACAGAATATGTTTGTTGAACTAGGTTTTGTGCTCGTCTAGCAGCTTCCTCTGTTACATCTGTAAAATGAGAAATGTTACTTAAATATAGACATATAGATAAAATTAACATAAAAAGCGATGAAGTAACAAAGATTAGATGAATGATGTTTCCCTGCATGGTATACCTTGCTCATGCTTCTCTATAGTTGTGGTGTCCTGTTAATCCAATGAAATAAATTATGGAATAAAAAGTATGTGAATTTTATGTTATATACTTTTACAAAAAAAAAAAAAAAGAAAGAAGAAGAAAAATAAGGAGTTGCAAATAAAATCTATTAAACTTAAAACATATGAAAAATTATTTTCTATGGTGTGATAACGGTCGACGAATAATATAACTTTATTGTATTGAAAACCTGGAAACATGCATTAAATAAATGTTAAAACAAGAAAAATTATACGGTGTTCAGCGCAATAAATAAAAACGCGGAATTTGTTATACATCTTCACCAATCAAGTATCTTTCGAACACATTCGTACCCCAAAGTATTCTTCGGTTCAGATTATAATCTGATACAAATTTCGATAGAAATAAAGTTAATCAAATTAGCAATAAATATATACGTAAGAATATTATTATTATTATTATTATTATTATTATTATTATTATTATTATTATTTAGCGTGTATAAATCTGAAATAATGTAGAAATGATCATTCCACTCTCCTCTCTATATTTTTTCGTACGAATGTATTACCTATAAACAACAAATTGGTAACATTAGTGGACTGAAAGTGATTTATATTAGAAGGTTAGAATTGATTATAAATAATGAAAGTGCATAACTAGTTTGCACGTTTTTTTCTTTTTTTTTTTTTTGTATAACTATTAAAACTGAAGTTACAAAGAAAAGCAACAACATAATTAATTATGTTACACACAGCTGGAATATAATTTGAATAACGCAATTATTGCAAGGTACCTTCGATTCTACTGTCAGTGAACTCGGCGAGACTGGGTGGTGGTGTTGCTGCCGTCCGCACAGACTTTGTAACGACTGTGGTGACGGATTGCCTTGTGTGAGGTTCAAGGTGCTCTAATTCACTAGTTACCAGAACTACCCTACCTGAACTCAAATTTGTACTTAGTTGTTCAGTTCTTTCATCCGGAGAGGTACTAACACGTTGTGGAATGCGCGAAATTTTTTTCGATTTATCTCGTGATACTAAATCCTGACCACTGCTAACAACGACACTAACTGTATTCACATCAGATTTTGGATCGAGCATAGACGAAGGAAAATCATAACCTTCTGTTGCAGGAATACCTCGTGTAGGAGTAATTATTTCACTGCTAACGATTGTGGTCGTTCTACCATCGAATTTTTCATGAATTTTTTGACTGTCTTTGGATTCGCTTGGAAGGAAATTATTACCAGAAGAAGCGACGCTTGTAATTTTTCGTGCAATGCCCGATACTTTTGGCTCTGCCCTTGACTTAGTATCCTCGACGACATTCGCAGTTTTATCTATTGAGTCTTTCGCCATTTTGACTGAATGTGTCGCAGCTTCTTTAGTTCGCGCCTCTTCGGGTTTCGTTTCTTCAATGAATTCTTTCACGTCATCGGTAACGTCTTCCATCGTATGCTTGGCACTTTTAAATATACCTGATAGGAAACCAGATCCTTTCTCTTTGATCTTCTTTGCCTCTTTAGAAGTTTTTTCTTTCGCTGTTTGAGTACCGTCAACAATGGCACTACCACCTGTTGCAAACATTTCCTTATTAAATTGTAACTTCCCTTTTATTTCTTCGGAAACCGTATCCTTCAAATCTTTCCCGTCTTCAACAAATCCACGAGCTGCCAAATCTATCTTATCAGATACTTGCTTTCCGGTAGAGAAAATTTGTTCACCAGCAGAAACCGTAACGTTCTCAGCTCTCTGCGTGATATCGGATACTTTGGATTCAGTCTTTGCTTTAATATCTTTAAACGCAGCGATAGATTTATCTTTTGTATCTTTCACGCCACCAACAGCTTGTTCTGTAACAAATCGTGTACCTTCTACTGCAATAGCTGTGGCATCAATTGCACCAGCAGTAATCTTCTCTTTAATGTCATCTATTTTAGCGGAACTATTATCTTTAGCATCTGTAACATCGGATATTATCTTTTGTTCAACAGCGTGTACTCCTGACACTGCTTTTTTCTCCAGCCCTTTAACGCTTGTAACAGTCTTATCCTTTGCATCATCTACAGTCTTAGCAGCATGTGCGGCAGCTTCTTTAGCGCGTAATTTTTCTTCGACAGCTTCAGCTTTCGTTTCCTCCAAGAATTCTTTAACATCTTCGGAAACATCTTCAACCATGTGTTTAGCTCCCTTAATTATACCTGAAAAAAATCCGGATGCTTTGTCCTTTGGTGTTTTAGTTTCCTTTACGGATTTATCTTTCGCTGACTGTGCGTCATCCGCGACAGCGACAGCAGGAGAAACTAATGAACCCTTTACAACCTCCACATCTTCTTTTTGTTCTTTCCCCACAGCATCTTTCGAATCATCCACAATTCCGTGAGTTGTCATTTCAATTTTATCGGCAGCTTTCTCTCCGCTGGCAAAAATTTTATCCTTTAAATCTGAAACCGCATGAGCAGCTTTATCTTTGACATCCTTAACGCCAGCTGCTGATTTCTTTGTAAGATCCTGGACTCCATCCACCGTTTTGTCTTTAGTATCCTTTACGCCAATTACTGTTTTCTCCGTAATATCAACATATCCACGTACTACTTTGTCCTTAGCATCTTTAGTGCCAAGGACTATATTTTCTTTGACATCTTGGGTTGTAGCAATAGTTTTATCCTTTGCATCTTTAACGGCAGCCACTGTCTTATCTTTAGCATCTCGTGCTCCTGCTATTGTCTTATCTTTGACATCTTTGATACCAGTAACAGTCTTGTCCTTTACTCCATCCACAGATTTGGTAGCTCGTGAAGCAACCTCTCTAGCGCGTGCCTCATCTTCCGCTGCTTCGGCCTTTGTCCTTTCCAAAAACTCTTTTAAGTCTTCCGAAACATCATCGACTGTGTGCTTAGCTCCCTTAAAAATACCTGAGAAAAATCCAGATGTTTTCTCTTTAGCTTTTCTAGTTTCTTTCTCAGCTTTATCTTTCGTTGACTGCGCGCTATCTACAACAGCAGTAACACCAGTGGTAAGTGCACCCTTTACGACTCCAGCATCTTCTTTTAGATCCTTTGCAACAGCATCTTTAGCATTCTTCGCATCATCTTCAATTCCATGAACCACTGTTTTTATTTTATCGGCAGCCTCTTTTCCACCCGAAACAATTTTGCTTTCTGCTTCCGTACCTGAAGAAGCAACTTTATCCTTTATATCTTCTACGCCGGCTACGACTTTCTCTGTAACATCTTGTGATCCATTAACTGTTTTTTCCTTTGAATCCTTCATACCGGTCACTAACTTCTCTTTAACGTCTTGCGTTTTAGCAACAGTTTTATCCTTTGCATCCTTAACAACAGCTACTGTTTTGTCTTTCGCATCTTGCGCTCCTGCTACTGTCTTATCTTTTACATCTTTGATACCAGCAACAGTTTTGTCCTTTAATCCATCTACAGATTTAGCAGAACGTGAAGCAGCTTCTCTAGCGCGTGCCTCATCTTCCGCAGCTTCGGCTTTTGTTTTGTCCAAAAACTCCTTCAAATCTTCAGAAATATCATCAACAGTATGTTTCGCACCCTTAAAAATACCCGAGAAAAATCCAGATGTTTTCTCTTTAGCTTTTTTAGTTTCTTTCTCAGCTTTATCTTTCGCTGAATGGGCACTATCAACAACAGCATCAACACCTTCGGAAACTGCACCCTTTACAACTGTTGCATCTTCTTTTAATTCTTTTGTTACATCATCCTTTACATCTTTTGCTATCTCCGCAACTTCGTGTGTTACAGTTCCTATTTTATCAATGGATTGTTTTCCACCTGAAATTATTTTGTCGCCAGCGTCTGCAGTTACAGCAACTGTTTTATCTTTCATTTCTTTTAAGCCAGTTGCTGCCTTCTTTATACCATCTTGTCCTACTTCCACTGTTTTTTCTTTTGCATCCTTTACACTAATTGCTGCCTTACGTGTCATATCTTGTGCTTCATTTACCACTTTTTCTTTTGCATCTTTTACACCGCTTCCTATTTTCTCTTTGATATCTTCCGTTGTAACAACAGTTTTATCTTTTGCATCTTTCACTCCAGCCACTGTCTTTTCCTTCGCATTTTCCACTCCTGCTACTGTTTTGTCTTTCAGGTCTTTAATTTCTGCAACTGTTTTATCTTTCACATCATCTGCAGATTTGGCAGCTCGTGAAGCGGCTTCTTTAGCACGTGCTTTTTCTTCCGCAGCTTCGGTTTTGGTTTTGTCCAAGAATTCTTTTACGTCGTCAGAAGCATTATCAACGGTTTGTTTAGCACCCTTAAAAATACCCGAGAAAAATCCAGATGCTTTCTCTTTAGCTTTTTTAGTTTCTTTTTCAGCTTTATCTTTCGCTGATTGGGCACTATCAACAACAGCATCTACACTTTCAGAAACTGCACCCTTCATAACTGTAGCATCTTCTTTTAATTCTTTTGTTAGATCTTCCTTTACATCCTTTGCTTTCTCAGCAGCTTCTTGTGTCACAGTTCCTACTTTATCAACAGATTTTTCTCCACCGGAAATCATTTTGCCGCTTGCGTCTGCTGCTACATCAACAGCTTTGTCTTTGATGTCCATTAAGCCAGTAGCTGCCTTCTTTATACCATCTTGTGCTACTTCCACTGTTTTTTCTTTTGCATCCTTTACACCAATTGCCGCCTTATGTGTCATATCTTGTGCTTCATTTACCACTTTTTCTTTTGCATCTTTTACACTGCTTCCTATTTTCTCTTTGATATCTTCCGTTGTAGCAACAGTTTTATCTTTTGCATCTTTCACTCCAGCCACTGTCTTTTCCTTCGCATTTTCCACTCCTGCTACTGTTTTGTCTTTCAGGTCTTTAATTTCTGCAACTGTTTTATCTTTCACATCATCTGCAGATTTGGCAGCTCGTGAAGCGGCTTCTTTAGCACGTGCTTTTTCTTCCGCAGCTTCGGTTTTGGTTTTGTCCAAGAATTCTTTTACGTCGTCAGAAGCATTATCAACGGTTTGTTTAGCACCCTTAAAAATACCCGAGAAAAATCCAGATGCTTTCTCTTTAGCTTTTTTAGTTTCTTTTTCAGCTTTATCTTTCGCTGATTGAGCACTATCCACTGCAGCATCAACACTTTCGGAAATTGCACCCTTCACAACTGTGGCATCTTCTTTTAATTTTGTTACTACATTATCCTTTGCGACTTTTGCTTTCTCAGCAGCTTCTTGTGTTACAGTTCCTATTTTATCAACGGATTTTTTTCCACCTGAAATCATTTTGTCGCCAGCGTCTGCAGTTACAGCAACTGTTTTATCTTTCATTTCTTTTAAGCCAGTTGTTGTCTTCTTTATACCATCTTGTGCTACTTCCACTGTTTTTTCTTTTGCATCCTTTACACCAATTGCCGCCTTATGTGTCATATCTTGTGCTTCACTTACCACTTTTTCTTTTGCATCTTTTACACTGCTTCCTATTTTCTCTTTGATATCTTCCGTTGTAGCAACAGTTTTATCTTGTGCATCTTTCACTCCACCTACTGCCTTTTCCTTCGCATCTTCCACTCCTGCTACTGTTTTGTCTTTCAGGTCTTTAATTTCTGCAACAGTTTTATCTTTCACATCATCTGCAGATTTGGCAGCTCGTGTAGCGGCTTCTTTAGCACGTGCTTTTTCTTCCGCAGCTTCGGTTTTGGTTTTGTCCAAGAATTCTTTTACGTCGTCAGATGCATCATCAACTGTTTGTTTAACACCCTTAAAAATACCCGAGAAAAATCCAGATGCTTTCTCTTTACCTTTTTTAGTTTCTTTTTCAGCTTTATCTTTCGCTGATTGGGCACTATCAACAACAGCATCTACACTTTCAGAAACTGCACCCTTCATAACTGTAGCATCTTCTTTTAATTCTTTTGTTAGATCTTCCTTTACATCCTTTGCTTTCTCAGCAGCTTCTTGTGTCACAGTTCCTACTTTATCAACAGATTTTTCTCCACCGGAAATCATTTTGCCGCTTGCGTCTGCTGCTACATCAACAGCTTTGTCTTTGATGTCCATTAAGCCAGTAGCTGTCTTTTTTATACCATCTTGTGCTACTTCCACTGTTTTTTCTTTTGCATCCTTTACACTAATTGCTGCCTTACGTGTCATATCTTGTGCTTCACTTACCACTTTTCCTTTTGCATCTTTTACACCGCTTCCTATTTTCTCTCTGATATCTTCGGTTGTAGCAACCGTTTTATCTTTTACATCTTTCACTCCAGCCACTGTCTTTTCTTTCGCATCTTCCACTCCTGCTACTGTTTTGTCTTTCAGGTCTTTAATTTCTGCAACAGTTTTATCCTTCGCATCATCTGCAGATTTGGCAGCTCGTGAAGCGGCTTCTTTAGCACGTGCTTTTTCTTCCGCAGCTTCGGTTTTGGTTTTGTCCAAGAATTCTTTTACGTCGTCAGAAGCATTATCAACGGTTTGTTTAGCACCCTTAAAAATACCCGAGAAAAATCCAGATGCTTTCTCTTTAGCTTTTTTAGTTTCTTTTTCAGCTTTATCTTTCGCTGATTGAGCACTATCCACTGCAGCATCAACACTTTCAGAAACTGCACCCTTCACAACTGTAGCATCTTCTTTTAATTTTGTTACTACATTATCCTTTGCGACTTTTGCTTTCTCAGCAGCTTCTTGTGTCACAGTTCCTACTTTATCAACAGATTTTTCTCCACTGGAAATCATTTTGCCGCTTGCGTCTGCTGCTACATCAACAGCTTTGTCTTTGATGTCCATTAAGCCAGTAGCTGCCTTCTTTATACCATCTTGTGCTACTTCCACTGTTTTTTCTTTTGCATCCTTTACACCAATTGCCGCCTTATGTGTCATATCTTGTGTTTCACTTACCACTTTTTCTTTTGCATCTTTTACACTGCTTCCTATTTTCTCTTTGATATCTTCCGTTGTAGCAACAGTTTTATCTTTTGCATCTTTCACTCCACTTACTGCCTTTTCCTTCGCATCTTCCACTCCTGCTACTGTTCTGTCTTTCAGGTCTTTAATTTCTGCAACAGTTTTATCCTTCGCATCATCTGCAGATTTGGCAGCTCGTGAAGCGGCTTCTTTAGCACGTGCTTTTTCTTCCGCAGCTTCGGTTTTGGTTTTGTCCAAGAATTCTTTTACGTCGTCAGAAGCATTATCAACGGTTTGTTTAGCACCCTTAAAAATACCCGAGAAAAATCCAGATGCTTTCTCTTTAGATTTTTTAGTTTCTTTTTCAGCTTTATCTTTCGCTGATTGAGCACTATCAACAACAGCATCAACACCTTCAGAAACTGCACCCTTTACAACTGTTGCATCTTCTTTTAATTCTTTTGTTACATCATCCTTTACATCTTTTGCTTTCTCAGCAGCTTCTTGTGTCACAGTTCCTACTTTATCAACAGATTTTTCTCCACTGGAAATCATTTTGCCGCTTGCGTCTGCTGCTACATCAACAGCTTTGTCTTTGATGTCCATTAAGCCAGTAGCTGCCTTCTTTATACCATCTTGTGCTACTTCCACTGTTTTTTCTTTTGCATCCTTTACACCAATTGCCGCCTTATGTGTCATATCTTGTGTTTCACTTACCACTTTTTCTTTTGCATCTTTTACACTGCTTCCTATTTTCTCTTTGATATCTTCCGTTGTAGCAACAGTTTTATCTTTTGCATCTTTCACTCCACTTACTGCCTTTTCCTTCGCATCTTCCACTCCTGCTACTGTTCTGTCTTTCAGGTCTTTAATTTCTGCAACAGTTTTATCCTTCGCATCATCTGCAGATTTGGCAGCTCGTGAAGCGGCTTCTTTAGCACGTGCTTTTTCTTCCGCAGCTTCGGTTTTGGTTTTGTCCAAGAATTCTTTTACGTCGTCAGAAGCATTATCAACGGTTTGTTTAGCACCCTTAAAAATACCCGAGAAAAATCCAGATGCTTTCTCTTTAGATTTTTTAGTTTCTTTTTCAGCTTTATCTTTCGCTGATTGAGCACTATCAACAACAGCATCAACACCTTCAGAAACTGCACCCTTTACAACTGTTGCATCTTCTTTTAATTCTTTTGTTACATCATCCTTTACATCTTTTGCTATCTCCGCAACTTCGTGTGTCACAGTTCCTACTTTATCAACAGATTTTTTTCCACCGGAAATCATTTTGCCGCTTGCGTCTGCTGCTACATCAACAGCTTTGTCTTTGATGTCTATTAAGCCAGTAGCTGTCTTCTTTATACCATCTTGTGCTACTTCCACTGTTTTTTCTTTTGCATCCTTTACACCAATTGCCGCCTTATGTGTCATATCTTGTGCTTCACTTACTACTTTTTCTTTAGCATCTTTTACACCGCTTCCAATTTTCTTTTTAATATCTTCCGTTGTAGCAACAGTTTTATCTTTTGCATCTTTCATTCCAGCCACTGTCTTTTCCTTCGCATCTTCCACTCCTGCTACTGTTTTGTCTTTCAGGTCTTTAATTTCTGCAACAGTTTTATCTTTCACATCATCTGCAGATTTGGCAGCTCGTGAAGCGGCTTCTTTAGCACGTGCTTTTTCTTCCGCAGCTTCGGTTTTGGTTTTGTCCAAGAATTCTTTTACGTCGTCAGAAGCATTATCAACGGTTTGTTTAGCACCCTTAAAAATACCCGAGAAAAATCCAGATGCTTTCTCTTTAGCTTTTTTAGTTTCTTTCTCAGCTCTATCTTTTACTGATTGTGCACTATCTACGACAGCATCAGTACTTTTGGAAATTGAATCCTTTACATGTTCGGTATCTTCTTGTAATTCTTTTACTATATCAGCCTTTGCATCTTTTGCTTTTTCCGTAACTCCATGTGCTGCAGTTGCTACTTTATCAATTGTTTTTTTCCCTTTTCCTAAAATTTTTCCTCCCGACTTTGTCACTGCTGTATCAGTTTTATCTCTAGCATCCTTTACCTTGATTTCTGCTTTATGTGTGATATCTTCTGTTCCTTCCACTACTTTTTCTTTAACTTCTCTTACTCCAGTCACTGCCTTATCCGCAGTGTCGTTTGCTCCAGCTAATACCTTGTCCTTTGAATCTTTAACACCAACGATTGTTTTCTCCTTGGCTTTCTCAACTTCTATTACCGTTTTGTCTTTTAGGTCTTTAACTTTAATAGCAGTCTTATCCTTCGCATCGTCAACAGATTTGGCAGCTCGTGAAGCAGATTCTTTAACGCGCGCCTCTTCTTCTTCAGCTTCGGCTTTAGTTTCCTCTAAGAATTCTTTAACCTCGTCAGAAATATCTTCTACCGCATGCTTAGCTCCTTTAAATATGCCTGAGAAAAACCCAGATGCTTTATCCTTTGCTTTCTTAGTTTCCTTTGTAGTTTTATCTTTTGCAGATTGGGCGTCATCCACAACAGCATTAGCACCAATAGTAAGTACTCCCTTCACAACTTCGGCATCATCCTTTAGCTCCTTTGCTACAGCATCTTTTCCATCCTTCGCACCATCCGCAATTCCATGAGCTGTGGTTTCTACTTTATCAGAAGGTGTTTTACCATCAAGCACAATTTTGTCCTTTACGTCCGTAACCTCCGAAACAGTTTTATCTTTGATATCCTTTACACCAGCTGCCGTTTTTTTCGTAAGATCTTGGGCTTCCTTCACCGTTTTATCTTTTCCATCCTTTACGCCAGCTGCTGTTTTTTCAGCGATATCCCGTGCTCCAATGACTACCTTGTCCTTCGTATCATTGGTGACAGTTACTATTTTATCCTTGATGTCCTGCGTTATGGTTACCGTTTTATCTCTTCCATCCTTAACACCAGCAACCGTTCTCTCCTTAGCATCGTTCACTCCTGCTACCGTTTTATCTTTCAAATCTTTAATACCAGTGGTTAGTTTATTTTTTGCATCATCAGTAGCTCTTACAGCTTGCGCAGCTGCATCTTGTGCACGGGCCTCTTCCTTGGCAGCTTCGGTTTTTGTTTCCACCACGAAATCTTTAACATCGTCGGAAACGTCTTCAGCCGTATATTTAGTTCCCTTGAATATACCCGAGAAAAATCCAGACGTTTTGTCTTTTGCTTTTTTGCTTTCTTTCGCGGCTTTATCTTTTGCCGATTGAACGCCGTCCGTAAGAGCACCGGTGGTACCGACAGCGAGTGCACTCTTTGCAACTTTGGTATCTTCTTTCGGTTCCTTAGCTGCACCATCTTTCACATCTTTTACACCGTTTACTACTCTTTGAGTTACGGTATCGGCCTTTGTAGGTGGACTTTTTTCTTTGGACGTATCGTCTTGATCCTTTGATGTAATTATTGGCGATCGTTGATAACTGCTGATCGCTTCGGCAGTATTCCGCATGTCCTCTAGGAATGAGGCTGTCGTTTCTTTAAAATCACTTTGTGGTATTTCAGGCGGTAAACTCTTTTCTTTGGATTTACTTCGAGAGCCTCGTTGCAATCTGGGACTTCTAAACATTCCGAAAAGTCCACCACTCTTTTCCTTAGTCCCTTCATCTCCTGATCCTGATTCTTGGCTTTCTTCTTCTCTTTGAATCGATGATTTACCTGAATGTTCGGTATACTTTACATCCGCGTTATAGGAGTCTTCGTCCGCGCTATCAAACGATCTCTCCTTCGAAGTACTACGATCTCTCATTCCTTTCTTAGATTTTAATTTAGGACTTTTGAATATACCAAAGAAGTTACCCTTCTCCTTACTCTCCTCTGCAGTTTCTTTATCGGATTTCTTATCCGTAGGTAGTGTTGGTTCCAATTTATATTTACCCGTAACGTCGTATGAATGCTTACTACTAACTTTATCCGCTGGTACGTCAGATCTATCGTAAGTGGCAGCAGTGAACGTTGTTATCGGACTCGTAGCAAGAGGTTTCTTCGTATCCTCCGTCCTGTAACCAACGTTAATTACATCCCCGTCGGCAACCTTACGCGTTTCTTCGAGGAATTTTTCCGTGGTAGATTTGAGTTCCTCGTCGCTATAATCCAATGACGAATCTTTCGTTTTACTCGTCTTTTTTTCTTTCGATTTTGGACTTTTAAATATTCCGAATAAACCACCACTACCACCACGTTCCTTACCGGTTATATCCATGTCATTATCATCCTTGTCTTCCTTCTTTGACGATTCTTTCGAGTCAGATGTTTGAAGATCTTCTTGTTTGGTTGGCACACCCTTTGACATCAATACAATATTCTGGTTATCTCGTCGCTCTAGATTTTTGCCTATGCCATCAAGAGAGTCTATTTTCTGGTTTGGTTCGATCGTTGTTGTTCCATTAACATGTTCTTTTTTGATTCCAACGGTCGTAATTTTTTTTTCTTTAACTTCCGACACTAGCTGCGGCTTAGTACGAGCCTCGATCGTTGATCCGTCCTTATTAGCTTCCACAGGAATCGTTACTGACGATCCATTTCTTTCGTTGGATTCTGTTGGTGCATGTAAAAGAGCAGCGGTATTCTTAGCATCCTCCAATAAATTTATAGTCGTAAGTTTGATATCGGACAGGGCAGTTTCTGAATCTCTTGTAGGTTTCGATACTTTATCGGTCACCGAGGGAGTTTTGTTCTCCTCGTCCCCGCTATCAAAGGATGTATCCTTCGAATCCTTGGATTTACCCTTCAATTTAGGACCTTTAAAAATACCCGAAAATATACCGCTGCTTTTATCCTTAGCCTTCTTCGATGTATTATCAGCAGACGTTGATTCGTCGAGATTCTTTGCGGGATATTGAGCATCGTATACGTCTTTATACGCGGAATGACGCTTATCGGAAATTGATGTTCCATCCTGTTCCACCTTGCTCTTCGTTAGAACGTCCGTTCCAATATTCGTTTTGATTTCTGGGATTAATATCTTTTCATCGGTGTCTTTCGTAGGTCGCGATGTCCCTCTCATATCGCCTTGTAACAACTTCTCATCCACTTCTTTACCTTCTTTGGACATCTTCTCTTTTTCACTAACTTCCACTTTGCTATGAGGCAAAGTGGTTGAATCTATGGACGTTATAGTAACTACCGTGGGCGTAACGACATCTTTTATAGTCGTAATCTCTCTAACAACTGGTTGTTCAATTATCATATCCTCCTTTAAAGTGCCTACTTGTTTCGGGGAAGATATTTGTTTTGGGGATGGTATTTGTTTTTTTATATCCCTTTTCCCACCATGCGCTCGTTCTTGTTTAATAATAAGAGGTTCCACGTCGTCCCTAACTTTCGGTTGTAAAATTATACCTAATTCCGCGTCCCTAAATTGATCTGAACCTTTAACTATATCTTTATTAAATTTAGTTTGCCCTAAAGCACCTCTCACCTTCTCACTGTCCCGCATATCATCATAAACCACCGACCACCCCTCCTTCGCTAACTTCTCCTTCTCTTTCTCTGCCTCTGCTATTACACCTGTTAATTAAGTATTATATATTTTAGGCATCGTTAAACGTAAAATATATATATATATATATATATATATATATAAAGGAAACACATTTTATTCGTTCATATTGCGTCATCATTAGTGTAAGCCGGCTCGCTCGTTCATCGTTTTTTTCATTGATCGGAGCAGAGGTTAGATTGCCGCGTGGATTGTGCGTAGAAGTAGAGTGTATGTGCAGTGGAGCAGCCATCCTTCGACTAATAAAATTACATCATCTATTTCCCAATAAATGACAATGATACTAACTATATATATATATATATATATATATATATAAATAATTTCATTATTAATAATCCATACTTTTCCTATCTAGGAAGTATTTTTGTGTTCTATAAATATTGATGAAAATGCGACGTTGTATTTCGTGTATTTTTTTAAAAAAAAAAAAAAAAAAAAAGAACAAACAAAAATATTTCGATACTCCTTAACAACTAAAGGGAATAAATCATTAAATGAACAATATTGAATATAAATACGTAATACACGGTATTTATCATTTCCTAAATGATCATTCATTATTGTAAACTCTAATAAAACTATCTACTCGATTTCTATCTCTTTTACTAAATTAATAAACATATGATTTATCTATTTGTCGATAACAATCTATAAAGACGGCTGCTCCGTGCGTCCACACAGTAAGGCCACAGATATTTGACTGTTCATGCATCGCCAAATAATCGTAGTAGCATAATCTTGCTGAAACAAATTGCTAGGAATGTGTTGAAGACTAGAAAATGTATTAGCATGATATGATTGAATGAATTATGTTAGAAATCGTATAATCATATACGATATATTGTACATATATATATATATATATATATATATATATATATATATATTTATATATATATATATATATATATATATATATATATATATATATTTATATATATATATATGAAATGTCGATCGAGAAGCAAATTAAATAAACCATTACTTATTAAGAAAGATAAGCAAGCTGAAATATGAAGGTATCCACAGCGGCGGTCCGGTACCTGTGTGAGTAAAATTAAAATACAAGATGGTAACCGTTCCTATAGTGCATTGGCACACGATTGTATCGGCGCGTTTTGCACATATTAAATATAAATTAATTATTCGAAAAATAAGATAATATTTGAATTTTCTTTTTTCTTTGCTCTTCTAAATTCTCGTATGAAGAACTAATTTTTTTTTTTCTACTTAGGGAGCAAAATTATTTTTTTTCTATTAAAAAAAAAAAAGTCTATTACGATCCGACACAATACAAAAACATAATTCGTTGTGAGATGGCACCTTATATTATATACAGAAATTACGAAAAATTAAAAAAAAATATATATATATTTTTTTTTCGTTCGCATTACGCAGTAAATAATAAAATGATAACGTGCTATTCGGTGCGTTAAAAGTGTCGATACGTGGTATGTTCATTAAATTATTCATTATTAAAAAATTAATATTAATCGTTTAATGATTGTATTATTAAAAAAAAAAAAAAAATATATATATATATATATATATATATACATATATACATATATATATACATATATACATATATAGTTAACAATTTTTATTATGACAGAAAATTTCGCAATCTTTATAAGTTCAAACAGAATTTTATTAACAATTAAATCAATAATTCATATTTAATTGTAAACAGTTAATATAAAATAAATCGATAATTTAGAACCAAGCGTGCGTTACCGTATTTGGCTTGAACATGCTGGGAAAGTTCGAAATGAAATAAATAGGTGCTCATCGATAGCTTTTCGTTTCGTTTTCATATATAGTATTCCTTTCTTTTTTTTTTTTGCGGATAAAGCACGGCCCCTCAACCCAATCGGTTGTAGAAGTAATATGCCAAATTACTTACCAGAAACTATTTTATTGGCGTCGGCTATCACCCTTTGCCGCTTTTTCTCTTCGTCGTCGAGCTCGTCGCGTGACTTTTTGCTCATCGTGTCGGTAACATGACATTTGTGCTCAATGAAATCGGCCATCATATCTCCCAATTCTTTCTCATCGCTTGCATATTTATCTTTCACGGGGGTCGAGGTTCCGTTGAATACAGTGCCATTTGCGATTGTGACATGCTGCTTGGCTGTTAAGTGCGAGAAACGTGTCGTGAACGAGGTACCCGAAAAATAAAACGTGTTAAAGTATGCTAAATTATGACGTGTGTGATTCATCCGTTAAATGATGCATCGGAAGAAAATGGAAGATAACACGAAATCATGATTGAGCAATTACTCTTCGCGTGCATACATCGTTTGTCAATCGCTATTATTTGTATCACTTTGAAAACTCAAGATATTTTCCTTCTAATGCTTATTATTTTTATTAAGTAATAATTAATTAATTAAAAACAAAAAAACTCATAGTAATAATTTAAATAACAGAAAGAACAAATTTATAATCGTATACTTTAATGAAATTAAAAATTATTTAGATCGTTCTTGTTTTTTTTTCTTTTTTTTTTTTTTTTTTTTTTGCACACACCGTTGCCATTTATATTATTTATATTATTTACACTATTTGTGTTATTTATTAATCACGCGTCTTTTACTTACATCGTTTGTCCTGCAAACGACCGGTGTTACTAAGCTCTTCTACGGACTCAGATTCCTAGGATTGATTAATATTTCATTATAATGTCCGATACTTTGCAATGGGTTAAGATAGTATGATTTATCAATAATACCTTCATTCTATCTGGTTCTTCATAATCAGGATCCATTTTTGGATCCATGGTTGCATCGCGTCGAAGAGATGTGTCCCTTGACGGTCCTAATTCCTCTTTCAAGGAATCAAAACCTGGCTGATCTAACTGAACCCTTGCAACTGCCTTTTCGACATCATCAGTGACAAGTTCTACGTTAAATATACACTTGTTTACAATATCTTCTCGGCCAATCTTATTGAGCGCCTTTTCTAAGGTATTTCCTATAAAAAGAATTATATATATTTACGTTATATTACATTTATGCATGCATGCATTTATATACAATAATATGCTCAAAGTACAACTACGTAATAAGTATTCATAGCATTGTAATAATACGAAAAAAATTCAATATATATATACATATTCGACAATCTTTTCTCTAACTAACACACCATAAATAAATATTTATATTCAGAAATGTTTCTCTATAAGCAACGCACTATATAAATGGATATTCTTATTTAAAAGTTTTTTTTTTTTTTTCCAAGCAACGCACCTCTAAAAATAATGCGTTTATTTATTTATTTTTTTTTGTCAATTATTCCATTTATAAAACATACCTGAAACTTTGCAAGTGTGAAGACATATCGAGGACGTTTTATGAAATATTAATAAAAGTTCGCTGGTATATAAATTTGTCGTTGGATTTTTGTACTCTTGATACAAAGATATGTACATCTTAGTTTCTAATTTACAATAACATGCACTATGTAAAAATTATTGTTTTCTTTTTTTTTTTATTTTTTTAAATCACTACGTTCTTTTCACAATGTCACTGATATTGATATCGAAAAGAGGTAAAATTTATTACGAGGTAATTAATATAAATTATTAAACGGAGAATTGACAAGTAATGAGCAACAAACACGAATAAATTTGACCGTATCCTCTTCGTGTTCTTTAGACTACGCGACTGTTTGTCGTTCCACTGATTGCAGAGACGTTTTGCGTACTTTGTCAGAATAAGATGGAATCATTACAGTAGTGGGAAAGAAAAAGTGAGAGATAGAGATAGAGAGTGTGTGAGAGTGAGAGTCGTGAGTTATGTCAGGCATAATAATGTAGCATGAGATCATCAACAACGTTACGATTGAGATTCCACACGTCTGAGTCAATCGCAAGTGAGCAAATCTTATTTTTCGACCTTGCGTGATGATCGCGCTTCGACGATTATGGTATAAATTATGATGCATCATACTAATACAGATTTAATTCGTTTTATGCCTATTTATATAAATCTATGATATATATATATATATACATATATATATATACATATATATATATATATATATACATATATAGTTAGAAACGCAAATAATATTTGAGTTTATTCGAACTTACCCGTTGCCTTATTTCCATTACTTTGCCAGAGTTTGAACATCGCCGCCGCCTGTTGGGCTGGTTTATCAGGATATTCCTGTTTTATCAAGGACACGTCGTTCGGAGCAATGTTAAGTTCTTCCGCTAATTGTTCCCAATCCTTGCCCAGTAAATTCGCTATATCCCTTAAACGTATGGTCGCTCTATGTATGGCATCTGGCCGACCTAAAAACAAACAAACAAACAAACAAAATTAAAGGGAATAAAAGATCTCCGCTGGATACGTAATCACTGATAAAAATAAAAAAAGAAAAAAGAATATATACTCCCAATAGCAATTGTAAAAATAAAATGATAAATATCATTGTTACGTACTGATTCCACCGTCCCGTAGAAAACTGTAATTTTTCGATAATTCGAGTAAATCCAATTCCGAGACCGCGGGTTCGGGTGAAATCTTTTCGGGTAACAAAATATTCAATGTACATATCGGCGTTTGTGGAACCTCGCCTTTAGGAACCTTAGGCTCGCTCATGAACATTATTCGGCCCATCATATCTGCCGCATCTGGATCTTTTATTCGGGCAGTGAACGGTACTCTGTTTTCTTTAAACGCTCTGAACGGTAATTGAAGCTGTTCGCCGCTCTTTAATACTGGTACAAGGTTACCCGTAAATTCCATGTATTGAGTTTTGCCTTCTAACACCTGAAAACGTACGACGTTAAGTTAAAAACAAAAAAAAAAACAAAAAAAAAAAACAAAAAATAAATAAATCAATAAAACAAAAAGAAAATTAAATTTTATTTCTTATCATAAGGAAAATTTTAACCCACTCACTTCGACATCCCTACTCTTCGCAACTTCTGTAAAATGCTCCTGATGTTCCAGAGTTTTGTCCTCTTTATCATCGGTCATACAAAACACGCGTATCCTCGCCTCCAATGGATCAATGCGTTTCGCGAAGACTACGAATCTATAAATAATATCGAGTAACATGTTTGAAGAATTGATAAATACGTTAGTCGAGATATACAAATAATATGATTATATTTTTGACGGTAGTTTCGAGATTCGGTATAAATGTTAAACGTACTTGGCCATAAATGGTACATGGGTGGCATGGGTATATAATTCAGTTGCCATTTTTGTCGCTTCCGAAATATTTCGACAGTCCATTAGCCAAAAACGTGCGGAAACCGTGGTAGTGAATGAGACACAATCCTTGACGAAGGTCAATGGTGTAGAACCTGTTACATCCTCCCAGACTGCCCGAGACTGACCCCCTGAACGACATACATGTCAAGTCCAATAACATTATTAAAATATGTCCGTGCTGGTAATGCTCAATAACGATAGTGAAACGTGTGTGTGAGTTTTTTTTTTTTTATTATCCGGTGCGACCGAAATTAATTACAGTCTCGAATAAATGTGAAAAGAATAATATATAATATTGAAATATTGTATTGAATGATTATAAGTGCAAATATGTTGATTTCATTAGCAGACATAAACGACAAGAGGATGCTTTAACGTAGTCATTCTCGTTTTATAATGAATATGAACAATGATCTTCAGAAATGTCACTTTTTTTGATACACAAGATATGATAAAAATACGTTTATATATTGTAGGTATAGATATGTTTGTGTGTGTCATGTATGTATGTACGTATGCATGTACGTATTTATGTATGTATGTATGTATGTATGTATGTACGTATGTATGTATGTATATGTGTGTGTGTGTGTATAATATATATACATATATATGTTTATGTACGTATACACACACAAACACACATTTACAAATTGGGTAAGAAAATACAAATTCATTAAAACCTGAAAATACATATAAAACAATATATGTATCTATTGTATGTGCTGTTTGTAAGAGCTTATGAACATTTTGTATTTAACATCGGTCTCTATAAATGTGCTAACGTTACGTGCTATGGATTATTATGTACACAAGACGTATATAATGAAAGAAAAAAAAAAAAAGAAAAGCTTCATTATTTGCATATTTTTATACGCACCAATTGAGAGAAAAGGTAATATTTATAAAATACCTATAAAAAAAAAGCAACACGAGTGTACTCCTATTTCGAAAAAATGTGTATTTGAAAGGACATCGCACAAACATTAACGAATTTATTGAAATATGTATGTAATTGGAAAATATAGTGTGATATATTTCATCGAATGTTATTCTAATAACGGAAAAAAAATGTGATGTGAATCTGTGATATTTGTTAAAAACAGCTACGAAGCCTCGAATTAAAATATTAAACGAAAAAAGAAAAAATGTGGCTGTGCGTATGTAAATAATTTAACATAAAAGAGACGTGAATCTTGTTTTTTTTTTTTTTTGCAGAGTTTCCTCATCGTTATATAACGCACTCTAACGTCGAATGCACTTTCACGATTTCATCAAAGAGGTACACATTGTATTTTACAATAAGCACAATTGTCAATTAGAGAAATTGAGTTGGAATAAAAAGCTTGATATATTGAAGCGATTACCATTTAAACTGAATGTGCTGAAACAAAAACTTTTGAAATTTGTACGCATACGACGAGCTAAGTAATAAAACTTTGATCTACTTTAATTAATAATCCATACCTAAATGACTCAATCCTAACAATATGCAAGCATTAACAATGAATCACAACAAGATATGTATACAACAATGGTACTCAACGAAATGTTTCTATGGAACATGCAGCTACCATCTCCCTTTTAAATCTCTATCCGAAGGTCTTCGGGATACTGCCACTGGTAACGAGAGAACTTTAAACGATGCATACACTTTCAATAAGAAGATTATAAATTACAGTCGAAAAATAATTCACTTGGCTGACACTTACTCGATAGACGAGATCTTCCTCGACCCTTCAGTATCGAAATTCCTTTTTTTAAAAAGAGAAAAATCGTTTACGTGTCTGATTTATCCAACTATTCTTTTTTTTTTTTTTTTTTTTTTAAGAAAAAAAAAACTAATTTTTGCGAGCTATCATGAACTAACTTGTGGGAATAAATAATCGTATCGTTTATCGTATCGTACGTTTCACGTATCACAAAAATTAACGCGACCTTTATATACATACGTACTATGCGTTTTGCCTTCGTTAAGTGTACACGATATTTAATTAGGTATAAACCCTGAATTATTTAATGTTTGTCTAATCGGAACACTTTGTACAAATAATAACGTAATATTTGAATAAACAATTATCTCGCCCGATACCAAAGGGTGAACCGCAGTCAGTGTTTATCAGCTACAGATAAATTATATATTACTTGGTAAAGAAAAACAAAGAAGAAAAAGAAAAAAAAAAGAAACAAACAAACAAAATAATATATTGTGATCGCAAATATGAAAACGACATAAAAGTAGTTTAATATGCTTTGCTACAAATACACAATAGACTATCGTAAAAGAGATAACACTCAAATGTCGCAAATTGTTATTACATGTGTGTATGATATAAAATAAAATTAAAAAAAAAAAAAAAAAAAAAAAAGAAAGAAAGAACTGACAGCATGCCGCGCAGTCCCGACGACCTGAGAACAGACGAGATTGCCTACCGACGTTGTCATCATGCCTAACTAAACTACAAATCGATTACTCGAATGCTTAAGAAATCTGACAAGATATATATATATATATAAATATAAATATAAATATAAATATAAATATAAATATATATATGTCTATTTATGACACCCAAATCGATTGCGACAAAACGATTTTCAGCAAAATTTATCGGTAAGAGATTTTCCAGTAAGACGGTACGCTGCTCTACAATATTACGTGCAAGCATATATTACCAGTTATGCTGCACAGGAGCCTAAGAGTTGGTGCGTCCCCTGAGTATTGGTTAATCATGCCTTTATTAGCTGCCTGCGGTACTGGTATGGTCAAAGTTATCGGCTTATGGAACTTTCGCCGTCGTGGTTCGACCGTAACTATTGGCGATACAGCAACACGATTACCCAGTAGTTTCGCTACTAGTTCGGCTGGTATAGGATGGGCCTAAAAATAAATTTGCAAAACGTCAATGGATCGCGTTAAATGAGGAATATCCGTTATTTTGTTACGTCGACATATCTCGTTTCTTCGAATTATCGCGATTACTCGAAGTACGTACAACGATTACTATAAACAGATCGACGAATCGATCTAGAGTAATGAGTCAAAAAATATTAGGTGATTGCATAAGTTCGTGTCCGATTTACGAGATGCGGCACCCATCCACGTATCAAGCTTGAAAATATATCCAAGCATTTTTAAATGACGAAAAGCGATTGAATTATCGATGTTCGGCCTCTCAGCGATATCCTCTCAGTTGTAATCCTTGAGTTTCTTTCCACTAAAGGTATACGCGATGTCATCATCAATGCCTGAAGGGCCGTCCAGAGTGAGATTGATCCTCCATGTTGAAATCACAATTTCGAAATCTGCTAAACACCACTTTTTGACTGTACGAAGAGCAAGAGCGCGGCCCAAATAAACGATTTGAATATTCTTTTTTTTTTTTTTTGTACAATCCCAACACACAAGCCTTTCAAAAATTGATGTAGCATTAGATTCCACAAATGCGACCTTTTCGTTCCCCATTTTTAATGATTTCTCTTATGCACAAATGGACTTATCTGAACAATGTCTGACGCTAAATTGACACAAGACAACGTCATTTGTTCGGTGTAATCAACGATTACCACACAAAAACCATATAACCCCGCCATGCGGTAACTTAATATGCCATCTATGAAAATCGGGCACGAACTTATGCAATCATCCATTGATCATTTTCTCAAATAACGTTTAAGAACTCACCTGTAAGCCAACCCTGATCTTCTTGGTCAAGGCTGCGGGTGGGAAGACAGCTTGAACCTGGGGTACGGCCGACGAAGATACGGTGCCTCCTTCTGGCCCAACCGCGTGTACCTCTTGTCTAATGCGAGACACAACCGCGAAATAATGTGGAAAATCCGCGGTAAGTATCCTTACGATGCGCGACGTTTGGAGATCTTCCAGCTGGCTTAATTCTAACGGGGAGAAAGAAAAAAAAAAAAAAAAAAGGAAGGGAAAAAGATAAAAGGCGTTAAGAAGGATATTAAAAGAATCGATGGATAATCCCTTCAAGCTTAAACGAGAAAAACAATACCTTCTCCTTCAAAGCTCTCGTTAAGAACATCCTGTACGGCCTCCTCGCTAGCTTCCAGGGTGTGTTCGCGCCATGTTTCTCCGTTATCGGAACGTAAGATAACTATTTCTCGTTCCTTACCTCTTAACGATGCAAAATGTGGCACCTCTATGATGACGGGTCTGGACGTAAAAAAAAAAAAAAAAAAAAAAAAAAAAATAAATTAAATTAAATTAAATTAACGGACGGTACATCAAGGTTTGTATCGAATGAAAAGATATATAATGGATGTAGATTGATCGAGGATTAAAGTTTTTTTTTTTTTTTTTTTTGTAAATTTAAAAACGTACCCCAAAAATTTAGCACCGACCGGTCCAAGTTCCAATATACGACTGGCCAAAGCCTCGCCCTCCATCAAAGGAGGCGGATTGGTCAATTTATCTCTCCTTAGATACCTGCAGGTTACTCTCATAGGCATCGCCGCTTTACGAGGAGGCACGATAACCCGTACTCCACTGTGTCTACATCCCCGCATCGCACCACCCCTCGCATCGACCAGGAAAGAAACCAGGAAGCTAATCAAGTATTAGATAAATTTTTAGTTAACTCGTATTGATTATTCGCTACGAACGACTCGCCGTAGTAATAATAACCATTACATCGATACAATATACAAATCTTTAATAAAGGATAATAAATAAACAATTTTTTGGAATAAACGTATGAAACCAATACAATCGATGTTCGTTCGTTCGTTCGATTCGATTCGATTCGTTCGTTCCTATTTTCCCT
Source organism: Dolichovespula media (assembly GCA_911387685.1). Classification (NCBI taxonomy): domain Eukaryota; kingdom Metazoa; phylum Arthropoda; class Insecta; order Hymenoptera; family Vespidae; genus Dolichovespula; species Dolichovespula media. The sequence goes on along the minus strand of OU426851.1, from coordinate 11,315,081 downwards.
GAAGTAACATTTAAATTTCAATTTTAATTCCATCGTATATGGAAAACTTGATAATAAAACAATAATTTAATATTACGATAAGGGTTAAATTTCCTTTTTGCAATACGATATTCTCGTTGCCTTATAATTAATATTATATCATAGCCAAATCGCATTGTACGCCAAGCGTGTAGTAATGTGAAAGATTTAATATGCATCGCCAGAGTGATATATATATATATAAGTAAGTACAGTATTATGAAACGCAAAGCAAGAAACGAGTCTCAAACATCGATAGAATAGATTAGAAATGCGCCATGTTTGATATCGTAAAGATTTGATATAATAAATATCTATATGTGAGTATGCGCTATTTGAATTTAATAAGAATAAAAAATCAGACGAAATTTAAATGGATCTCCATTCGTATTTATCGTATGTATCAACCTCTTTACGAATGTTTCTCTGAAGGAGTTTCATTTTGATCGATAAAGTGAATATCAAATAAGACATATAATAATAATGACAAGGATAAGCTGTACGAAAAGCTAAGCGCTACAACTGGTTTTTTTTGTTTTGTTTCTGTTCTTTTTTTTTTTTTTTTTTTTTTTTTTTTTTTAATAAATGAAGCTGCAAGCTGAACAAAATGATCACACCAACGAATTATATGAAAACATCGATAAGGTCAATCGTTAAAAAAAAGAAAAAAACAACAAAAAAGTATCAATTGAAAATTCATTCCAACAATTTTTATATGCGAATGTGACTAATGATACCAGAGAAGAAAGAAAGAAAGAAAGAAAGATCGTTCGATTGAATTTGTAAATAATATAGGTTAGCTGTAGGCAACGTTTTTTTTTTTTTTTTTTTTTTACAGCGAATACATAAATCGATAAATAATATAATTCCAATGGATCCTTTTTTTTTTTTTTAACAAGTGTCTTACGCCAAACGATCGACGGACAGACACCGTTTCATAATTCGTCCTTTGGTGTATGTGTTCGCTGCTATATGACGAACTATGCTTTATATAAAATGTCGCTAAAAAAATCTTCGACTACAGAGGGGTAATGTGCACAGCAGGAATGAAAAAGTGCTGAACGCATGAAAAGTATTACAATTCAGGAGTATAACATCTAATAGCAGAAGCTAATAGATTCGAGTGAAGATCACTTACTTTCTCCATTGTGGGATTCTGCGAGTAGCGCAAATAAAATAACAGAGGATCGGAAACAAAATAAAAAACGCGTTAGTATTCATTCGTTCCATAAATGTGACGATGAATGATGCCATAAAGAAGAAAAGAGAGATAGATAGATAGACAGATAGACAGATAGATAGATAGATAGATAGATAGATAGATAGATAGATAGATAGATAGATAGATAGATAGATAGATAGATAGATAGATAGATAGATAGATAGATAGATAGATAGATAGATAGATAGATAGATAGATAGAGAGAGAGGGAGAGGAAGAGAGAGAGAGAGAGAAAGAGAGAAAGAGAAAAAGAAAGAGAAAGAGAGAGAGAAATGAGATTATGATTATTATATTCTGCCACAACTTTACAGATTTTCGAACGTATTAATATATCAGCGCGATAGTTAATGAATCATTTAATAATTCCTTAAAATATTGTCAATTGTTAATCGCTGATAACTTCGAAAACCCGCAATAATCACACGCAAACCATTTTTATATTTGTACACTACATTGCGGAAAGGAGAGACGACAATAATAATTATGTATTATAGTAGAGACGCGCGAGAGGTAACACACATCACTCACACTATGCGAAAAAAAATAGACATACATTGGGACTGCGCAACGTAAGAGGAAGGATTTCGAAATCTGCCTTGATGATATGCTGTCAATTGAGATCATTCATAAATATACATACATATGTGTATATATATATCATATATATATATATATATATATTTATACGTATATAAATTTAAATATATATTATTTATAATATATAAATTTTTATGTGATTAGTATATCCAAATTTACGGCAAAAATAAATAGAAATTTTCTATAGAAAATGAAATTCCATTAATTCCTAAATAATGTATATATAATATTTTTTTTTCTATTTTATTATCTTCATCATCATCATCATCATCATCATCATCATCATCATCATCATCATCATCATCATCATAACCACCACCGCCATCATCGTCATCATCGTCATTATTATCATTATTATCATTATTGTTATCATATTATTATTATTATTATAATTATTATTATTATTATTATTATTATTATTATTATTATTATTATTATTATTATTATTAGCAGCATAAAAGACGACAGATCTCGTTTTATGCGCATAACATAGCTGAACAAAAAAATAATTTTACTAATATACATCCGCACGAGCAACAGCCGCTTTAAAGACTAATATTCCGTAATTTTTCTTTTTACTTTATAATTCACGATGGATGAACGATTCTTTTCTTTTTTTTCTTTTTTTTTTTTTTCGTAATAACCAAGATATAACCACGATAGTTTGTGTAATTCGTCGCGGTGAAAAAAAATGATTTGTCATGTGCAAAAGGTTATGCGAAAAAAATACATTTCTTATTATTATTATTCACATCGTTTCTCGCGTTAATACGAAAACATTCTCTCTATGACCTTAACTCTAACTTAAACACACATCGCGTACTATTATTTTCATTGACAATTTCAATCGATATAAATAAGTGCTTGATATAACGTTGGATATAACAAAAAAAAAAAAAATGTACGTTCTGTCATAGAGAATATCACATTAAAATATATTTACGATATATGTACGTGTAATCTTCGATTTAAAAAAAAAAAAAATATATGTATATATAGGAAAGAATTGTTTACTACATCAAGCATGTGAGTTGTATATAATAAAAACGGAATGGTATACCTGTCCCTCCACATTCCTTGTCCCTTTGACACAGTACCGAGGGCAGCCAGCGACGTGATTAGGAACTCTATAGAGGCACTAATCTCGGAATAAAAACCGTGTATGATTATCGACAATTCTTTTATTACATGCACATGCTTAATGTGTGGTTCTGTTTTTAATCGTGCAATTCGCGTTTCGTTCTTAGAACCTTTTGCAATTGGTACCAACATTGCCAAACGTCTTTCTCGAAACTCATAAAATTGTTCTTCGTAATATACTCGAAACAATCACATTCAACATTTCGAAAATAGAACTATGTGACGTAAGTTCTTCCCCTCCCCCCCCCCCAGAGACATAAAAACCTATATGAGTGATCCAATCGATGCGTATTAATTAAAAAAAAAAAATATATATATATATATATATACGGTACTAAAAAGAATTATTATTATCGTGTTATCGAAAAGAATCGTTCATCATAAAATTATGAACATTACATGCTAAATATTGCTACATCGTTTAACAATGCTACGTACGGGCAAGACAAGCGGCAAAATAAAAATACGTATGAATGCAAAAAAAGGGTGTCCAATGGAACAACTGGCTTTCGTTTAACTAAACTAATGTATTACTTTGAAGTAACGTTGAATCGCGCGATGTTTTTTTGTACATACACAGAGAAAAGTGACATGATGTATATATGCAAGGAAATAATGGATGTTTTCTTTTTAACGTATTACACGCTGTTCTTTTTCCCTTTTTTTTTTCTTTTTTTTTTTTTTTTTTTTTTTAATTCTTTTTCTTATCCGTTTCCGTAAATCTCAAAATATTCATCGATTAATAGCAATTAATTTGTTCCGATATGATTGGTTCAACTTCGTAACGTGATCTCACACGTATTTAATAAACGTCCATAAACATCGATAATATTGCCAGTTATATATATAGCTTGAGAGAGAGAGAGAGAGAGAGAGAGAGAGAGAGAAATTAGAAGTAAAACCCAGAAGATAAATTACATAGCAACCAATAATTTGAGGATTAGTTAGAGCAGGATACTTTCATCAACACACACCGTATCGCACTATAATACACAACATTATTGTTTCTTCATAATCAACATTATACCATATTACGGCGTTCGAGAAGTACGCTAATGTACATACGAGATGCAGTATCTTATGCAGTGTACATACACGTTTCTGGCATCGATACAAAATATATTTTATTTAACTCTTTATCGCCCAAGAATTCGCCAACGGTACTAAATCGTCGTGTGTACAAAAAGCTTTTATAAATACACACGCGGCGCTTCTCAAGTCTTTATTTCTATTATATATATATGTATATGTATATATATAATTTCATGACCGCGTTAATTTATTTCATCGACTAGATAAGCTGTACAATTATTACTTTCATCATTCGTACGATAATCGATACTCAAATTTGACGTATATGATCGAATGATACGCGACCGCTGATAATAATAATAATAATAAATCACACAGCTTATCGAAATTTGTCCTAATCAATTTTAACAAAAAAAAAAAAAAAAAAAAAAAAAATTAGCTAATTCTCACTATAAAGTATATAAAAACAATGAGAATTAGCTATAAACGAAATAATATAAATCGAGTACATACCCAACGTGTACCGGATGCCTATTGATATCTATATTGTCCGGCTTGAGAATTGCGGCGTTTGTACGTTGATAATTTTCCTTGGTGATCATTTCTGTTATTGTGGGAGCTATAAAGGACATAAACAAAAGGAAATAGAAAATGTGACGTTTCCTCGATGTAACGACCTTACGATCGTTATTTTCCCCGTTGTTGTTGTTGAACGATTTTTAAAAGGGTATAAAAGAAAATCGTCTTTTGGCGATTAAAAAAGGAAAAAAAAAGAAAAAAAAAAAATTAAATCGATATTTACCTCCGGCATGTCGATTATCTCTCTCGTCGTCCGTCACATTGACACGCATCGAGTCGTCTCCCATAGATTTCATATCGTCAACAGTCATGTAACGGTATTGATGTTGGTCGCTGAGCATTGGATCTTCACCTGTGAAACGAACAACAACACCTTTATTACCACGATCATCCTATATACCTCGTCGAGAGAAGTTCTTCGTTAGAATGAATAATAAAAAAAAGGACAAAAAATGATCGATTACAAGTATCGTACGAGTAATACGATGTAACACGATATAACATGATAAAGTCGTATGCACTAAAGTATAAAATGTATCGGGAGCAATGGTTTGTGCCTGCAACGGAAATAAATAATATCATTGCCAATAAAATCATTGGGAATAAGCGAAAAGAAGCGAGATCAGAATTATAGCGTTCGAAGGACCTTCCAAGTGACTGATTTTTTTTCTCTATCCTATTCTTTTTTTTTTTTTTTTTTTTTTTTTTTTTTAAAGGACACGTCGAGTACTTCTTCTTCTTCTTCTTCTTCTTCTTTTTCCTCCTCCTCCTCCTCTTCTTCTTCTTCCTCTTCCTCCCCCTTATCTTCGTTTGGTTAATCTCGTAACTGTTTACTCTAAGTATATATCGATCAAATATATCCGTCGCTTAAGATAGGAAACAACAAAGTACGATCGTAATTCCGTAATTCGTCGAATTATCGTTAAATGAAAGGCAATTCGATTAGTTGGTATGACCAATGAGAGGGGGGGAGGGGTGATGGGTGAACTCATATTTCGCCGCACCGGCCGACGTGAAATCTTCCTTCGCATTTGCGATTGCGTATTATTATCGGACATTCCAAGAATGTAGGCCACGATTATTCAATGGATAGACAGACGGCCCACAAATTTAACCGCCCACGTCTAATGTTATCGGCATAAAAGCAAAAATTATTTCCTCGCGTTTGCGTACGTTTAACAGCATGTAAGATGTAGTAATATCTAAAAATAAAGACAAACAGCATTATTATGCCGAGTTATTCGAGCATGCGAATTGGACCTTGAACCGTCGATGCTACGCGATGATTGCCGTCGAATAATCTCTTTTCTTTTCTTTTTTTTTTTTGTTTTTGTTTTTTTTCCTCTTCTTCATTTTTCCCGTCTTCGTTTCCGTATAATCGCAAACGTAATTTTGAAACGATATGTGTAAACCGATAGACGGAACGATATCAGTTTGAGTTTTCTTTGAATAAGGCTTTCGGTTTTAACTATCGCGGAACTAGCTCGAAATCCAAAGTCGTCCACGCGTTTAGATATATGTTTAACTTTATGGTATGAACGTCGTAACCGTAACATAGAAACGCTAATTTTATCATCGTTCAAGGACAAACGCGCACTACTGAAACGGTCCTGTTAGACGTTCTAAGACGGTTCTATATACAAAACAGCCAATCTCATCATAGACGGCGACCTATATATATATATATATATATATATATATATATATATATATATATAGATATATTCTGGAGAGTTCGCGCGCTGCTAATCGTCTCACGGAAAATCATCTATGTATGTAATCGTGTCGAATCTCTTTGAATGAGGATGACCCGAACGAAGCGTCATACGATGAAAATAGTCTAATGATAATCTACGAGAGATTATTACAGGCAACTCTTAATAGTTCTATCGCTCATAACGTAATAATACTCTCTAATCTATGAGTAACAAATTTTGTTATTTAATTGAGGAGAAGTAAAGGAGAAAAAAAAAAAAAGAAAAATCACGTCTGGATGAATTTTGCTTTCGTGAATCCCTTAGTCATTGTCGTATTGTAATATTTCTTATGTCATTTTGATACAAATCGTCCGTCTCATCGTTATACGTCGTATTCACGTAACATACCACATATTTCTTTTTCTCCAATAAACTTAATTAGATATAATAACTACTTGTCACTTTTCTGAACGCATATACGCGCCATTCATACGCTCGTATCATCATCATCATCATCATCATCATCATCATCATCAGTGTGACCGTATTATATCTACTTTACTTATTCTACTTATTTATTAGTTTTATGTGGTAAACGAAAAAAGAAATATATATATATATATATATATATATATATATATATATACAAGTAACAAAATATGTGTTCCATTTGTTTTATCGTCATAGATGTCGATAAAAGACCATTTGTATTGTCATCGACATTCGTTAAAACCAACACTGATGAATTGGTCGATGTACCAAGATAATAAATGATTTGATACTATAACGTTAATTCGTAGTATTCGAGATGGTCATGGCTTAATATAAAACGAATTGTTTGTGTCTGAAAGATTGGTACTATAGCTTGGCGTCGTCCTTGTTTCGCGCTTGCGTTTACATTTGAATGCAGAACGCATGTCTGTATCATTGTTACGGTATACTTCCGTTGTCTATATATACACGCACACACACCAAACACACACACACACACACACACACACACACACACATACGTACATACACAGAATGAATATTTAAGTTTTATTAATGAGCACAAGCCTTTAAAAGAAAGTCACATTGTTGTTCAATGTCCATTTATATTACATAACACATATAATATAAAATGATCATCAATGCGCAATTCAACAAACTATTCGTAACCTTAAGAGAAACATAAAAAAAAAAAAGAAAAAAAAACGACAACAACTACTAAACGATACGCATACTTCTTTTCGTCGATATCGTCGAACGAGGTGTCGAATACGAATGGCGCGAAAGTTTCGAAATTTCAAAGAGAACGTGCACGTGTTATTATAATGTGCCGTGAATGATTTAGAAAAAAGCGTAATTAATGGCAAAAAAACGTGCGTATGATATGACCGTGCATGAAATTGATGCGCAATGGAGCGAAATGACGACCAAAGGATAATTGCATATTTACATATTATGTCGCTGTTCCTGCTTCGTGCACACCCGCAGCATATCATCCCTTTCGATTCTTTTCCCTTTGCCTTTCCCTTTGCCATTTCGAACGAAAGAACGACGTTGGACGTTTAAGAGAACGAAATTGAGGAAACAAAAACAAAAAAAAAAAAAAAGGAAAAGTAGGATAATCAGAGATAACGAGGAGCGTCGCTTAATATCGTCTTCTGCCTTACAACGGTAATAAGTGCACTGGTGCACGCACTGTCACGAGGTTACATACGGTGAACAGTAAGTACTCCGTACATACAGTCAACGCCATATACGATGTTATATAGAGGCAATTTAGAGGCGGTACGAGTTACGTGTGCCTCATAATTATTACATCACCGATTAATCACAAACTGTGCGTAGTAGTAGTAGTAGTGGTATCCCTTTGATCCGTAGATAGAATGATCACCGTCGATCCTCTTACGAACGTTCTCACGTACAAACGTCCTAATCGTGTTTTATTTTTCTTTCTTTTGTTTTTATTTTATTTTTTTTATTATTTTTCTCTCTTCCCCTCTTATCATCGATTATTTTGATAAAACGATATCGTCGTAGCGAATTAAATTATCCGCACAAATCTCCTCGTCGTCCTCGGATTTTAAGCAACGAATCTCAATCCCCAGAGTGCGATGCACAATATTCCAAATGAAATTATTCTGTTTATATTTCTTTATCCCGCGACGAATTCGGGGACGTGCCTCGTTTAACGGGATGAAACGTTGAGGTGGGGGGGGACTGGCTAGGTCGATTCGACGAAATAAATCGTTTAACCGTAGAAAATTCTGGAATTGGTAGGAAGGAACGCCTATTATCTCTTTTTGACACACACCTTCGCGATAGAAAACCGTTTGCATCCGCGGGGGTCAGGAACAGCGACTGTTTTGAGATTGATACAAGTTCGACGTAAGACTACCGCTAAGAAACGTGACCTCATTCCATGAATCACCAATTTTATAATAGTCACACTCCTCCTGCCTTCGAGCTTTCCCGCCAATTTATTTACACGACCGCGAGGTATCGCCGTTGCCCGTTAAACGCCGCTCATCGTTCGAAATAACAAATCGTAAGTTCTACGCTATAACTCGCATCATCTCGAGATCGATAACTAATTGCATTGAAAAGCGAGAAAGATGTAAGGAAGATTTCGTGAAAAAAGTCCGCACCGTTCCTGACACTACGTACGTACGTACGTACGTACGTACGTATGACAGGTACGTTAAAAGACGTCCACTCGTTTCGCGTTCATCGATCGAATAATCCAAGATAGATCGATCGAACCTTCAATTGAAATAAATATCTAATGAGATATGGATATAATAATTACAAGACGCGCTGGCGCTTGGCAAGTGTCCCTCTTTATCTCCGAAAAATCCCGATCGAACGCAACGCAAGTTTTAACTTCGCGAACGTCAACGGACGCGGAGATATAAATGTTCCTCTCCTGAAAACTTAAATTACGAAAGATAATCGCTCGATGGGTTCAAATTATAAAAAAAAAAAAAAAAAAAAAAAAAAACAAAAAAAAAAACAAACAAAAAAGAGGATAAAAAAGAAGGAAAGAAAAAAAATTCAACCGGCTCCGTGTTGATGTTATATAAATTCATGTGATATTTCGGTCTTGGATCGCGTTTGGCGGTTGGCCAAAAGACGACGTGGGTTAAACTGACTACTACTGTGCACCGATAAGTAGCAAACTCTCAACGAAACGCACGTCGGGTCTGCTGCACATTGCATAACAGGTAGCCGAGGTAGAGAGAGTGCCATGTCATAGGCCATGGCGTATGAATGCGACGACGATGACGACGACGATGACGACGAAAACGATGTTGACGACGATGACGACGATGACGACGACGACAACGACGACGACGAGGAGGAGGGTGATATGTCAAAACTGAACAACGGAACAGCGAGCTATGTAATCTACGTCCGTTCCTACCAACTACTATATAACGATCATACTACTCGTTATTATGTTAATTGCATTAACGACGATACGAGCGCGGCCCATTTCGTTAATCGTACAATATGTAAAATTTTCACGAGAGGATGTACATACGGTTTTATGCCGTGTCTACATTAACGAACGCATCCTCCGTTCGTTAATTTTTATCGAAACGCATAAATGCGCATGTAAAATGTTTTCTCATTGTATTTCTTTTCTTTCCTTCTTTTTTCCGTTTTATTCCGCCGTTTCTGCATTCCAACGCGTTCTATACGATAATTCCATACCCGACTTCGTTGGATATAATAAAATCGAACGACTTTTCTCGCTCGTTGTCGCGCATCATATGTATATATATATATATATATATATATATATATATATATATATATATATATATATATATTATATACATTATATATATTATATACATTATTTACATATAGATACGTACGATCTGACCGAATCCAAATACGAATGAGAGCGTTCCATCTTATCGTGGGGAAACACTATGTCGTCTCGCATACATTCGTAATGTCAATCGGTTAATAACAAAGTAGATTGCTTGGTGCATAAAATATGCGAAACGTACTACTATACATTGCTATTAAAACGAGGACTTAACAACTTTCGACATAGGGTGGAACAACTATTAAGAGAACCAACAACTTTTCTGACATAGGTAAAACAACTGCAAAAAAAAAAAAACTAAAGTCAATTACGTCTACTTGTCACCATTATTGGAATAAAATAATACAAACGGTAAGGAATATTTTTTTCTTTCATTCTTTTTTTTTTTTTTTTTTTTTACAAAAAGGTCTCGGAAGAATAAATCCAATACCAAATGTTAAGCTAGCGGAAGGGTAGGTAGGGTAAATAATGCATAAGATGGAATAATCGTGGTCGCTTCGAGTTATATGGGATCAAATAAGTACACATGGGAAAGGGAAATGATGGCTTAAACGATGTACCAGACGATCTATGAGCTAAGAATTCCAAAAGATTGATGAAAATATTACGAAATGACCCACGGCACGCGGTTTTGATAGTGTATGTGTGTACGGTATGTACTGCACGCACGTGTGACATGTGAATGAAAAGAGAAAGAGAGAGACAGAGAGAGAGATAGAGAGATAGAGAGAGAGAGAGAGAGAGAAAGAGAGAGAGAGAGAGAAGTGAGAGAGAAGTGAGAGAGAGAGAGAGAGAGAGAGAGAGAGAGAGAGAGAAGAGACAGAGTGACAGAAAACAGAGAACTTACGGGTATAGGTCATTTGGCCCTGGTAGTAAGAAGGAAGGTACACGTGTTGCGCGTGTGGAGGCTGCCCGTACACATTCATGGCTGCTATGCCGATTTCATCACCACCTACATTATACGCCGGCGAGTAAGGTCATTTTTTTCTTTATCAAAACCCTAATTTTGCACCATCAAACATTGTTTTCTATATCTCGTTATCACTGGGTTGTTAGTCTTCGTACAGTTAGTGTTAAACCAAAATATATATACCTTCGCTGAAACTGCTATGAAGAACTTTATTTGTAATATATATGTATATATATATATATATTATATTATATATATTATATATATATATATATAATATAATAACAAGCAACTAATTTTATTTTAATATAATATATGATATTCTTCATCTATGCAAATATAATATTAATCAATACCTAAATAGTTAATGCTTAAGGAACGATAAAAATAATTATCGCGAAGATCTTCTATAATATTTTAAGAATATATATGTATATATATGTGCGTGTGTGTATATATATATATATATATATATATATATATATATATATACATATATATAATTATTTACTTTCTTTCAAATCCTATATTTTATCTATACTATATACCTTTAACTGTAAAGTAAGACGCAATATTTATAACTATTCCTGCTGCTGCTGCTGCTTACGAAGCTCAAAAAGTTTTACATAATGGTAATAAAGCAAAAGATAATGCCTATTACGTTATTTGAAATATTTATAGCTTAGATTGTTTGTTGCGGAAATTCAATGCGAGAAAGATGTATTTACATGAACGGAAAAAATAAATATAATTTGAATGAACATTATCTGGAAGACGTATTTAACAACCCAGCGAGTATACGCTAGATACATGCTCTTGCGAAATAAATGCAAAGGAAACGCAATAAAAACAAGCAAAGAAAAATACCATTTAGCTCTTTGATAATAATTCTGGAATTTCGACAAAAAAAAAACCGATGATACTAAATAATAACGTAGTATCGTACGTTTCGTTACGCGTGTATTTGTACACATGATGTAATATATATATATATATATATATATATATATATATATATATATATATATATTCTATATATATATATATTCTATATATATATATATAGAATATATATAATATATATATATATATTCTATATATAATATATATATATATTCTATATATAATATATATATATATATATATATATTCTATTATATGAAGTTGAGTAATTTGAACCTATTCCTGCTACCTCATGTTGCCTGTTCCATCGTAACTAATCGGGTTGGGAAAAGGATACGAGTATCTATGAGGATATTCACATAGGGATAATAGTTTCATAAGCTAAGAAGACACGTATTGCCCATGCTTCATAATTTGAACTACACTATTTCTTCATCTCATGCCATGCAAGAGTGTGTATATAATTTTAAGAAGCTTACTTGACGATTCATTTAGTATTTTCATGCAATAGTTTGGAAGAAACATTTGTTAATTCCAATGACGTAGATATTACGTTTATCAAATCAAAATTATTCGTTAATCTTGAAAATGCACGGATAACGTTTAATATATACATTTATATATAATACAAAAAAAAAAAAAAAAGAGAGAGATTCAATATAATCTATTAGAGTATGTTATCGTAAATATAGGATTTTCTTTATAAGAATTATACAACATGCGTTAACGTCGAAATTTAAATCCAAATAAGATTTATACAATATCGGACATCTTCTATTATTACAAGAAGTCCCTTACTTTAAATATCCCTATTTCTTTGATTATCCTGACATATATTTTGTAAAATGCGCTATCAATAACAAACTATATTCAACATATATATATATATTTAAAAACTGTAAATGGGGTTATATTCTCAATGCCTCCCACTAACAAAATTGAGAAAAAAGATATTAGTCTTTCCGAATTCAATTTTCATATATAAGATTATATACTTTGAGATAAATAATTATATTGCCGTAAGTATCTATCAAGCAAGAACATATCGTCAGAAGAATGAACTATATAATACTCACCACCCTCGTCCTCGCTGTCGCTCATGAACGTTTCTTGCATGGATTCAGGTGCTTGCACTCTGTATTTCTCTTCGATAGTGATAGTATGTGTCGTGGTAATGATAGTTTCTGTTACAACCTTTAGAGTTTCGATGACACTGATATAGCCAAGCTTTTGTGCAATATCCAAAGCGGTTTGTCCATTCTGTAAAACGTAAAAAAGAAAAATAAAACGTAAAATCGATTGCCTTGCACATAGAAAAAAATTGTACTTTTGGATACTTACATTGGTTACAGCATTAGGTTTGGCTTTACTTTCTAACAGTAAATTAATAACAAGCGTGTGGCCCTGCTGTGCAGCTTGATGTAACGGCGTGTAACCGGCATTGGTACTGTTATCAACGGTTGCACCAGAGCGCAAAAGAAATCGTACCATTGCCGCTTGACCAAAATGAGCTGCCACGTGCAATGGCGTATAACCGGCCTGAAACGAAATAACGTCGTTCGATATAAAAAATGACGTTTGCACGGGATCAAAATTTGTTTTCGAAAGATGAGAAACAAAAAATGGCGGTATTTACAGGTCTCTATAAAAAAAAAAAAAAAAAACCGATGGAATCGAGTGGACGCGAGTCGAGACAATGAGAGAGGTAACGATACAAAAACACAACCTAGAGCCACTTATAAATACTCGTTACGTCTACAATGATAATTGAATTATATCGACGATGTTAATAGTGTATAATCGTTAGTATGATAATTGTTTTTTTTTTTTTTTTTCTTTACGGTCAGTTATAGTATTCATCTATCGTGCCATTGATCTTTCACTAATATCGTATTGTCCTTTTCATGATAAAAGTGTTGACGAACGTAACTGCATTACCCTACCTTCGTTTTAACATCAATCTGAGCACCATTCTTTACGAGAATAGAAGCAACGTTGACTTTATCCTCTTGTGCGCATAAGTGTAACGGCGTAAGACCATTCTGCAAAGAACGAAATTAACGAATAATAGAATAACGTGTCAATTTCGCAATGATACGGGTTCATACCTTCGCTTTGTGATTCGTGTCTGCCTTGTGTTCGATGAGTAAAGTTGACATATCGGTGTGTCCTTCTTGTGCACTCAAATGTAGCGGCGTAAATCCTGCCTTTGATTCTGCATTCGCTTTAGCGCCATATTCCAATAACGTGGTTGCAATGTCCATCTTTAGAAAATAATTGAAATATTTCTATCGATTCTGTCTATCATTTAAAACCCCCAGCATAGAGAGAGAAAGAGAGACACAGAGAGAGAGAGAGAGAGAGAGAGCTCTTATTCCGTTCACTTGCCTGATTTTTTCGTGCTGCAATGTGTAAAGGCGTGTGACCATTTTTAGCCATGGCATGTGGCGAGGCACCCTTATCCAATAGAAGTAACGCTACGTTCTGATGGTCATAATGCGACGCTACGTGAAGCGGAGTCACTCCGTTCTATATTTAATAAATATGATCGATCAAAATATTTGAAATCGTAACGTAAAGGACTGTCAATTAATATAATTTAAAAAAAAAAAAAGAAGAAGAAAAAGACAAGACATTGCGCTTACCTTCCCTTGAGCATCGACCGGTGCATTTTTCTGTAGTAACAACCTCGCTACATTCATATTACCGTATTTAGCTGCCAAATGCAACGGTGTAAAACCCTTTTTGGTCGTAGCAGTAAGCGATGCTCCATTCTCTAACAAAACTGAAGCAACCTGACGAACGCATAAGAAATAATTTGTAATATGTTATATTTCAAACATCTAACGTTATTCTAATCCTAGATTATAGAATCAATAATTATTCCAAAATGGTTTACATACAAATGTAAAATCTTTACCTCTTCTTGACCTTCTTTGGCCGCGATATGAAGCGGAGTGTACAAATCTTTCGTCGTTGCATCGACCCCAGCACCGTGTTGTAACAGCAACATTACAATGTCAACGTTGCCCAAGCGGGATGCAACGTGAAGCGGCGTTTGTTCCTCCTTTAAAAAAAAAAAAAGGGCGGGGGGGGAGAAAGAATTATACAATCGACATCGAGATTAATCGAAAGAAATGATGAAAAAATTTACACGATACAACTTACCCTTGCCCTAGCGTCAACCTGAGCACCGTTCCTGAGAAGTATCCTGATAATATCAGTCTGGTTTGCTCTGGCAGCTAAATGTAACGGCGTCTCGCCTCTAACCGTCGGTATGTCTGGACTAGCTTCGTGTTGCAGCAAGTAAATGACGATGTTCATACATCCCATAAAACTTGCTACATGCAGCGGAGTTAATCCGGACTATATATATATATATATATATATATGTAAGACATAAATATTAAATTGTGAATTTTCAATAAAACAACTTTCAATGTTTAACACATTGAAACGTACATGCGTACAAAATAAAAAACATAATTACCTCCGTAGTGGCTTCGATACTGGCTTTGTGTTTTAACAGAAGTTCAACCACTTTGATTCTGTTCTTCTTACACGCAATGTGTAGAGGTGTGAAACCATTCAGTGCGCGTGCATTTGGATCCGCGTTTCTATCCAATAAAAGTTTGGCCACTCTTACGTGACCACAATGAGCTGCCACATGCAACGCCGTCAAATAGTCCACCGTTACTTCGTCCACAGGTGCACGATGATAAAGTAATACCCTTGCGGCATCTACGTGATCCCCTTGAGCGGCCATGTGTAATGGTGCAAGACCATTCTGCATTACGTTCGATAGAAATATATATTATTTTTAATTTTAATCAAATACCATTTGACAATAATTTTATCTTTTATATATATATATATATATATATATATATATATATATATATATAATCCATCATTACCTTTGTCTTAGATCCAATGGGTGCTCCCCTTTCGATAAGTATATCAACAACTTCGTGATGACCTGATCTTGCTGCGCAATGAAGTGGAGTAAGGCCATCTCTCGTTTTTGCTTCGATATTTGCTCCTTTACTCATCAGAAGATTTACCATTTTTATTTTTCCCCATTTTGCAGCCACGTGAATCGGCGTGATATTGTGCTATGCGAACGGACAAAAAGAAAAGGAAAAAAAAAATATATAAATATCATATAACTTTTCAAATTTTCATCTAATACGTATACACAGATAACACATTCATCCATCCATCCGTTGATCCATACATACATACGTACACACACACGCACACCTTGATACTTACTTTAGCAGCAAAATTTACATCCGCACCTCTATCATAAAGTAAGGAAGCAATTCGATCGTTGCCATAATGTGCGGCTATGTGAAGCGGTGTGAAACCGCTTTTCGAAGTTACGTCCGGATTATGATCGTTCTGTTGGAAAAAATACATAATACAGTGGTGATATAATAAAAATCCGAATTACATTTATAATTTTTCCAATTCTCTTAAAATAAAAAAAAAAAATAAAAATAGAAGCAAAATATAATCTCTCGATTCATTGCTAATCGGTGTGTAGTAAATTCGCAAATGTTACCTAAGTTCGACGTATCTTATAATAGTGATATACGAGCGGTACATAGGTCAATTATATATATATATATGACTAAAACTTTTTTAATAACGCGTAAAAGTACATAAGTCAATATGATCTCTCATAAACTGTATCGTTTCTCTCGTATCTCATTAACAATCGTAATTACGTATATCGGGGTATGTGATTAAAAATTTTTGTTTTCGTATGACTCACACGTCGAAACTTTTAATTAAATATACGCAAACATATCGATACAATCGATAAAATACGTCTACAAATTATTTTACTAGTCTAGTAAATCTAGTTATATCCGTAAGCATTTATACCATAAATTCTTTTAGTTACGATTCCGTATCATTTCTGACGAACAATCGCTTATTACGAAGATAAAGTTTTCTATTAGGAGACAACGTTCAGAGAATTTGAATAAGAATTTTTTGTTTGCATTAACATCGATCTCAAATATTAAAAATCTTCAAAGATAAATCTTTCAAAGAATAATATAATATTATTTTTATATGAAAAAATTTCTCTTATATAACTCGATATCGTAACATCAGAACGAGTCGTTGTTTATAAAAATCAGTTAACCATTTAGATCGAAAGAATTTATGGTATAAACTCTTGGACACGTATTAATCGTTAAAAGCCCTGTTAAAAAGAATAAGAGGATTAACACGAATGGGGCTCTTTTGCTTGGAAAATGAGAGGAAAATATGACGTACTTGCAAAAGTAGGGCAGCCGCATTACAATCATCCTTCTTAGCAGCGATGTGGAGGGCAGGTAATCGAACTTTACCGCGAGTATCATTTTCCAATAGAACGGCTACTACTTTATCATGACCCTGTTGCATGGCCACCGCCAATGGAGTGAATCCGTCCTACGATGGGAAAATAAATATATAAGAATCAAAATAATTCACTGTTTTTAAGGAATATTACCACAGTTAATTATATATACATATACATATACATATACATATACATATACATATACATATATATGTATGTATGCATGTATGTATGTACGTACGTACGTACGTATGTATGTATGTATGTATGTATGTATGTATATGTATATGTATATGTATATGTATATGTATATGTATATGTATATGTATATGTATATGTATATGTATATGTATATGTATATGTATATGTATATGTATATGTATATGTATATGTATATGTATATGTATATGTATATGTATATGTATATGTATATGTATATGTATATGTATATGTATATGAAATCGTTCCTTCTACTGTTTACCAGAGCAAATATTAATTCGCGTATTTATAATTAAAATACACAGAACGTACCTCCGTGGTGAGGGTTTGGTTGGCACCCTTACTGAGTAGGTACTTAACCACGGAGTCATGATTCTCCTGAGCAGCCATATAGAGCGGCGTGAACCCATTTTGTGACTGTGCGTTAACAGAAGCACCTTGTTGGACGAGCAATTGTACAACCTCCTCTTGTCCAGCTGCAACGAGATATCAGTTTCACAGTGAGAGAAGCGGTTAGATATCATACGGAGGTCTGTGCTTCCTTTAAAGTAACCCCTCTCCATTATGATGCGGCGAGAAGAAGTATAACGAAATAAAAAAAGAAAAAAAAAAAAAACAAAGAAAATACATATTTAAGAAACTTATCGACAATTATCTCGATCTCATTGAAGTATTATATTTTTTGAGTAGAGATACGTCGTTTTAAAAGTGACATTCTTTCTCGATGCAACCTATCGACGTGTCGAACATAGCCAAGTATTTCTACTATTGCTTAGAGGCAATGCGCCATATTAGTATCGAGAGGTACGGAGAGATATGGGTTAATCGATATGATCTGAGAGTACGTTTGTACGTGTGTATATTTGTATACGTATTTACACATCCGCCGCACAAATGCACGTATGGAGTTCGCTTACTTACCAAGAGAAGCAATGTGCAATGCGGTGTTTCCCTTTTTAGTAGCAGCATCTACTACTGCGCCACGATTAAGAAGTTCTCGTACAATTTCCAAGTGGCCATCCTTAGCTGCCAGGTGCAAAGCATTAAGCCCGTTCTGCGTATAGAAAGATCCCATTTTTGTTTATAATCCGAAATAAGCGAAATATATACGTTATATACGTATTTAGTCCGTAAACAATCACACAAGTATTCTCGATCGTGCGACTACGGTAAACTCAAGTGTGAGATACACGGCATTGTTAATAAACCAGATCGTTTAATCTAATTAACGATGAACTTACAGCATTTGATGCGTTAATGTCCACCCCCGATTCGAGGTACTCCAAAACCTTCTCGAGCTGACCCGCACGAGCTGCTCTCAAAAATGACGTGCTTGGATCACTCTGGAAAATAAATAAATAAAAGGAACGAATGTAATCGATCGATTTATTCCCGCTTTGAAGCTCATTAAATTTAATGAAGTTTTTTCTCATGTTACACGATACGTCAGACATATTACATAATTTTCACTAATTCCATTCTAACTAGGTTGATGCACTCGTGTGAACATTCCTAAGAGAAATCGTCAAGGGACACCTTACGAAACTTTATAGTCTCTCCAAATCACGCTCTCGTACATATGTATCTACGTGCATTTAATTCTAATGATATTCCTTATTGGTATCCTTCGATTGTCAACGTGATAAAGACAAAAGAAATTATTCCGTATGAATCCTCTAATCGATCCTGAATCCTCAACGAGTTTACATTGTCCTAATTACCGTTGTATTACGCATCATGAGATGAACATGGATATGCATGCACGCACATATATATGGGTATATTTAATATCAGTACACCCGCGAGGAGTTCGTCTATGTTATCTGTTCGATTTATTAACATAAACACTTGTGCATACATTCAGTAAAAAAAATCGCATACTTTCTATCGTGCCATTTCTTTTTTCATTGTATTTTATTTTTATTTCTCGATAAATTCTCAACACCCGTCCCTCCCCTCCCCAAAGAAAATACATTCTTTTCAAATCCTAACACAATCATAACAATGCTTACTCGGCGGACAATGCATGGAAGATAAGTTTATCGATTTTTGAAATTAAAGCTAGTATAAAAAAAGGAATGCGCGTACATTCGTACATGCGCGTACCTATTTATATGCATACATACATACATACATACATACATACATACATACATACATACATACATACATACATACCTATCGACTTTTACAATGTTAAATGCGAGGAAAAGCAAAATAGCAGCTCTAGCATGATACGCTCCGCCATTATTTTTCTATTACAATGCAGGTTGTTAGACAAATATATATATATATGTATGTAGTTTACTGGAACATGTGATGGCGCCTATCCGTCTACACGAACGAGAGATATTGATCTCTCTATATTTCATTATCCATTTGATCTTTTATAAATTCTCGCCCTTTTTTCTGTTTTCTTATTTATAATGACGTAACAATAATATAATAATATATCAACGTCGATGCATAGGTAGATTGACATTAAAAATATCAGATCATCGTTTAAAATTAGATATATTACATAATCTATAAGTTATATTTTTTTTTTTTTTTATAAAAATAAAGTTTCATTTTTTACCACGTAGACGTCTACATGTCTAAAAACGAAGAAAGCCATGCGCGCGTTTGTGTCCCTCGAATCGTTTATAATAAAGACGCGTTTAGCTTTTATAGATGGTATATACTTTTATAGAATAAACTGACCGAACTAGCACCTGGGATAATAAAGGTAAGTTGAAAAAAAAAAAAAAGGAGCAAGAAGAGAAAGGAGGAGACGCGCTTCTGATGTGTCACCAACGACGTCGAATACACCCTCCCCTCCCCTCCCCCCTGTCGTATTACTAGAACGCATAGTGTTTATCGTTCATGCGTTGCATACAACATAAGCAGCGAGAACGATAAATCGATAATGGAGTACGTTGGACGCCTTTCTCAGGGCAGATAACCCTCTACTGTCGCACAGTAATTAACGTACGGTCGTATCGTAAATAATCGTCGCTCTCCTTTTTCTTCCTACGACGGACAGTAATCCATTCAAGAGATTTATTTTTATCTAATTACGGAAGAAGATTAAAAAAAAAAAAAAAAAAAAAAAAAAGAAAGAAAAAAAAATTAAAAATCGGAGGGGGAAAAAAATGAAGCTAATAAAAAAAAGAAAGCATAATTTTTTAATTCACCGAGAATCCCTTTGTTCGAGGAGATATTAAAATACGATTGGAATCTTTACTGAACGTAAATAAAGCTCTAAGACAAAAGGTACACTCTTTTCATTAACGATTTTCCTCTCTCTCCCTCTCTCCCTCTCTCTCTCTCTCTCTCTCTCTCTCTCTCTTTCTTCCTTTCTCTCTTTCCTTCTCCATCTACCTATCTCTTTATTTCACTTTTTCTATTTAGCTTTCACGATGGGCTGACATTATATCTTCCTATCGACAGAACATTTTTTTAAGAATCTTTTTTTATAAAAAATCGATCCTATTCGTAGCTTCGTGCTAACGAAAAAAAAAAAAAAAAAAAAAAAAAAAAAAAAGAAGAAGATAAGCTTTCCTTATAAAGCGATCGCCAACGATAACAAAATTAAACTGAAAAAGATTTATGGTCTATTAATTTCGTAACGAAGAAATATCATTCAAGGTGTACGCCTTCGATCATAGTCCCTACTTTCTTCCATACATATAATAACAGCAGCAAAGTTAACCGTCGATATTGAATTAATTATTCGGTGTAATTAATTAATTAATTAATTAATTAATTAACCTAGAAAGGAAGAAGCTGCTCCGATCACTTTCTCAGATATGTAATGCCGTTATGAAATCGATCCTGCGATATAGGTGTTAATAAGGAATTATAATGACTGAAATAGAATTTACGTGACACATCAAAAAGAAAATTACTTGCTCATTTTATAATAACCTTCTGAAATAACGAAATTCCATTGATTATATATGCCAACAGCGAGAAACATTCTTTTATAATGTACAACGAGCTTGCCATGAAGTCGCACCAACGAAACTCGTGTTATGATGTATATTATTACCTCTACTATAGATGAAACGCATGTGCGGTATCGATAACGGTGACACATTTTTTCATCAATGGCGAAACCGCGCCACGTATATTGTAACGTACATTCTATATATGTCTAAAAAAAAGATTACAAAGTTTTGCGGTCCCGAAGTAAATGAACTGAAATAAATACGCGAGTACTACTTCAGAAAGGTAGGTATATTGCGTTTATATATTTACACATGTATGTAGGGCCAAGAAACTACTCGATGGGTCCAATTACACGAGCACGAGTTAAGCTTGTAAATGTGATAGGCTCGAGTATATAAATAAGATATAACATATTCTATAAGGTTATAAGTTTCATGTTCTTGTTCTGTTATGCGTGGAACAAAAAGACAAGGGTGCTAAGACACGTGACAATAAACAGAGAGGGTAAAATAATGTCAAGACTATTCGTGTTTTCAAAAGGACGATCTAAGGGTAGTTGACGAATGCGACACAGAGTGGTACGAATTATTAAGAAAATACTGCGAGATATCGAGATTGGTGCGAGTTAAATTTAATCATTACATGAAAATTTCAAATTATGTTGTTCTCCTTTTTTCTGTTTTTTTTTTTATTATTATTATTATTGTTATTATTATATTACCTATAAGTTTGTATTTAAACATTGAAATATAACGTTGAAAAAAGAAAACAATTGTCTGTATTCTTCGCGTCTTTAATAATTATTATACTCAATTAATCTCGCATACGTATAAATACATATATGCATGAGAGATATTCATTATACCTATACATTACTTTCGCCCAAAAATTGTTATTCCCCGTGTACGAAATACGTAAGAATTTTGTTAAAAAAAAACATTGAACCTTCAAGATAATAAAAGAAAATAATTATTTGAAAAAAACTGACAGTTATATCGCGAGAGATACGAGATTTGTATTTTGTATTTTCTTTCCGTTTTAACGAAGTGAAAAGAGAGAAAGAGAGAGAGAGAGAGAGATCGCTTCGAACAATCGACTTTACAATTGTATCGTATAAACGAGGAATCAAGGTAGGAAGAAATCTACGGTAAACATTCGTCGCTGATAAAGTTCTTTTAAAGTCCGACGTTAATGAGAAGATTCTTCTCATAGAGAAAAAAAAAAAAAAAAGGAAATTCTTTGTAATCGGCGTAAAACGATGATAAGGGAACGTCTCCTCTCTCTCTCCCTCTCTCTTCTCTGTGTTTCGCGATAGATGACGGCCCCGCTTTAAATAATTCAGCGACCCCGTTACATCCCCGACACGTGGACTGTATCCCTCGTGTTATACTTCCCCCTTTACCCTTTCCCTCCTCTAGAGCTGCCCCACCCCCGCCTTCTTCTTCTACACCAGGGCTTCTCCTTCTTTCGACTCTCTTTATATCCACGAAGCGAAGCTGTATCTCCGGCATGACACGACGACGACGACGACCGTTCAAAAAGAAGATAGAGAGAGATAGACAGATAGATAGATAGAGAGAGAGAGAGAAAGAGAGAGAGAGAGAGAGAGAGAGAGAGAGAGAGAGAAAGACCGGTGGAAAAAGTCGTCGCGGTGGTCTCATTACTGTCTCTTTATTAAAACGAGCCTAGCTTACTCAATGCGATCGCATAGCGTGTCTATGCGCGCATTCTAGTCTACGTTGGATATTATATTATTATACGAGTCTCTCGTTTGATGTCTTTGCCCTCGAAATCTACGAGAGAGAAAAAAAAAAAAAAAGAAGAAAAAAGAAAAGAAAAAAGGTTCGAAGAAAGTTCCTTTTTAATTTATCGTGTCCTCTTTGATTGTGTTTATCTCGCGACGAGAATATCTACACGTGACGATTTACTCTTGTAAAACTACGAGACGACGAATCTGTTTTACATTTCTCTATCTATATGTAGATTCTCTATCTATATGTTGTTCTCTATCTATAATTGACGATGACTCGAACGGCTAGGATCTTCGTTCGATCCTTCGTCGAAATTCCATTCGAACTTTTTCATATAGTCGGAACGTCCTTCTTTCTTTCACGAATATAAAAATTCTTGAACGAGGAGGAACCATTGGAACAAAAGATACGACGACGCAAGAACTCATAGAGAACTCGTATAGTCTCTCTCGTAGAATCTCGACGAGATCGAAGACGTAAACTTCTCGTCGATTGTGCCTCGGGTGATTACCGGACGAGTACCTCGAACCAGCTCGAAGAAACAACCGTTGTAAACCCGATCTCAACTCTACCAAGTGGTAGTATGTATCATCGTCGTTTTTGCCTATCGCGAAAGTTTCGAATTATTTAACCAAAAATTTCTTTTTGGCACTTGACATTTTCTCTTAAAGCGTTATCGCTTTCAAACGCGTCTTTAAGCGAACGGCCTAACGTTCACTTCAAATTTATTGAGTATTATCCTTTTTTTCTTTTTCTTTTTTTTTTTTTTTTTTTTTTTTTTTATCGTCGATCGGGAAATATACGATAGGGTAGAAACTTAAACGACGTTTCTATTCGATAAAACATAGTAAATACTTTATTGCGATTGTTTGAATGATATCTTTTCATGATAGAGGTGTAGGACATAACTAGAGTTATTATATTCTCTATTATTAAATATGTCAATTGCAAAAATGTTTCATCGCAATTCTATTCGTCGCTTCGGACTTCTACGCATCGGCAAAACGTACAAAACGGCAACAAGTGTAATACCTATGATGGGCCTTCCTGCAATTTCTGGCTACGTACCAAACTAACTATAGCTGCTTAACGTGCACAAAACTTGACTACTATAGCCGCAGAATGTGTACGTAGAGAACCGCTTAGCGTTCCAGTCGCGAAACAAATTCAGAACCTTCGAATAAAAGTATGTCGGAGAATACATTCTCGCGTATTCTTCGCGATAGCTCGTCGAGTTTCTTAATTTTTTTTGTTTTGTTTTTTGTCACTTGCGTCATCGATTTAAAACGTAATACGATAATCAAAAATTTTACATTGGGAAGATCGAATCTTTTTAAAATTATTTCATTTCGGTGTCTCTGACAAATTCCGAACTTAATGTAAAGTAAAATTGATGAAACCGTTTACATTTTTTTTTTTTACCATCACTTGTACCGACTATTATCCATTTAACGATACAAATATATATACCGAAATTCTTTTTTTTTTTCTTCTCCCAAAGCTTTCTAGGTTCAGAGATCTCAATTTGACGCAATCGTAACGTAAGCATAAACTTGTTGTGTTTGAAAAAGTGACTGGACAATTTCAATCGTCAAGTTATTTGCGTTTTATCGCGAATTTTGCATGCTTCTGGGAGCATACGAAGAGAAATCACTAAGAGCTTTTTTTATTTACGGTCCAAAGAATGGGGGGGGGGACTCTTCTTTCTTCTCAAGCACGATTCCTGGAGAGATCGATGTACGCAAATTCTTCGATTCGTACGATTTGATAAGAGAAATAAGAGAAGAAAAATCCGGAACATTTACGTACAAATTAATTTGCATTGATATCCGAAATATGGAATCAATTTATAGACGATAGCCAATTCTGTTGTAAACCTCACAAAAATTAGCTGCAAAAAGAATTAGTTTAGTTGGAACCATACGGACCAACGAGAAAGACTTCTCAAAGTCAGCAAAGGACAGGAAAAATGAGATGAAATTATATTCCTCGGAACATTGTAAATCGGAAAACTGCATACTCGCAAATTCATGAAAGTAAGTCGAAGCTAAA
The DNA here is from genome assembly GCA_911387685.1 of Dolichovespula media. Classification (NCBI taxonomy): domain Eukaryota; kingdom Metazoa; phylum Arthropoda; class Insecta; order Hymenoptera; family Vespidae; genus Dolichovespula; species Dolichovespula media. The sequence continues at coordinate 11,289,840 of OU426851.1, read as the reverse complement.
GATATATTATTACCAAGCGCTAAGCATACGTCGGTAAAATTAAAGGACAATAATAATCACACCCCGAGAAACAACAGCATAATACGATAAGACTAAATTTGAAGTGGACGTAATAGTTGAGATGAAATGGTGCGGAAATATACCGTCGAAACGCAGCATCTCTTCGGTGTGCATATCTTCCAAGCGTTCCTCGTTATTTTGGATTTGGCGGCAACAAACGCATGGATATTGTCTAAAGAATGCAGCATTAAATCAAAGATATCAAAGAAGTATATTCTCGTTTTTTTTTTTTTTTGTAAATTGGCCGAAAAACTTGCCGACAAAGAAAGGAAAGACCAACGAGCATTGATGACAATCGACAAGTCGCCTAGTGATTTAAAAGAACGCAAGACCTGCCAAATCGGATATTGCAAAAGAAACATAAGCAACAATACCTGTACAAAGTGTAAAACGATTGTTTGTGTAAAGCGTGTTATCAAAATTGAGTACATATATACGTAAAAAGAATTTTATATATTTTATATAAATATATATATTTATACATATATATATATATATATATATATATATATATATCACGGTTTCGTTTATAAGTTAAAAAATAGAGGAAAAATGAATTCGTTCTTAACGAATTATTTCGATTTTCAACAGGTGATCAACGATCGATCGATCAACGCGAAGGAAAGACGTACACAATCCAAAGTAATAGAAAATGGACGAGAGAACAATTAACGTGACAATGAGGGAACGAGGTCGGGTTCGTTGACTTTGTGAAGACGCAACAGAACGACGATAGAGTAAGGATAATAAAAGTAGAAGAGAAAAACGAAGGAGCAAAGAAAAGAAGAAAAGACGAGAAAAAGAGAGCGAGGACTGACGAAGAGGCTTCGAAGCGTGACCATACGAACAACCGGTGTTGCTTGAGAGCAACGTTGGAAGAAGTACTTTGAAAAGTGTTAAATCCTTTCAAAAAAAAACAAAAAAAAACATAAAAAAAGTAAAAATAAAAAAAATAGAAAGAAAAAACCAAAAAACAAGAATAAAATTCCAACGAGAGATACGAAAGTTAATTCGCTTTGAATACCGTGATATAATGGTAGGTAATTAACTAACAACAATTTCGAGATAACAATCAAACAATGACGGAAATTCGAAATACACGGAGCAAACCGTGAAAGTAACGAAGGAAGGACTAATGCATACATAAGTGTGGGTAGACACTATCTTTCAATATATGTATATATGTATATATGCATTAAAACGTGGTGAGCGCATCACCGGCGTAGGAGGAGTAAGCGCACAACACGCTCTTCGCACGCGTAGAATCCTCGAAAGGGCCTTGACCGTTTCCAAATGCCTCCAGGAGCGGAGCTACTACTACTACTACCACCTACCTGCCCGGGACTAAAAGCTATATTATTCGTGACGTTAATATCGAGTCTCTCTCTTTCTTGGCAAGACGTGATTAATGTTGATTTTCATCGGGGCCCAGCGACTAGGCCATGGCCAAAAAGAGGTGATCTCCGGTTTGTTCTTTCTTCTTTCTTTTCTTTTCTTTTTTTTTTTTTTTTTTTTTTTTTTTGTATACGAGTCAGCGAGAGACCCACGGAGTACGAGCAAGAGAGAGACCGTACGACACGAGGAAACACATTTTAAATTTAAGAGTGACCGGAAGACCCTGACCTCGTTTCATATTATTATTATTATTATTATTATTATCGTTATCTTTATTATTATTATTATTATTATTACGCGTCTTATCCGAATCACACGAAACAACACACCTACTCACGAATCGAACATCTTACAATAGAATTATATAAATAGATAATAAAAAAAATAAAAAAATAAAACAAAACAAGAAAAGAAAAAGATAAAAAATCTCGTAGTACCGCAAGTGCAGCTAAATATAGAAATAAAGATACTGGGCGCTCCCTCCTCGTCCTCTCCTCGTCCTCTCTCTCTCTCTCTCTCTCTCTCTCTCTCACTCCCTAGTTGAGCCTCGAAGATAATAGTTAAAAATAACATCGAAAATCGACGCTTACAAATACGTCACATTCCAGGTACGCGTGCATATACCAAGTACAAATTGCACTATCCGCGCTATCGCTCGTTCCTTCCTCGTTACAACCCTGAAATCAAAGAGAAACATCGACCGTACGTACGTACCTCCGGCTCTCCTTACTTTTAATTAGATCTATCTCGCTCTGGGAATCCTTTCAACTTAGAGTTCCCGCGAATCCTGTAGGAGGAAAAATTCAACTTCCCACGTGAACTAGAGCCTCCCTCCTCGAACTCGGGCCGATTACATTCTGATAATCGTTCGTTAATTTCTAACAATCAACGAAGAGAGATGCACGCGATTATCCTGTCAACGATCCAACCGTAGAGAAGAACCCGTTCGTATACGGTGTTCGGTTAATAATAAAACCAGATAGGATTCGATCGTGATATATTCGCCCATGGAGGATCACCCAATGGCGAGACACATATACATTTTCTTCGTAACGTTTAAAGGAAAAAAGGAATGTTAAAAAAAGAAAAAATAGCAACGAATCGTTTGTTACAATTATTCATCGTTCGAGGAAAAAAAAAGTGCAACTAGAATAGCAAAGATCGTATTTTCTACGTGCGGGAGAAAAAAAAATCAAAGAAAACCGACCGGATATGTCTTCTCTCTGATGTTATTAAAGTTCTCTCTCTCCCGGGTCCCCTGCTCTCTCTCTCTCTCTCTCTCTCTCTCTCTCTCTCTCTCTCTCTCTCTCTCTCTATCCATCCATCTATCTATCTATCCATCTATCCATCTATCCATTTATATATCTATCCGTCAATCTATCTATCTCTTCATCTCATCTGTCTCTCTCTCTCTCTCTATGATCATTCCAAGTTAACTATGCACTAGTCAATGTTACATAATCAAAATAAATTACGAACGACGAATGACATCACGTCCCGCGTTATAAGTGTGAGGTCATCAGGTGCCGCGACTGGATCGAGAGTAGTACAGGTTTTTACGGCCATCTTGTTTGGCCTCGCTCGTCGAGGGTGACGGCATAAACCGTATATGCGTTCTCTCTCACTCTTACTACTACTACTACTACGTGCGTACACGTACATAGGTAGTTCGAGGTTGACAGAAAAAGTCGATTGCCGACGTTACGGTTTTCAACGTCGATAAAAAAAAAAAAGAAAAAGAAAAAGAAAAGACTTTATTTCGCGATCGTCCCATTCCCCAACTTTCGAGAAAATTCTCTTCGAGATAACATTAATATACGTTTCGCGAGATGCCGCCAGCTTGGCTCTGCCCCCCTTCCTTTTTCCTTTTCTTTTCTCTCTCGTACCAGCATCGTAAAATCTACAAAGTCATGCTTTATTAATGGATAGACAAGACATCGCGATCGCTATCGGAACTCGGCACCGATCATTCGGTGAATTTAACAAGAAAAATACAAGTCTCGAGAATTTTAAATGCGTCTGTTTTTCTTCTAAATTCAAATATATAATACTTGAACTATTTTTAACTCTCTGTCTCTCTCTCTCTCTCTCTCTCTCTCTCTCTCTCTCTCTCTCGCCGAATTTTCGACGTATATTGAAATTAAAGAACGCAGGAAGGTTAAATAATTTTGAATCTGAGCCAAGTATCGTTTCGCGGATGAAAAGCATGGAAAAAGAAGGGAGCTATCGTAAACACGATCATTTGATCGATAGCCAATAGATCGATGTAATATATCTCGTCCTATCTAATGGAAAATACATCCATTCAACGTTACACCATCTTCTTTCGTTCGAATCCATTCATAGATATGGATGATACAGTAATGAATGACACGGTTGAATTACTTACGATCGTCATTTAAAAATCGACCGGATGTTGTTTCTACCGCATCATCCTCGAGATCGTTTATTTTCATTTAAGAGTAGAGCATACGTGAATAAGTCGGTGACAATGTCTTTCTCCGTTGCTTTCGGTCTTCCTTTTCAATTATAAAAAATAAAAAAAAAAAATGCAATATCGATAATAGCTTTTTGATCGATTTTCTTATCGAATTTAAAGAAGTTCAAGGTAACGAAGAAAATTAGGACACAAGCCGACAAAATTATATATCCGATCGTTCCTCTAGCGTTTTAATTTTCAGAAATGATCGCATGCGGAGGAGCGAGCAGCAGCGACCAGCCAGCCGTGAATCACACTTATAATACGGCAGAATATCGTATACTTAGGGTTTCTCGCCGGGTCTAAGTCGCCAAAATTCATCGAGAATTTGAACATTGTATACGAACTTAACGCGTTACATGCCAAAAATGTTCAAACGATATATAACGCAATTTCACCGCATCTCCGACTACCAAATAGGTATGGTCGATTTGTCGCGATGCTTCGGTGACTTTAACAAATGGTGTTTAAGATGCCAGTGTCAAACGATTGAACTTTGAACCGCTTGCATCGGTATATCACGTTCCGAGACAATGTCTAATTGTATTCAACCAAGATGAAAACTGTTACATCCTACTTTAGAAACCCTCCATATCGCGACGAACAAATCTGCTATTATCATTGATCAACAAACGGAGAATATTCAAGGTTAAGTTTAAAATGAGCGGACAATCATGTCAATAGGAATAAAAATTCAATCTGATCGATTTACGCATATTATTTTCTTGAGGATAATATAAAAATCTTTTATTCCTTTTGAAATGTAATTTTAATAAGAAAAGAAAAAAGAAAAAGGAAATTGAATTGTCGATCGATGATATAAAAAAAAAAATAAATAAAAAAAAAAACATGGTAATTCGTTCTCTTCGAAAGGTACCTTCAAAGTGACTTTGAATAGTTAATGAATTGTAAAACTAGGGTATTCTTCGCTTTTCGATAGATCGCAATCGCCGTTGTCATGTCCTTTCTATTGAGTCTTAATTAAATGTACGAGCAAGAGATGCTGGAGGAAACGAGAGTAGTAGAGTTACGTCTATTACTGAGGGGGCCGATGAAGAGCAGAGTTGAAAGGGTCGAGGTCGCGATTGTCACGAATACAAGCGAGAAAGAGAGAGAGAGAGAGAGAGAGAGAGAGAGAGAGAGAGAGAGAGAGAGAACGAGAAGAGAAAGAAAGCAAAAAAGAAAAGAACAGGGAACACGATTTTTTAGAATTTATTTATAATAGTCTCCCCGGTATTACACAGTAGCTTTCTCGACATTCTCATGACACTGTTCGCATTTCAATTTTTATTTTTCCCCATAGACCGCAAAACGCAGTATAACTTCGCAATAACCCGGCAATCCGCAATCGTTTTTCTGCCATTCTATATTCTCGCCCATTTTTCGTTAATTCTCGAGTATTTCAAGTAATCGGTTAATAAATAATCTCTGATCAAATATTTTATTAAAAGAGAGAGAGAGAGAGAGAGAGAGAGTATTTTCGTTCGTCAAAAGAAGTTATCTCGTTGAAATGTTATGTAATTTTTCTAGAATCCAAAGAACGAAATTAAGAACGAGCTTCATCAAGAGAAAAAGACACAGAGAGAGAGAGAGAGAGAGAGAGAGAGAGAAGAAAATGATTAAGCAATACCTCCGTCCTTATTCATTCGTCTCGTGTAAGAATTCATCTTTCAAGTAAAACAGAGAAAGGCATCGCTCTAAATATTTTATAAATTTTCCAGGAATGTAACTGGGTTAGTGAAAGAACTAAAATTCACGTTTATCATCAATTATGCGCGTACTCGTACCGCCGTATAAGAAGAAGCAGTTCGCTAACAAACCAAATAATAAATTTATAAAAGCGTTGATCCAAAGCCGAGCTGAAGTAAATTTAAGTGACGGTGACATAAGCACGGTTTTTTCATACATTCCTTGCATACGTTCTTTTCTCATATATCATAGGTTTTATGACATTTCTATAATTAACATAATATCTTAATAATTAACATAATCACACGTATGTAACGTTAATATTAAAAGCTTACGATCTTTAAGGTGTAACCACGTGTAACGAAAATGACAGTTTTCAATCCATTACCATATAATCGCTATATTATGCGTGAAAGAAATGTAACATTCACGCGAATCACTATCTAGAATTAAATGTCGAGATCACGCTAACGGAATGATACCTTTATATACATATATATGTGACAGAGGAGAAACGTGAAAATAATAATTCGAGCGCGTAGGAAGGGAATTAATATCTTGAAAAGTGTCATTTATTGACGTTCATTGTAACTCACATATTTTTCCTCCCGCTCGTACATAATTATAAACAATAAAGGTACTTTCAATAAAGGCTACGCAACGATTAATTTTCTTTACCGTCTTTTTTATGCGAGGATACTTTTGAGAGAGAAAAAATCTTATGTATATAGAGATAAATTCGCATTTGGTCGAACAAATATTAAAAGCAAACAATCGAGAGCATATCAAAAAAAAAAAAAAAAGTAGATATTTGTTAAGGGCGTTAAAATGAATAAGAGGGTAAGGTAAAAATTGCGAAAAAAGAGAGCAAGACAGATCAAGGTAGGGCACACGACTTTAGAGATATATAGGTAGGTAAAGTAATATGTAGGTACGTGCACATGTGTATGTATCTACATATATACATACATAGCTAAATGTAGGACAAGCAAGATGGAGTCTCCAAGCTTCGGGTCGATACGAACGCGGCAGCGCTATTGCAGCTAACCGCCGCCCCTCACCCCACCCCTCGTTCCACCACAGACATCACTATTCCGTTTCGCGTTTTACTATCATTCTTAATTTCTTTTTAAGATTCGCAACCCCGTTCCTTTTCGGTGTCGCGATTCGACTCCAGCTATTCAAACGCGTTTAAAATTTGCATTCGATACGACAACGTGTATGTTTTGTTATTTTAAATCAAGATAGCTTTTAACGTCTCGAATCTTCTTACTTAGATAGAATAAACGATCGTATAACGTTCCTCTTCTTTTGTCTTTAATTCAAAAATATCACGACCACTTCACACACACAGATATTTTTTTTATCGAAGAAAATTAATTCTTCGGATACGTTCATATATATATATTCAAGAATTTTGTCAGACATATTCATTATTCGTCTTCGAGCATACCATTGCCGATGAGCTCAGACGAAGACAGTTAAATCAAAAGGTCAGAGAGTTAATCCTACGCACGTATTAAATATCACGTATGTATCCTTAATTTATCCTCATGTATCCTTAAAAAAAAATACATTCGATAAAACGATACCACCTACCGATCCTACCGACATAATGGCGCATACACGAGAGCACACATTTCGAACGATGAGAAACTCTCCTTTTTTCGTTCCACGATCTCTCTTATTTTTTATCGTTAAATACACATACGAAATGACAAGTGTAATATTTTGACGATAATTACGTGAGATTTTAACTCGCTTTAATATATATATATATATATATATATATATATATATATATATATATATATATATATATATAATTAATATATATACACAGAGAGTCTCCTTTTGATAAGATAGAAAAAAGAAATAAATAAAGAAAAAAAGACATCAATTCTAGATACGATTCGAGATAAGCGAATTCGAAGAAAAATTATCTTTTTCTTATGTCGTTGCAACAACGTATAGAAGAATATTAAGTACGTGAAGCTTTGGAATGTGGGAGCCACTTCGAAGGACCAATTTAATCCTCGACGTAGAGTAGTGTAGTCCTCTCTCTGTGTTCGCTTAAATTAAACGACATTGGGGTGCTATGAACCTCGGTTTAGCTGTTAAAGACTCCAAGAAGGGGAGTCGCCAGTCGGGTTAGCAGGTCGAAAGGACTTTAACGGGCAACGAGAGGAGAGAGATATTGACAATGGTGAAGGGGGTCGATCCCTCATGTCGGTTATACGTTCGTGAACGTAAATCCTCAACATATCGGGATGCATATGTATAAAGGGAAGTACACGGTTGCACTGTAAAATTGAAATATCGGTTTCCGTTGTTTAAATGACGCCGATAATTGATAGAAAATTATAAAAATGAAAAAGAAAAACGAATTGTTACTTCACAGAGCTGCAAAAATTTTATTCAGAATATATATATATATATATATATATATATATATATATATATATATATATGTATATATATATTATACTAATATATCACCAACTTCTTTCCTTTCCTTTTGCTTTTTTATATATTTATATTATATATTAAAACAAGAAAACGTATTTTTCTATATTTACACACACACACACACGCGCGCGCGCGTACGTACGTACGTACGTATATTATTTTGTTAAAGAAACAAAAGGCGAAAAAGAGAACGAAAAGAAATCGGTATGAGACCGTAATGCATTATCGCGATACTATCTCGAAAATATACAAGGTCGTAAGACTATGAGATAATAATAAAACTATATCTCGATTCATCCTAGTTACGCTCGATGAACAGGGTCAGCCGTACACAAAGCTTTTAACGGCACAAGCAGCGTTTTATCGGACTTTATTGAAGTGGGTCAATCACATTTCCTATATCGCCGACCGTGCGTAAGTATCTATCAAAAAGCAGCTCTCCAAATTTCACTATAAATGTTACGAAAGATCATTATTATTGCTTCAACATACATAAATATTCTATTATGTATATGCGTGGAATGTGTTTTCGATGGCATGAAAAAAAAAAAAAAAAAAAAAAAAGAACAATTATCTCTCGTCTTATTTACGACCGAACAGGATTTTTATCGGATTCGTTGTTGAGGCGAAATTTTCTGAAGAAAAAAAAAAAAAAAAAAAACAGAAAAAGAGGATTTCTTTTCGACCATTACTTTGAGGCCAAAAAAAAGTTCTCTCATTAACGGCGAATAAGCTCAGTCGTTCATCGCGTACAATCGTGTTGTATACTTTTCCGCATTTTGCCGATGGTAGCCATTACCGAACAAACGCGCGTAGACGCGGTATACATTTATTTCCAGTCTCCACTTTTACGTCGACACGAAAGGGGATGGTTATCTATATCTACATAGATATAAACATACAGAGATATATACGTACATACATACATATATCATACATACATCATACATACTACATACATACATACATACATACATAGATACATACGTCATATAAATATACATACGTATCTTCATAAATATATACATAGCAGTATATGTTAAATCCGATGTGACGTAGCTCTTCTCTCTCTCTCTCTCTCTCTCCCCCTCCCTCCCTACCCTTCTCCCTCCTCCTCTTTCTCCGCTCAAAAATAATTTCGAAGAATAATACGTTCGAATATAAAATTTGAATTACAATTCGATGAAATACAAAAATAAATCTCTCTTTCATTTCAATTCCCTTTCACATTTCCCATGGAAGCTTTTCGTGAGAATTTCAGAATGAATTTCTGAAGGAAAGAAAAAAAAAAAAAAGAGAAAGAAAAAACATTCCAGAGGTATCTCATCGCGAGTATAATAAGGCAGCTGTTACGAAGCACAACGTCTGATTAAGAACGGCGGTACGTAACACGCTAGTCAGCAGCACTTATCATCAAGAGTGTACTTTCATCGCCTTCTATGAACTGACGTGTCACACGGTGGGCAGAACATAATCACGACCTAAAAACGAATTAGAACGAAATTACGTTAATTCGCCTTAAATCTTCTGAATGTCACGAAAATTGACGGATCATTCCTTTTGCCTTCTTTAACGTTCTTCTCATTCGATTTGGGGTCACCTATATTTGTCATCTCCGTTACTTGGTAGGACTTTAATAATGTACTTTATTATTTTGACTTAAGGCCCTGTACAATTTCAATTGTCACAGTGATATAATATCCGCGACTCATGCTTAAAACTCGGTTCTGAGGATCGATCAAACGTAGTACATATTTTATCCTTGAAAAGAATATCAAAGTCGAAGGATACTCTTATCGAGAGTTTATCGTAATGACTTTGTTATTATA
>OU426851.1:11032419-11274919 GCA_911387685.1 Dolichovespula media | reverse complement strand
GGGGGAAAGGTATCGGTCTAAAAAAAAAAAAAAAAAAAAAAAAAAACCAACCGAACTCGTCATCGAGCGGCGGTGTATGTTCTTACGAGGATTCCACACACTGACATTACCGGCTATACGATGGACGAACGGAGGAAAAAACTGTGACACTATGATTACCATTAAATCGGACGAAATTCTATATCATAGTAGAACTTATATACTTGTTTTCTTTTTTTCTTTCTCTCTCTCTTTCTCATCGAATAATAAACCTGATTTGAATACGATTTTCCATCGTGAAAACAAAAAGTCACTTAATAATGCTTTTTTAGTCGACCAAAGTGTATTCTTCGATTCTTTGAAACGTGATCGTTAAAACGAGATAATGTTAAGATCGATTCGACGACGAAGCTCTGAATTCGCGAATGGATCCTATAGAAAAACTACGAACGCTTTTTGTCGTCGTGAAAAAATAAAATTTTTGAAATTATATAGAACAAAAAAGTAGTGTCCTATAATTCAAACTCTTGACCGAGTCGCCTGTAATATATATATAATATATATATATATATATATATATATATATATATATATATATATATATATATCGACTATACCGGCTCTCTCCGGTGACCAATACCGCCTGTAAGAGTTCATACCGCGCTCGTCGATCAATGTCTTGAATGCTGTTTTCGACGATGCCTCTTCCCTTTTTCGACGACAATCAAAAAGCGTTTTGGAATAATACTTCTCCCGTTCTTCGTTTCGATACTTTACGATTAAAAAATATTTCTTTGTTATATCATAAATCCGACACCCGAGAAAATATCGAGCAGAGAGATGCAAGGTAATTTCGAACGAGAGAATACTTGTTTAGAAACTGGGGATCTTGAGTTACGAACCACAATATATCGAGGCACTTTTCCCATTCAAGCGTTCCTGCACTGTCAAATCACACGGCGCGCCATTATACTATTGAATAACGTTTCTCTTGTGATGCGCGTTGAAATCCAGGACCCGTACGTATCGAGAAATTTTTATGTTATCCGTGGGGGGAAGAAAGGTTCTCTCTCTCTCTCTCTTTCTCTTTTTTTCTCTCTTTCTCCCTCTCTCTGTGATCGTAACACGACCGCCCTCCTGGAAACTCCGTACGCTTTTGATCGGCTTCGTAATTGTGCGACTAAGGACCACGCTCGAACTGACCTCTGCTGGATACTCCATACATCACGTGTTTTAAGAAATGCTTACTGAGGATGATGTAAATATAAATTCGTCCGTACGCCGTTAAGAGTCGCTGTTATCTTTTACAAAACGATAAAGCGGGAAATCTATAAACTTGTTTTATTATTTCAAAATAAATTGAAGCGATATCTAGTTTGTAAGTTACTACTTATAACCTTAATGTGTAATTTAATTTAATCTAAATATAGAATCATCTTTTCATAATATTCATTTGTATATTTAGCACGAATATTATACGCGCGCGGACACACACACACACACACATAACCTGTTAAAGCAGAAATGAGTAGTGTATACACTAGTAGTATACACATGTTACTCAATATTCTAATAAAAATGGTATGCTCGACATAAATCAGTTTATATGTAAAAATTATATGGAATAGAAAAATATTCATATACCAATGATACTTGATTATTATAAATATAATATATTATAATAAATAAAATTAAATAAAATGTTAAAATTCGATTTGTAATGTAAAAAGTTAACCTCGATGTGTCTATCTTCAAACGTATGAGATTTGTAGCGGATACGTGTAAGTACATTAAATGTACGGTGATATTTTCTATAATAAATTTATCGTTATATTTTAAATACAATAAATGTCATTGTCATTGAGAAATTATACATAAAAGTGTAGAATTGATTTTCCGGCTGCCACATTTCTAACAAATTGTTTCGTGAAATAAATGTACATATATATTGATTAATGATATAAAATATTTTTTAGCCGTAATACGTAGATTCAAAAATGGCTAAAATGCTGAAATTTCTTCAGACAATAAAAAATAATTGGAAAAAGTCGGCGTTTGGTGCTGCTGCCTTATCGTATGGAGTTTCGTACAGTAAAGAGTCATATGAGTATGATATTTTAATAATTATAAGCGATTAAAATAATTAAATAATATTTTATATAATTATTATATTTTTATAAATTAATATTTGATGATTATGTTTTTAGCACCCAACAGTTGATGAGACAATACTGTGAAGATATAGTAAAATATGGAGACGAACCTTGTCCCACAACCATGAAACCTCGTCATGTTACAGTTATATTAAATCCTGCTGCTAAAAACAGGTTTTAATTGAAAGCGTATAGTTACTACTATGTTCCACAAAATAATTACTAACATATTAATTTATTAATTTTTAGAAAATCAGAAAAGTTATTTAAAGATTACTGCGAACCATTATTACATTTAGCTGGAATTGCAGTAACAATTTTGCAAACGGAATCAACAAGCCATACTCGTAGTATAATAGAAAATTTAGATACTCCAACTGATGCTATAATTGTAGCAGGAGGAGATGGTACTTTATCTGACGTTATAACTGGTATAATGAGGAGATACAAGCACAACCTTCATTCTGTCAAGCAATGTCCAATTGGTGTTTTACCATTAGGAGAAACAAATACTGTTTCTCGTGCTTTAAATCCTTGGTGCTTTGACGATTTACATGAAGTACGAGAGATGACAGAAGCTACAATGGCTATTATAAAAGGCAACCATAAGTTTATAGATATTATTGAAGTTTATTCACTCAAAGTAAGTTCAATGGATACTAAGAATTTATTACTAAGTTTCATACAATTTATTTATTTTTGTCATGTTGAAATTTAAGGAAAATCCCGAAAATGAATTAAAACCAGTCTATGCAGCTGGATCAATAGAATGGGGTGCTTGGCAAGATGCATATACACAAAGAAATAAGTATTGGCTTGGAAAAACTTTAAGAAAGTATGAAATGCACTTTATAATAATGTTTTCTTTTCGTTATCTTGTATTAACTTTAAAATCTTATTACATGTTATAGATATGCAACTTACATATTTAATGGTTACAAAAATAATTTAAATTGGAATTGCAATGGATTGTTGAGATATACCGAACCTTGTACAGGTTGTTCACATTGTTATAAAAATACAAACATCGATCAATCTACACATACAAATAAAAGATGGTGGCATGCATTTGTGCCAAAAAAAGCGACATTTACATCAGGTAAACGTGCGTTGCAATTCAAAAAAGCTAATTCCTACAAGTTTCAGCAATATATGCATATATATTGTTTTTATTTATATATTAATAATAAATGTTCTGATACCTCTAGATAAACATTAATAATAGTAGATAAAAGAAATTAATTATTGTATTATGACCTTTGCTCCTAAGAATATTGCTCGAATATATTTTTAATTTATTTCAGACATGGTAATTGACTACAGCAAAATAACAAATGAAAATTGTGGCATTTTTTACGAAATTCCTATTTCAACAACTGATTTATGTATAAAAACCTCAACTATAGATAATGCAGAACTTCAAAAACATTCTTCATTAAAAATACAATTAGGTAATACAAAAACAATAACAAAGAAACTATTTAACAAAATTATAATATAGTAATATTTAACATAATTTCATGTGTAGGTCCAAAAGATGTAGATTATATATCATTTGTTAGTGAAGGTTGGAGAAGAATAAATGGAAGTAGAACTTTAATAAATTCCTCATTTGAAGCCAAAGACATTGAATTGTACCCTGAAAAGGTTAATAATATTTTCTTTTTTTTCCTTTTTTCTAAGAAAATTTATTATTTCCAAATTCACTTTCACAGTACTTTCAATGTATTAAAATCTAATTATAATGTATATTTTTTTACAGAATGACGAACGAGTATTTTATATTGATAATGAAGAATTCGATTTAATGGCAATTAGAATGAAATTACTTCCACAATGTATAAAAATATTTTGTTCTAATAAGACAAACATCAATACACTAAGTAGATAATACTGCTAGTATAAATCATTTTCAAGTTTTTTTCCACCCTTTTATAAGGCACATCATATTTCTTCTCTCTCTCTCTCTCTCTCTCTCTCTCTCTCTCTCTCTCTCACTCTCTATAATAAATATTTTATAAAATTATTAATATATGTAAAAAATAGTTCATTTATAGCATTGATATCTTTCCATTTGAAATAATCAATTATCAAAACTATTCCTATAGATATTTATAAAAGTAGCAATTACAATAAAAAAGAGTACCTTAGCTTAGTTACCTAGACATTTAATATAAACTTCAAAGAGAATACTGTTTTATAAGGTACAGTATTAAAAACAATACTAAGCGCGCTTAATTTCCATTCATGTATCCTTGATAATATTTCAACGATGATATGTCAAGTCGTTTGTTACACGTAAATGTTTGTCATGACAGTGGACACAAATTGGTACTGTTCGATGATGTTACACCACGTTATCACTTTCATGATATAGATGGCAAAGAAAGAGTATTTGAGTTTTCTGAACAAATATTTTTATCACAATCCTTATTACTAATTTTAAAAAAATCGAGTAAGGATGGAGAAAGAGATGTACTTTTGCATCCTTTTAACGGTTCCATCGATTTGGATCTACTACTTCTACGTACAGGTATACTTGGTTTAGGACTAGGCAGTTTTTCTGTGGATATTTTAGTTCTCTGTTCTTTATATTTCTCTCGTATTTTTGTTAACCAGTCAACATTTCCCTTGTATTTCTCGGGAGACATTTGAAGTAGATGAGGTGCCGTTCCATCTATCACAAAATTTGGCAGATTTGATGTAGGTGAAAAAGGAATCGATGTATCATTTTCATCTAAGGCAGTATTTTTAAATTCTGGAACATATGAACTTGTGCTTGGTTTATCATAGTCATAACTCTTGTCGCATATAGTAGTTGTGTCGGTGCTTTGGCTGAAAAGCCTTCTAGCGCCACGATTTTCTATGTGCGCACGTTTTATTATCATTTCTAAATCCTCGTGAATAGGAGATAAAATCGTATTAAACTTTCCATCGGAGTGTGATTTTCCGGTTATCATTTGTGAATAAGTTCTCTTAGAGCTATTACTATTACTTTGTTTATACAATTCTCTCGATTGATTGCCTACACCGTTAGATCCTGGTGTACTATCTATCAAATAAAAACAAAAACATTTTATTATCCATACAGTATATATTTTCATATGTATACCCACTTGGTGTTTTATCAGATCCAGGTGTATGTTCTTGCGTTAATGCATATCGTCGGAAGGTAGTTGGTGTTGTTTCCATTTTCAAATTTTCTAAGGAGTTTGCATTCGAAACAGTTTCTGCTTTACCTCTTATTTCTAATTCTTCATTATCTATTTTATGCTCAAGTCCAATTCTCCATATTCTATGGCACGAATCATCCGAACAAGTCACTATCTATGTATAATAATTAAATTATAAATATAATCTTGATGTGAAATAAAGCGTTGTTTTCCTATTGTATACTCTTAACACCACTAAAATACCTTTGTTTCCCCAATAGTGCACCATGCAATGCAAGTGACTTCTTCTGTATGACCAGAAAGTTTAATTATTGGTCCGCCAGATCGTTTAGTATGCCAAATGTATGCAAGCTCATCACTAGAACCACTAGCCAGATATTTTCCATCAGGGCTTAAACACGTTTTGACATAATAGGTACGATTTTGATGTCCATAAAACTCTGCAACTGTGATATAAATAAAATTACATTGAGTATTCCAAAATATATATTTCACACGTTACTCGCATATTTTAAATTACCTGGTTTTGGATTATAAGAAGATATATTATATGCATATATGATGTTGTCCATACAGCTGGCATACAATGTAATTCTAGCTGGACATACTAACAACGAGGAAAATCCGTTTCTTGCACTACTTCCTGTATAATTCATCGTATGCTTAGCCAATGGATCCTTTTTATGAACAGTATAATTTTTTCTTAAATCCCATACTTTAATCACCCTATAATTATAAAGATATAAAGGTGAAATTACCTTCTCACCTTTCTTCTTCACCATTCTTGATAATATTTCTTATTAAGGACTTGATTGTCTCCAAGTTACTTACCCATCCCCAGCAGCACATGATAGTAATGAAAAATCATCTTGAAAAGCAAGACTTGTTATACTTTGTGTACAGGATGTGTGATTGAGAGTTTTACGGTGTCTATTATTACTTGAAGATATGCTACTATGCGCATTAGATATACAATTATCTGCTTTAGGCTGATCACTATGATTTGCTCTTATATCCCAAATCATTATACTTCCATCACGAGCTCCGGTGGCAAAGACAGCTGAAAAAATAAATGTTCCATTTAATATAAATGTAATAGGGAGGGAAAAAGTATGAATTCAATTTAAAGTACATATATTAAAACATTATTATAATTAATTGTTCTTATACCTTTATCTTGATGACGAAATACTGCTGTTTTTACACTACGTGTATGAGCATGAAAATATTCAATTTGTTTAATTTCTGATCTAGATACATCCCACAATTTTGCTGTATGATCTCCCGACGCTGTAACCAACTTTAATTCACCAGGCATCCATGCGATATCAAAAATTGCATTAAAATGTGCCTGAAATGAATATGAAATTATCAGTGTCATATTTTCATTATTTATAATTTCCATATACTATTTTTTTTTTTATATGTATATATGCATAATAAAAAGAAGAAGCAATTCTATAAATTTCATTAAAGAACAATATAATACCTGAGTTCCTTCTAATGGTTTATCATTGTTCCCTTTAATACTTATATCTTGTAAAGCTATTTTGCCATCTTCATTTGCTAAGGCAAGTATTTGTTCATTGCTTTTCTTGGTACAAAAACGGCAAGCAAAAACCGGTGGTTCTGGATTATAATCTGGGCCATTTGTACTTGGCGATATTCCACGATATATATCATTATGATAACATTTTAAACGATATAAGGCTACATCATAATCGTGTATAAATTCTGAAAAAGGGAATTTCATTCTTCCTTACTAGCATTTAAAATAAGAATAAATACTATTTCCAAATAGAATACCAAAAAAATATATATGATTTCTTACATGACAACACAATCTTAAAAAATACATACACATATATATATGATTAATATATATACATATATATATATATATATATGTATATGTATATATAACCTTTTATATAAAACAATATATTAATTTTTATTTTCTATAATAATGTATACATTATTCTTAATAATTACCAAAGCCCTCTTGACGCCTCGTAATAGAGCGCACTAAGCTCATTTTTATCTTGCATTAATCAAATGATTTATTAATTATATCACTATACACAATAATTCATATGTCTAATGTTCTACGCGCGAAAACTTGTCATTTCTTTTCTTTGCAAGTTTGATGAATACTCATGTAACGATTATTATCTATACTTGATAAGGTAATTAATATTTACATTGACAATATTTCTATGAGCATCATTAATATAACAACTTATTTCTACGTTCAATATCAAATTTTTATATTTTTAAACTAGTCTCTAACAATGACTCCGATGTGATCAAATAAATTTGGAAACGTTGCTTAAGTTGATACAAAGAGCGTTTTTGTTGGTCTCTCTCTCTCTCTCTCTCTCTCTCTCTCTCTCTGTCTCTCTACCACTTTCTTTAAGAACACGTAATAGTTTGGAAGGATTTCAACATATACCCATTTGAAAAACTTATACTTTTAATGCTATGTCTTGAAAGTGTTCGCAAAGACATCTGATAGTGAAAGTTCGATTTATTTAACAGTTAAGTTGAATAAACTTATCCGTGGATTTAATACGTAGTAAAAACTTATAGAAATTTATAGATCATGGAGTGAATTTATAGTAAGATCTTTCAAGAATTTTCGAGAACGTTTTTTGCACAATATTAAACGAATTGTGTTCGTACGAAAGTATATACTATTTTATCAGTAAATATTTCAGTTATACGAAGTAGCAAGAAAATTTATACATGGTATTTTCTACTTATATTCGATGGATATTTATTATTATTTATTAAAGGAAGTACTAGTTTCTTGGTTCATGGGTGCTTCATATACGAGAAAAAGAAATAGGAAAATGAACAAGTATGTTTAATATATATATATACATATATGTATATATATTTAATTGATTACCAGACTTGATTAAAAATAGTTCATATTGAATACATTTCTATGTTGTTAAAAAAAATAATTATAAATTTTATTACATATTAACAATTAATGATATCATTATTTTAGACCTACTTCAAATTCTGAAGAAATAAGTGGAGAGAATTATCCTAGCAGTAGTGCAAGACCATTATCTATAGAAGGACCTAGTACTTCAAATAATCTAATTCAACCACAGCCAATGCTAGAACAGCCAAGGCAACCTGCTGATCTTCAAGGCCTTCTAAGATTTGCTATCGAAGCATCTCAAACAGAAGGTGCAACACGTGAGCAGCAATTTCAATCTCTAGATGAAGAAGTATGCATATAATTGGATAGTTAGTGAATTATTTATTTCAATATTTGAGATATTATTAACATTTTATATATGTTTTACAGAAGAAAAAGTTTTTAACTGAAGCTTTATCTTCGTTAACTGTAAATGTGATAGAAGAACTGCAGAAGGCTATAAAAATTGTATCAAATGTTGTGGATCTTCGGCCAGATGATGACTCCTCTGAATATGATGCAGCTCTCGAGCGAATTGCAGATTTTGTGGATAGTATCGATATTGCCAATGATTTTTACAAAATTGGTGGCTTTTCAATATTTGATCCGTGTTTGAATTCTTCTCACAGTAGCATCAGGTGGAGAACAGCGGATATAATTGCCGAGTTGACACAAAATAATCCATATTGTCAACAAAGAATTTTAGAATGTGGATTATTTCCAATACTGTTAGAAATGGTAGATAAGGATCCTTCAGAAGCTGCAAGAATCAAATCTTTGTATGCTGTATCATGTATGTACAAAAAATTCATTTAATATGATTATGCATATTAGAATTCGTTATTAAAAAGATACTATTTACATTTATGTTATATAGGTATAGTAAGAGGACAGCCAATGTCTTTACAATATATAGATAAAAACGATGGTTATTCTGTTCTTTTAAGAGCTATGCAAAGTTCAGTGAAAAAATTACAGATAAAATCTGCCTTTTTACTCTCATCACTATGTAACAAAGATAATTCAGATAATTTAAAAATTACTTTCGTTAATATGGGATTAATTGAACAAGTAGCTGGATTATTAGCATCAGATAATATTTCTCCAGAAATAAGGTAACAAATAAGTTTTTTATAAATATAATAATAAAACTATACATATATTTGTATAGTTTAGTTAGCAATAAAATTAATATGTTTGTTTTTAATATAAATTTTTATATATTATTTTATTTTTCAGAGAGCAGTTATTAAGTATTCTAACTGGTTTAACAAATAATACCCTCTTACCAGCGTTACGAGAATGTCGCAGACCAGAACTCCGTTTAAAAATAACACTTGAACAATGTCTAAAAGAATTAACACCAGAAGATAAAGAAGAAACAGATATGTGTCACCAATTATTAAACAAAATATTTTCTGATAATGATATTGTTGAAGAAAGATAGTGAAATATATTTACAATTGTATTACATCAAATTATGATTGTAAAACCAATTTAATAACAAGGATAACAAAGATAATACATCTAGAATACTGCTTAAATGCTTGAATTTCTTTTATTCTAATTTATTCTATATAAATAAAAGATGATAAATTATTAAATATATTACATTTCTGCATAACTTTCCTTGTACACATTTTTAGATTACGTTTAAAATAACGTGTTTACGTTGCGACTATAATATATTTTTTTAAATACTCAATTTTTGTTAGTTTTTGCTAATTGTTAAATAATCGTAAGTTATCTTAAATAGTAATACTTTTGAATATATGTGCGTTCGTAGTTAATATAATTTAATGCGCAGTAATGTTCAATATATTCTTATATACCCTGCGGCTATTAATTTTTTATTCCCTCTCCATCCAAATAAATTTCCATTTTTCGCAACTTATATTATTTTTTCGGTTCCATTCTCAACGAAAAATATCAATATGTTCAATAATGTTTGTAAGTAAGAGGATGTCACAAGCCAATGATATATTTAGAAACCAGCAATAAGCCAATGACAATACGTTGTCTCGATGATGATTATTTGTAAATAATAAAGCTGAAGTTGATTTGAGAAAAAGAGAGAGAAAATTAAAAAGTTCCCTCGTACAGTAAATTTTTTTTATTCTATAATAATTCCACGTAATGAATATTTGACGTTAGAAAATAAGATCTAAATTAAGAATCACTTATTTTTTTAACGGATCATTTTCATTTTTTGTTATTCATTTGTATTGTTTATTATTGAATAGTAATAATTTCTATAGGGATAAGTATGACGGACAAAAATGGAAACTTAGCATTCGTTTTCTCACTGCCTCCCACTCGTACCATTCATGACTTTAAAAATACATAGATTTTTTTTAAACCACACAAAATTGGAGTATTACGTTTGATTACAAGCAAAGTGATGTCTGACAACAAAAATTCGGATGAACAAGTAGAAGATTCGGAATTAAATGATTTATTAGATAGTGAGTAAACCTTTTTACTTTAATCATAAATTGAAATTTAATATTCTAACCTTTGAAGTTATATTTATGAAATGTCATCTTTTATATTTTCAATTTTCGTAGAATATTGTTTAAAACATCAATACTATATACACATAGGAGGCTTTAAAAGTAAAATTAAACAGTTGAAGTAATTATACGAACATTAATCGAAATATATATTTCTTTGTGATTATGTAATACTTAAATATTTATTGCTATGACAATATTTATTTAAATTAATAAAAAGGATAAACATTAAATAATAAATATTATTAGCCTTATATGTTATAAAGTGTTTATATTAAATTAAGTAGAAATAATATTACATTAATGTTTATTATATCTTAGGTGCTTTAGAGGATTTTAATAAAACCATTACGTTAGATGTGAAAGATGATGATGGTACAGCATCAAAAACTGTGCCAGTGAATAATACAGAGGAGACAACACCTGCAGATATTGATGATCTATGGAGAGAAAATTTTATTAAGCATGCTGCGGATCAATTTGAAAAAAATTTCCAGAATTTAATGCAAAATGGTAATTATATATACATATTTTTAAAGAAGTATTACTTTTGGATTTTTCAAATAGGATCAGAAAGTGAATTAGGAGCTTCATTTCAAAAAATGGCTCAGACAGTTGCCAATGCTATAGTCGATGGAGAAACTACAGATGGTGAACCTACAAATGTCGATTTCCAGTCGGCTATTGCTCAAGCTTTAAAAGATTTATCCGTTACATCAGAAAATTTGCAGGTAACTCAGAAAATCCTTAACAAATGATTATAAGTATTTAATAACATGAAATAAAATTTAATTATATTTTAGAATGAACCAGATCTTGCCTCAATGTTTGGACAAATGAATTTAGAAGAAGGTGCAGGGGATATATTACCATTTATGCAAGGCATGATGCAATCTCTTTTATCCAAAGAAATATTGTATCCATCATTAAAAGAGCTAGTAGATAAATATCCTGAATGGTTAGAACAAAAAAGAGCTACATTACCGTCATCTGATTTACAAAGATATACAAAACAATTAGAACTAATGCAAAAGGTTTGTTATTTATAGCTAAAAACATATAATACTAAAAATAAAGAAACAAAAATTAATTTGAAATTTATATATTTTAAGATTTGTAATGAATTAGAAAAAGAAAAGAACACTGATACAGAAGAAATTAAAAAACGACGTTTCGAAATGATATTATCACTTATGCAAGATATGCAAACTTATGGCCAACCTCCTGAAGAGCTTATTGGAGAACATCCAGCTCTTTTACAGTTTGACTCTGAGGGTAATCCTGTTATTCCACCTTTACCTCCTGGAGTAGAAATACCACAAAATTGTTGTATTATGTAAATACAAATTTACATTATGTAACATGTTAATAACATCTTCACATAATATTAGAAATATTCTATTCTTAGAAGAATGAAAAAAAAATTTTGTAATATGGTCAACATTTTTTAGAAAATGAAGATACATATTTTGTATCAATTGTATATTATTATACACAATAATTTATATAAACGTTAATGACATATATAAGTGAAAATTGTTTTGTTTTGTTTTTACATAAAATAAATTTATGAAAAAATATTATATTTGTTTTTAACATTATTAACATTAAATCAGATGCAATGTGTTTATATACATACATTTTCTTTCTTTAAATAATTAAGACATTTTGCTGTAAACATTTTATTTTCCTTTTATATTTTTCGTTTTATTTTATATACTATTCATACAATAAACTTTTATCATCAATTATTTTTATTAGGCTAATAATAACATTTTACATATGATAGCCAATATATTTGTCCAGATAAATTATATTTTTCTCTTATGAAAATTGAGAAATTAAATTTATGAATATTCAATAATTCTAGTTATGTTTGAGAATACATACATTATTCTAGTTGTATTCTAGTTGTATGTATGGGAATACATACATCATTAAACAATATATTATTTTAACTGGAACTAGTATATATATTCATATCTTTTTACCAATAATACTTCAAGATGGAGAGAGTGCAGCTACACCAGGCAATACTTTTCCTTCAAGTAATTCTAAACTCGCACCACCACCTGTGCTCACATGACTCACTTTGTCTTCGGTTTTCCATTTAGCAGCACAAGTTGCTGTATCACCACCACCTATAATAGTAATTGTACCACGACCAGTAGCTTCTACAACATTATCCATTAAACTTTTTGTGCCTTTACTAAAGTTTTCAAATTCAAAGACTCCAGCTGGTCCATTCCATACTATTACTTTTGCCCTTTTAATTGGTTCTAGAATATAAAAAGTACATACTTAGCATTTATTGTACTTGCACATTATTATAAATTTTAACAATTAAAAAATCAACTAGCCTGCGAATAATTCCCTAGACTTTGGTCCAACGTCCAAACCCATCCAACCATCAGGTATACCACTCTCTATAGTAGCTTCACCTACGGCCGCATTTTCTGCGAATTTATCTGCCGTTATAAAGTCCACTGGTAAATGAATTTGAACATTATTTTTCTTTGCTTTTTCCAATAAATCATTTACAATTTTTGCACCTTCTTCATCGAACAAAGAGCTGCCAATCTATAAACAATATAAATAATTCATATAATAAATTCAAATAAAGTTATATTAAATAATTCTTACTTTCATATTCTTTGAAATTTTCAAAAATGTATACGCCATTCCACCGCCTATAATCATTTCATTAACTTTGTCCAGCAAATTATTAATTAATTGGATTTTATCAGCAATTTTTGCTCCTCCTAAGATAGCTAAGAATGGACGTTCTGGATTGTCTAAAGCTTTGGCAAAATATTCCAATTCTTTCTTGAGAAGGAAACCACTGGCTCTAACATCAAAGTTATCTCCCATCATAGAACTATGAGCACGATGGGCAGTTCCAAAAGCATCGTTTATATAAACATCCCCTAGCTTTCTCAAAGACTCTCTAAACTTCGTAACATTATCTTTGTCAGCTTTTACCTACAAATACAGATCATTTAAATATAATGAAAAGAAGAAAAAAAATAGAGATATTTAATTTTTATCGTCTAATAATTAAATAAATACTTTGCTTCCATCTGGACCAATTCCTTTTCCTTCTTCTTCAACATGGAATCTTAAATTTTCTAATAAAATAATTGTTCCACTTGCTGGATTAGCACATGCCGCTTCTACATCAGGACCGACACAGTCATCCAAAAATTTCACATCTTTTCCCAGAAGTGTTTTCAATTCCTCCGCAACAGGTTTTAATGTATATTTTGCATCCTTTTTACCATCTGGACGGCCCAAGTGGGACATCAAAACAATCGATTTTGCTTTTTTATCAAGAGCATACTTTATTGAATCTAAAGCTGCAACGATTCTTTGATTGTTTGTTATTTTTCCTTCCTTAAGCGGTACATTGAAATCCACTCTATAAAACATAAAGCAATAAATGATTCTGATTCTGTAGGCATTAATATTTTAAGAATTTAAGTTGTAAATAAACAGATTCATTTGAAATAGAGGTTATCATGTACACATTATCAGTCATAGCTGTCATTTTCTTAACCTCTTCCAAAAGAAAAATACAATTATCTAATAATACATATCTTATATTCTATAAACGAGTAAATCTAAATAAATTTGTTTAATTTAACATACTGTTGATATATACATATCATATATATGTACACATATATCTATATATATATATATGTGAGTGTGTATAATCATAAAAATATGATAAAACTACAATATATACCGCATAAGAACCCTTTTGTCGGCGAGATCCACCTTATCTATGCTGAGTTTGTTTAATGCCATTTTTACGTCTTTTGTTTTTATTCCTTCCCTTTCAACTTTAATTATCCTCAAATTCGGATCACTTTTAGTTAATTTGACGAAATAACACGGAACGATACCTTCCGATGCCGTTGAGTGTCTCGTATAATGACTGATACGTTCACCAAAGTCAAAGAAAGGTCGCCTAACGTAGCGACATCCTACAAGTTTTTGAATCACGCGCATGTCGGTGTGTTATGCACGATAGAATCTTTCAATGACACGTTTCATTGTTTTACGATTATTAAATAGATATGAATAAAGTATCAGTATTATCAAAATATATAGCAGAAATGAGAAAATATTTTTCGGTAATACAATACGATGTTTCATTCAATTCTAATTACAGATTTCTTTAGTTTACATAAGAAGGGCGCGACGATTTGATTTGAAAAAAACAACTTGCATATAATACTTCTTACTTCTAATCGACTCTAATGAATTTTAAATAATCCACCGTTGATATCGTATCTGATCTGATATTATCTATCGAGTATCATTATAATCGATCTAATTTAAAAGAAAATTAAGAAATCTTTTCTAATATATAATACATGGACTACAACGATATTACCTATGTGAATTCTTTTGAATTGCATCAGTGATCGATCTGAAAGTCATCCAACTGAACCAGATCAATTAATTGTGCAGTGTCGAATTAGAAGTGTAATTAATATCTTGATCATTTACATTAACATTGTCTGTCTTTTAATAACTATAAATTTAAATAATAATAATAATAATAATAATAATAATAATAATGATAATAATAATAAAATAATAATAATAATAATAATAATAATAATAATAATAATAATAATGATAATAATAATAATAATAATAATAATAATAATAATAATAATAATAATAATAATAATAATAATAATAATAATAATAATAATAATAATAATAATAATGTCTTTCATGTAGCAGTTTTCATAAATATTTTCTCGATTATCAAAACTATTGCCATATATAATTATATATTGTTTAGGAAACAAATAAATGTAAATCCTATATTAGTTAGCGATTCTGTGTACTTTACATTACTGTGTCACACCTGCAATGTCTCTGCAATGCTAACCGCACCGATTTTACTGCGGAAGACACTTAACGAGAAATAAATTCTTCTCTAATAAATTTATTATTGAAAATTCTTTTTGGATCCACATAAAGGAAAATTTAATGATAAAAATATCAAATGATAGAAAATAATAAATTAGTTAAATTTTAAGATATTTCTCGAATCTTTACGTACTTATGTATAATATGCTTTAGCAATTTCGTGCAGTTAATCTATCAATGACCTTAAATTTATTACAATAGAACAAAAACGAAATCGAATTTGATCATGGTAAAAGATCGGATATGTCTTTTGTGTTATTAAAAGCAATAAGATCATGATCACGGTATCCAAACGTACAATTTAAAACAAACAATCTTTTCTTGATTTACAATTTATAATTATATTAACATATTCTGACTTTTTTTCAGACAAATCATACTTGTTGCAATTTTAACTACACGTTATAAATATACATAACGATTTACGGGAATTCTCTTTAAAAATTACAGCAATGCAGATGTGGAAAGCTATGTTTCCGAGGAAATATCAAATCGACGTCTGGTATCCTGGTATTTCGTTTGACCGCGGCTATTCTTGATCCTGTCCCAGTGGCACAGTCTACGCCTTCGTTTGTCTTCAAAGTTGAAATTCAAACATGTAGCATTTCTTCCAAAAATCACAGAAAAGGAAGAAAAGTCATTCGAACATCTTTATTTTCTCTTTTAGATTTTCATGCGATATTGCAGGTCCTATATGACAGAATATTTTCTAAATAATAATTGTGTAATATCATATTACCGTGATGATTCCATTTTAATAAATTTCATTTTTCAGTTATTCAAAATAGACAAAATACTTTTTGTTTTTTTATAAGACATTGAACTAAACTAAACTAGGTTAATCTATCAACACCAGCGAGAAAAGTTGTTTGCTAAAAATATTTCTCTTTAATAAAACGCATGCACGATTTTTGTGCGCTACTTAGATCACTGTTAGCCAAGAAATAAAGATAGACAATCTTACAATATCTGCGGAAGTAGAATGTACTTATTTTTGGATTTATATACAGCTGTTATTGATGCAAACGACAAAGATTAATGTTTGAAATTTTAATACGAGAAAATTTAACGGAATTTACTGGTTGACGATTTATTGATCGTGTCCTGAAAACAAAATACGGCTCGTTCCAAACCATTTCGATTACTTCTTGAAAATACGGTCACACAAATATTGTCACCCTATCGTGGATATTCGTCCTTTCAAAATAAATAATTTGCACGACTGTGGAACTATGCGTCATGTTATCGATGCATGTCAATGAACCATCTCTCTTTCTCTATTATAAAGCTCCGTTGATCGACTGCCAAATCGAATGTCAATGTTCGGAGTAGGTATCATTAAAATAAGAGGAGAAACTATTCCCTCTCTTTCTTCGTTTCATTTAAGTGCAAACGTTGATCGTGAATGGTGAATTCTCCAGCCTGTCTCGATGGTCACCTGACCTTTTCTCGTCTAAGCATTACGACTTCTCTGACCGCCGATGCTGAAGCTCTTAAAACGAATAAACCACGACGACCAAGCTCTAACTCCCAAACCAAAATAGCTCAACTTTTCCGAACGCGGAGGTGGCTCGCTTATAATGTTCCACGATATACTTTCTTAAGGAGTATACTTAGGAGGTACATTTAAAGGAGCATATTAAAATTTGTATTGAACACTGTCCAAGGAGACTACGTTGATTTGTGTTGGCGACGACAGAAACGTTTTAGAAGATATCTTGACGAACTTTCGTATTTGGCATCAAGAATTTTCAGACATCATGGATAAAGAGATGATCACACTTGAATATAAAAGTATATCTAATGCACGCACACCTGCAGTTCTGAAGAATAATGAAAAATATTGCGTGAAATTAATCATTATAATAGCATGAATAATAATAATAGTGTAATTAATTAAAGAAAGTAAACCAAATGTTTCTGATAATTTCATCCGTTTCACCGCTAATATTTCGGTCTGCCCGTGTCCATTGTTGTACAATCGTATTTGAACGCGTAATTATATCCGCATTAATGGGTGCCAAAACTAAGGCAAAACTTGATGGTAACGGAATGCATTTCCCGGTTAAGGAAAATTAGTACAAACGTTATACGAATTGAGAATAGTTGCGACCGCCTTTGATTTCTTCAACGTTTTTTTTTTCTTCTTCTTTTTCTTCGAAATTTTTAACGTTTTTAACGAATGATCTCTTAAGGAATTGAAACTGAGCGAATCAAATAAGTGACATTATAAATACGTAATAATAAAAAAGTCGATATAGAAGAATCGTTCCAAAATCTATTAGAGATTTAATCAAAGATGTTGGCTTTTTCCATCTCTAAGCGGATCGTTTCTCTCTCTTAAATTTGTACGAAAGGACCGGTACGATAAAAGGGGGAAGGAAAGAGAAGAACGGGTGGTACGGGCAAGAGGAAGGGGTTGGAAGAAAAGGGATCGCGACGACGGTGTCGGTCCAATGCCAGTGAAACTCGCCTCGACGAGCTGGGTTTGGCTCGGCCTCTCGAAGTCGAGTGCCGAGCGCCGAGTACTAACGAGTGCCGGGAACGAAAATTCTGCCTGCCTAGAGGAGGCAGGCACCTACTTCGTTAACCTACGCCTTTAAACGTGAAATCGGTTGCGTTTAATCGTTCCGTGCGAAAATAAAGCACGAAGGATCTCCGTTTGTTCATCTCTCCTTCATTTCGACTATTATGAAATACGCTTGTAAAACGGCAGTTCTCGATCACGCCTCTTAAACATCGAATAATCGTTCATCCAACGATAGTACATCGATTGGTCCATTCTATCTGGATCTCATCGACGAATTCCCTAAGACGACCAATAACTACTTCTATTCTTCTTCTATTTGGTCACTGTACTTCGAAACTATGAAGTGGTACGTGTTAATCACGATACACGTTTTTTCCTTTTTACCGTAAGCGCTTTTACCAAGGATCGATCCACACGAGAAAAGTCATTCTTTCGATTATTTCGATCATTAAGATCTCTTTGTTATAAAGACGAGCCTGCGAGCGTTTAATAAATAATCATTTTTCTCCAAACTTTTACTCCTAAAATCTAACGAAACAAACTAATTTTTTTTTGTTTTTTTTTTATCATAGGTATGAAAAAAATTGAATATTGTATTTTATGTAATTTTATTATATCCAATGAGAAAATGTTTTGATAAAATGACGGGAGGGGGGGGGGGACAGACACTATATATTATATAGCTGCTTATTTACCGAGCAATGCCTTGCTTCGTAAAACGACTTAAACTCAATATTGTTTCTTTCTGTTTTCATTTTGTTTTTATAAGAAAGACCGTGTTATTTTGTGTCACGTAAGAAATGTATTCTTTTTACCAACTACACGTTAAATAACAACGTAATTATACGAAAAAATCTATGCGATTGCGAATTCTCGTGGAATATCTTATTCACTATAAACGTTCTGATATGTAGTTGATAATAAGCAACGAGGTGAACGTCTATGATTTTCAGTAATTATATACACTTTTATGTGGCCTCGGCTTCGAGGCAAATATTCGTTATTGAAACTTGATATCTCGCCAACGTGATATCGTATAAATTCGATCGAAACATTTATCGTGATAATTGGATTCCAAGTCTTAACATTTCGTATCGATTGATATTAAAAATTCTTCTTGCGTTCGATAAGTGAATTACGTCGAACTATTTACGTCAGTTAAATAATTGTAAAATCGGTACTAAATATCATTCGGGGTATCAATTGTACAAGAAGCGAAGAGTTGACCGCGTAGTTATTTATTCTTTATGGTTACTCTAAAATAAAAAAGCTCGACGAAAAATCCTCGAAAAAGTGCTGTGTCGGAGAGAACGATGTTGCCTGCTGTATCACACACCGAGTGGGGCCGTTTAAAAATAGATGTTTAAACTTAAATTATGCCCTCTGGTGAAGGGAAACGGTAGAATGGCGGTCAAAATTTTATAGTCTTACAGTAAGTTCCTTCGATCTTCGTAGAATTTGTCGAATTGCGTAACAAAATAGACTTTCTTATTACACACCCCCTTTTTAATTTTCTCTTCGTTCATCATCGAATGATATTCAAAATATGATATTAGATTGTGAATATATTGCAGAAATAGAGATAATGAATGAGTAATATTTGAGACAAACAATATCGACCGAGTCACGCATAATTCATTTACTTTTCAATATTTTGATTACGTATTAAAGATCATTACACACACACATAACATTTAAAAACATTTTATAATTTTTTCAGTATTTCATGCTCTATTAATAATAGGACGATAGAATATTTATGCGATATTTTCAATATCATTGATTAAAAGAAGGGTAGAAGAAATATATGAAAGTTTTCAATCATAAATACGTACTATTTAAGCTCATTAAATAATACTTCTTAGCGTACAAAAATCTCATAATTATTTTTTATATTACCAGAACTAAGCCAATTAGGAGCTCTTATTTTATTTAAAAGAAATTTTAAAAGCGAAAGTAAGCCAGTTGTACATACGACGATCTTTACCTTGAGCATGACATTCACCTACGCGCGTTTGTGCGAATCACGCGTGCTTGAGACGACCGATACATGCGTGCACATGGTTGTGTGAGTTTTAGGTGTCCGTGCATGCACGCTAAGAGCTAGAATAAACACGTTTGTATGCAAGTTCGGTATGTGCAGCGGTGCAGTTTCAATCGACCAACTAAGTTTATCGGTATGCGATTGGCTAGTGAAACTGCTCGCTTAATTTCTTTACGCAATACCGTGATATAAAACGCCAACTTGCTTATATATATTTTATTTTTACTCCTCTCTCCTATCATTTTTGTTCAATGAATAATTCTTTTCGTATATACGTACAACCGACTGTCTTTAAATCGAGATCATCTCATTGACGCATTCGGATATATATATATATATATATATATATATATATATATATATATATTTGTTAAAAATTATAACAAAATAACAATTTGTTAAAAAAAAATTGAAGTACAATCATCGCCCGTTCTTTATAAACTATTATTATACGTAGAAAAATATTTATCAGATCTTAAACATGAATATCACTTTAAACTATTGCTCATCGAATCGTGCTAAAATATAAATTGATCCAAATAGTCGAATCTCTAAGTCGAATTTTTATCGAGACAAAGTTCTTAAAATACATCGAGCGTGAGTGAGAAAGAAAATAAAAAGATCAAAAGATATATATCAGAACTGAATCGTTTTCGTGTGCAAGTACGAAAAAACGCGTAAAAATTTCGAAAGAGAAAAAAAAAGAAAAAGGAAGAATCAATCGGACGATGATTTTGCGCGTATCCTCACGCATTATCCTGTCGCGTCGCTCGTCGTATCGTGCAGGGACAATTCGATAAGTGCACTCTCGATAAGCGCATTCGATGGGCGCACACGATAGGCATTATATACATACGTATACTGTCGCGTGCGCGCTACTCTCAAAGCCGCTAAAAGAACGACAGTTGGACGAGTGTTCTCTGTTCGGGGAGACTCCAGAGAAGACGAGGGTTGGTTCGTAGTAGTAGCGTGCGACAGAAAAGGGACGGTGAGAGAGAGAGAGAGAGAGAGAGAGAAATCGAAGAACAAAATATAGTAAAAACGGTGCGGCGTTTTATAAGTCCCTCGGAAAAGAGAGAGAAAGATTCATCGATCGAGCGAGCCAAGTGCTATCTCGTGGCCATTACGAATAACACGGTCTTCGGCGCGATGCGGAATGGTAAAATCGAAAAATGGCTGTGTGTCTGTTCATTTGCGTGCGCTCACTTATTTTCGCTACGATCTACCCGATTCAGTTGATTGTTCTCTCCAATTGATATCACGGTTAATCATTTCGATATCACGGGTGGAATAAGGAAATGTAAGGAGAACGAGCGATTGACATTTTTTTGAGGGACTTTGGCTCGTTTATTGGAAAGGGACGAAAGGGGTGCGAGGGATGCGAGGGGGGAGGGGGAAATGCAAGAGAGTTAGTGCGCGATCGTAAGGAGAGGTGCGTTCGGCGCTCGATCGCACGGCAGAAGTCCTCCGCGAGTCGGAGGAACGCTGTGTCTGAGCGGCGCTCGTAGCAGACGACACTGTTAGTAAAAATAAAGTGTCATTGTATATTTGGATCGGTTATTTCTCTCTCTCGTGTGCGTATGTGTGTGTGTGTATGTGCGTGTATATGTGCTAGTGGGGTTCGAGTAAAAGGCACAGGATTAACGCAGGGGAGGGAAGGGAAGTGTGTAGGGGAGGGTAGGGGAGGAGGGGAGGCAGGCAGTCTTCGAATCGAAATTAATAATTCGATCGTATATTAATGTCGTCTTGTTCTACGCTGGTAACGAAGTTAATAGTAATAGCGGTGAGAGGGCATTATCGTGGGAACGTGTGCGTGCTTCCCTCTCCCAATTGACGATGAAGAAGAATTGTGTCTCTACGAGAAATTTTTCTATTATCGAGAAAGAGGACCGCGAAAACATCGTTTTCTGGCAATAATTGCGGTTGAAGCGATAAGAGGAAAGAAAAGAAAAGAGACAAATAGAGAGAGAGAGAGAGATAGAAGAAGAGAGAGACAGGTAGAGGGGAAGAACGAAGAGAGAAAGAGAGAGAAGCCAAGAAAGGAAGGCGACAGCAAACGCTGTACGACGACGGGGACTAGAGAGGGTAGAGGGAAAGAGAAAGAAAAGACGAGAGTGAGAAAGAGAGAGAGGGAACGGGTGTATAGAGGGCTGACGACACGGTGGGGTAGACGGCGGGTTAGTTGATGAAGTAGGTGGCGGGACGAAGGGAGGGTTGAAGGAAAAGCTAGGAAGAGGTAGACCGCCGTCGTCCCCTTCCCCTTGTGCTCTAGCTGCACCCTTCGCTCGCACGCAATCATGGCTGCCTAGCACAGGGCGCATATTGACCAATTTTCTATTACCCGCGTTAGAGAGTTAAGGTTAAAGATCTCGTCGCGAGATTCTTTCTCGGGGTGTGTCGATTCTTTTCCGCTTACATTGTTGATAGCCCGTAATTTGGGCCATCATCTAGGCACCGTCAGATGAAGATGTCGCGATCATACGAATAAACCACCCTTTGTCATAATGACACTTCAAGTAAAGGGTTGGTTACGCTTTCCAGGCATCCTAATCATCTTGAAAATTTTGTGCCGAGGAATGTAGGCGACGAAAGTACGGATCAAAACAACAATATAACTATGACGAGCGAGGATTTATTACAGCCTGGCCATGTGGTCAAAGAACGATGGAAAGTGGTAAGAATGCGAATTATTTGTTCTCTCTCTTTTTTTTTTTTTTTATCGTTTCTCGTCCTTACGCGACCTCTCGACTTTGGAGAATATAAATTTTGCACGTTTTTTCTTTTTTCTTCTTGGGCCTTATTAACTGCAGATCGATTAAGAAACAAACCCGTTTTGTTTAAGTAAGCTTTTTAAAAAGTAGTACTTCATGAAGTGCATTATGCTTTTGATTTGTCCTGTCTTCCAATTCCAGAATCTAGTCTTTGAGTTTTCTCTCTTTTGCAAGTACCAATAAAAAGAACATTTAAAAGGTTATATCTCGTAGTATTTTCTTAAATAGTTTGGTATAATGCACAGACTAAGGTATTATATATATATACTATAGGTTAAAAAAATAGGGGGTGGCGGATTTGGTGAAATATACGAAGGCCTAGATTTAATGTCAAAAGAGCAGGTTGCTCTTAAAGTGGAATCCGCACGTCAGCCTAAACAGGTTCTTAAAATGGAAGTTGCTGTATTGAAAAAACTGCAGGGTCAGTATAGAAAACCCTCCTATATTCCTTCAATATTTATATGCATGCTTATACAAAAAAAATATATGTCTCTCGGATATTCCTGTGGCTGTATTGTTATATCAATTATACCAATAAATCTTTACAATACAGATTCGAAACAGATATAAAGTAAAGATATTTTTTAATATATATATATATATATTGTTCTGTTTCAGGCAAAGAACATGTTTGCAGATTTATAGGCTGTGGTCGTAACGATCGATTCAATTATGTTGTAATGCAATTGCAAGGCAAAAATTTAGCTGAATTAAGACGAGCACAGCCAAGAGGTGCTTTTTCCTTATCAACTACTTTAAGACTAGGTCTTCAAATTCTGAAAGCAATAGAAAGTATACATCAAGTAGGCTTTCTTCATAGAGATATTAAACCTGTAAGTGTCTTTTAATATATTTAATATTTAACTTATTTATTTTCCTACCTTTACATTCGCATATAGTTTTTTTTTTAAGTTTCCTGAATTCTTAAGGCAATTATTTATTATATTTATGTTTACAGTCAAATTTTTCTATTGGACGCCAATCATACAATGCTAGGTTGGTATATATGTTAGATTTTGGTCTAGCCCGCCAGTTTACAACGGGTACTGGTGAAGTTAGACCACCCCGTGCTGCTGCAGGGTTTAGAGGAACCGTCCGGTATGCATCTGTTAATGCACATAAGAACAAAGAAATGGGACGACATGACGATTTGTGGTCTTTGTTTTACATGCTTGTAGAATTCGTTAATGGTCAACTACCATGGCGTAAAATAAAAGACAAAGAACAAGTTAGTTGATACTCAAGTTTTGTATTCATAATACAAGATATACATACATTTTACATAAGTCTTTTTAAAATTAATAGTCATACAGAGTTATATGTTTTATAGGTGGGTTTTATGAAAGAAAAGTATGACCACCGCTTACTTTTAAAGCATCTCCCATCTGACCTTCGCCTGTTTTTGGAACATATTCAGGTATGTCTTTTTCAAATTAATACAAGTTATACATATCTCTTGAAAAGGTAGATCTGCTTATCTCTTACCTTTATCTTTATACATGTAATAGTATTCTAGCACTACAAAATTCTTATTTAATAGATGTATATATATACAACTTATTTATAAATGCTAGGATTTTTAAACATATAAATGTGATATTTTTTTTTTACAAACAACATTCGTTAAAAAATCTTTATAGTAAATAGAAATAGAAATATTTTTTATAATACATATTTTTACAAAATAATATTAACACAATCATATTTTATAGAGTCTGGGATATGCAGATGAACCAGATTATGCAATGTTAGCTGGTTTGTTTGAACGATGCATGAAACGTAGATGTGTGAAACCAAATGATCCTTATGATTGGGAAAGACCATTGATAGCTAATGAAGGTTTATCAACTACCAGATCATTACCTACAGTTACTGTTCCTCCTGCACTTACAACAGCAACTGCTATTAATCAGCCTCCAACCATACCAACTGTAGATACAAACAATCAAGAAAATGTTGAACCAGACAACCGAAAAGAGTTAGATGTAAGAAATGTAGTTAAAATTATTTTTAAAGTTTATAATAAGACCAAAATTAATATAGTATTACTAATAATATAAAAGAAAATTTAGAATTCTAAAAATTATGCCTGTTTTTGATATATACATATATATTGATATATTAGAGACTAGAATGATTAAAAAAGGAACAGTATATAATCACTTACTCTCGTTTGGGAAAATAAGCTTTTTTATTTCTTATCAAATTTATTAAACAAATAGAGCTTAAGTAGTCAAGCACAAACAATGAATAATCCAGTATACTCGGTCTAATACTTTAATATTCACGTGTTCTTACTTTTAATTTTAATAATAATATATATGTAATAATATCCTTGAAAGGCACTGATGGATTATGAAAGTGTATGTAGAAGGAACAGGCAACGTGAAGTCGAAAGTTCTCCAGTACCATTCGCATCGGCTATTAGTAATCATGGTCGAGATAAAAATTGTAATGCAACAATACCTACAACAGATAATACTCAGCCTGGTACACAAAATACTGCAATTCTTCCTGTAGTTCAAGGTTGGTAAATACTTTTTCGTATACTTGCGATAGTTCAAATTATTTTATTATTACTATAACATAATTTTTCTTTCTTTAGGTTCTCCAAAAAAAAGGCGTGCTTTATCAATGGCAGTAGAACCACAAACTCCTGCCACAACAGTGGAAAAGCAACTGGACAATGAAGGTGATGCATTAATGGCGTCTGCTTGTTCAGCTTCTGAAGTTCCTCGTTCTAAAGTGGTGTCAAATACAGTAACTCCATTAAGAAAATCTGCAAGTGGCGCAACGTTTGCCCGTTTACGTGTTGCAACTGCTCCAGAAAAAACTTCTGGTGAACCACCAAGTCCACGTGTACAAACCGAAGTGGATGCGTCTTACTGCTCATACGATGTGACTAATACAAAATACATAGGAAATCAGAGTCCCGTATGTATACAGCATGACGTTTTATATGTGTCTTTATGTATGTTATTTTCATTACATGTATTTCTGTACCAATAATTATAAAAAACAAAATTAATTATTTATATGCATCACATTAAAGCATTTCCATGGTAGTAAAACACTTTAGTATTAACCTTTTTTTCAGTCTCTGCACTTGAAGTATTTCTTTATTTTGTAAGCAGGTACCCCTGCTATCTTATATATGATTAGCAGGTTACTGAACAGAGGGAACCATTACGACGGGAACCAAGAAGAAGAACGGATGGCCGACAGCAAGGAAGAGCAGGACGTGCTACTGTACGAGATTGCTCCATTACACAGTTTGCGCAGATAGATGACGACAATGTGTCAGCTTTACAACAAGTGACGAAAGGTGGTGGTGGATTAACATTAGCTTCACAATGGAAATCGCAATTCGATGATTCTGAAGAAACAGATAATGAATGGAAAGGTGAAAATTTACAAAGTCCCGAACATAAGGGTACGAATCCACCATCTCTGGTTCCACAGGTGAGTATTAGATCTATTATTTTGTTCAGAAGGTCAGACGCGAATAGAATACATTTACTCACAAAAATTTTATTTAGACTTTATATATATATATATATATATATGTGGATGTAATTTTTCAATATTTGTTTTTTTTATTAGTGCGGCTTACACACGTTCGCGTGTTTTATATTTACATCAGATATTATCTTTCAATTTTTTAAACAATACAATTTCAATAATTGATGGAAGTATCTGTTATATTCTAGCCATGTCTGCCCTATATCAACATCCTCGCTTGACACCTGCTGTACTGCCAAATCAAGTTCTTGATTACCGTCGTTTTGAGTTCAAAATGCTATAGCCTCTCCTTTTACGTATATGTTAATAATTTTATTTCTTTGGATTAGAGTTACATATATATCAAGATTAATAACGCAAGTGTACGCTATATCATAGAAAAATACATTTTAATGGATGACCTGTATTAAAAAATATATACAGGGTGTTTCATTTGATTAATCCATGCAAATAGAACACCTATGGTCATGCATTAATATACATCTATATATTACTCTATATATGATCCATTTGCCTTCTCTTAAAAGAAGATAGTACACAAAACATTTTACTATTTTTTTGCAATGTTCTTCCAAACTTTGTTCCAAATTAAAAAAAAAAAAAATATCATAATGTAATAAAAAAAAAAATACAGTATCAAGAAAGGTGTTCTTATGTGTATAAAAAGTAGTGGGATAAAGTATACAATTTTTAATGTAAGTTTATTGCATGTGTTCTACTGTGCTTACTAATAAAATATAGTAGGAGCAAAGTATTAATTATATTTATAAAATATAAATATGTATGGGGTGTATAATAAGCTATGATTATAGTACTAAAATAATTAGTTTGAAATTTGATATTGTTTTTGCAACAAATATTTTAATGTAATCATACAAATTTTGATGGAAGATATTACGTGTAATAACATTTCTTCTTTTTAGCTTTTGTTCATTTTTTTATATACGTTTTGTTTACCCAGACAGCTGCTAATGAAGCTAATGCTACAACAACTTCAATACCAGTACCAACTGATATAAAAGCAGCAGGTCCACATCCAAGTAGTTCATCGAATACAGTACAGCAGCATGTGGTAGTACCAACAGCTTTATCACGCATAAGTGAAGATTCTCCACGTCCTGTAGTCCCACATAGATGTTTAAATATTGCTGGTATAGAAAAATATCCAGAACTCCAAGGAGCTCTTCCGCGTGCTTGGAGTGTTCCTACATTAGCACCACACGTTCGTAGTCATCTTGAAGCTCCATTGGTATGTATAATTATATATTATATTAAATAATATATTTAAAGCAATAAAATAGTATCACATCTCTGTGTGATATATCATTTTTGTACTAATAGTTATACAATATCCTAATGTACACGTCCTTTTAACAGGTTCAACAAGCTGCATTTGATGACTTGTTTTATGAAGTAGATGTTATGAGAAACATTGCTACAAGATATGATGAGCCAAGACAAAATCCACCACCAAGGAGAGCTAGTGTACCCGCTGTTGCTTTTTCACCACATAATACTGTGCCAAGCACTCCTGCTGGTGATGAAGAAGAAGAAGCTGTAGCGGGAAAGCTTGAAATTAGAGTAGTGGACGCAACAGGAGGAGCTACAGTGATACAAACAAGTGCTGATAGAGAACCATTACAAAGTAAGTTGAAGAATAAATGTATTAATTTTCTATTAATTTTGAAGAAAATGATATCAGTATAGCTTTGGGTTTCGATAAAAGCTTTATTCCTCAATTAAATGTAATTTATTTAATTCATTTAATTCACAGGAAAATTAACAAATGGTACCGCAGGTAGTCCAGCTAGCCCAAATCCAGGACCTGAAGAACCATCAGTATATTATGACGCAAATGAAAGTCGACTACCTATTAACAATATTCAGAATAAAGAGCCTGGTGCTACCACTGCCGTAACCACTGTTCCAAACTCAGTGCCATTACTGCGTGAATATAAGGACAATAAAGAAAAGGAAACACCTTGCAGAACGTATAGTATTCACAGTAAAATACCAATACCGGTTAAGAGTCCTAAATGTTCACTATCTGAATCAACTCCTGAAACTAATACACCAAATACTAGGACTGGAACAGGAAGTGAAATAGAAAAATCACCAGCACCCGTGGTTGTAACTAAGGAAAGAGAACCTAGTTAGTAAAATGCTTCTTCATGATATATGCCAATTTTTTTTATATATCGTATTATTAATTAGTAGATGAGTTTAAAGTTTTCTTCATATTTGATTGAATTACGATATCTTTGATTACTATATCTACGATAGATCAGAAGAAGTAACGAAATATTTCTAGCAACACATAATGAAGACATAGAGTTGTAGTGCAAAGATAAATTTTTAAAATTAGAATACCTTACAATGTAGAAATATTCGTAGCTATATAAATTTTCCTCTTATATAGAAATACCTTGC
Organism: Dolichovespula media; assembly: GCA_911387685.1. Taxonomy (NCBI): domain Eukaryota; kingdom Metazoa; phylum Arthropoda; class Insecta; order Hymenoptera; family Vespidae; genus Dolichovespula; species Dolichovespula media. Next base: position 11,245,916 of record OU426851.1, on the reverse strand, counting down.
AAGTAGAAAGAGTTAAATTATTCTTAAATATATATTATAATACTTATTTAATATTAGGTATAATAGTGTATTATTAACTTGATAAAATTTTAGAATATTAATTATCTTATACGTTATTTAAAAAAAATATTTGTATATTAGAAAGCAATTTATTGGAAAGGTATATTTTTCTTATATTAATTAAAAAGTTAGCTTATATTATTTTATATTATCACATCATTTGCTTAATGATTGATTTTAAACTTACATTGTAATGCTTGCTTCATATTATTTACTATTTCAATAATCTAATCTCATCTTATTATTAATTACGAGAGAGAGAACAAATATTTATTTAGTACTAAATATGTGTTGATTTTTGCAATTAATATTACATACAGATCTATCAATACTAATGCTAATAAATTTTAGCTATCAAAGGTAAATCCTTGACAGTACATATGGAGGCACCTGCACTTCGTCGTTGTGCTACTTTACCTGATGCAAGACCAAATATGTCACCTTTAACATCGGCTAGTTCGGCAGAAGATGAAAATTTAACTGGTTGTACACCAGCATTACGCCGTCGAAGACAAAGTGAAAAGTATGTAACAGATGCCAGTCAACTAAATTTACGATTTCAAAGACCACAACGTAGGATGAGGCCAAATTCTGAAGTATTACCAAGATGCTTCCCTAGAGGTGTACCTTCGCATCTATTAGGGGAAGGTGGTAAAAGAACAGAAGAAAGCAGTGATAATGATTCTGATAGCAGTGGTCCACAAAATGCTCAACCTCCACCGCCACCAGCAACTCTTCCACCTCATGTAGCGGAAAATAATGCTAGGTATAACATAGTTGGCGAGTCCATTATTTTATATCCCTAGATAGTTACAAATATAATTGTAATATTTCGTGTTAAGAGGTATATAATATATATATATATATATATATATATATATATATATATATATATAAAGTGCAAGTATTTATTTGTATATTCATCTACATGTATTTAACATTTCAGGTGTCGCAGATTTAGACCTATACCAGATACTACGGTAGTTAGCAGAGAATCGTGAGAATTAGTGTTCAGAATTTCCCAAGTCTTTGCTTATATTACAATCAAGACAATTCTACCACAGCCAACTGGGAGTGTGATACTTTCTTGGAAGAATACAGCCTTCATAGTAATCCGAGATGCTCATTAGAACTTAAAGACTTTGCTGAAAGGGATGGATATTCATTGTTATTTTATAAGAGAAGCACAGCACTATATTAATTTGGTATGTGATCGCGTAAAATATTGTTTTAAAATCACATTTTCAATTAAATTATCGTTATTTATGACATGATACATTTTTTAATTTTTAGGAAGTATAATTTACAAATTGCAGTAGGCTGAGTGTAATTGTAAATACTTCTATTTTCGGTGTACATTCAGTATAAGAAATTGGAATACTCAAATAACGATGATTAGAAATTATCTTTTTAATCATGAAAATAACTTGACGGTTATATTTTATATTTAATTTAATTTATTACAACAAATAACTATTTGGTGATTCTAACTTTCCATTTTTTTTTCTGTAAAAAAGGATATTCGTATATTTATTTATTTACTTTATATAATTAAAATTATATTATTAAATGATATTTAATTTGGTCAGAAACGTTGACAGAACGTTTATAAAAATATATTTTAGAAATATGATAATATGAAATATACTGCTTGTGCACTGAAAATTTATTTTGAAGTTTAAATTGCATAAAATATGATGTGTTAAGATGTGTTTGAGGACTGCAAAACAATGCTTTGTTATAATTTTGAACATGTAATGCCCTTGGGTGTTAAATTATACATGGTACAGAATTATACATATACATACATCATGCGCGCGCGCTCGCGTATATACAGATGTAAATTATACTAATTATGCTAGAACTACATATGTACCAATGCGGATTATATTTAGAAATTTTACATACAATGTAAAGCACTCAAACAAAAAGTTATGCCTGATGCTAAACACAAATTCATACGTATAATAATAGTTACAACTCTGATCAGTATATCTTATTTACAGTTTAAATTGCAAAGGAAGCAAATATTTATCTTATAGAAGATAATTTTGAAGTAACCATTAATCTGGGCGAATATGCTAGTCTTTAAAAGCCCAATACAGGAATCAACAGAATGCAACAATTTTCAGTAACATCGTCCAAATTGTTTGTGTATCACATTAATTAATAATTAAGACATACACCACTGGGTATTTAGTATATCTATTGGTAACAGACATTATAATTAATATGGTTTCAAAGTTTCTTTTTATCACACTGTGCAATACTAAAAACTGTGATCATAAGTTGCAAGAAACTTATCAAATTGATCACGATCTCCAATATTGTTCCATACAAGCGGAAATATCATGAAGTTGAAATGAGCAATGTTAGATCATCGGTTACAAGCTGCATTTTTTATTTAGGGATATTAGTATATTATAGCTTTATTTTAATATTATAATAATTTCATACTGAGCTATTTTTTTTTCTCGTTTTACCAACTAATTACAAATATGTTAAAAATATATAATGGGTGTCTAAATAACTTATAATTCAAGATTTAGACAACATTTTGGGAATTAGAGAATATTTTTATTGAAAATTGAGTAACATATTTTATTGATAACTTTATGTAATTCTCTTATTTAAATATTATGCAGCTTTTCCTATAAATAACCAATAATTCACAAGTGATTAAAATCTAGTGATTCTTAAAACTAGTCAAATAGAATTCTATAGTGCTGTATTATTAAAATCAATTTTTTGAGTATAAAGTCATTATTTTGTACAAGAAAAGGTTTTGTGCAATTTATGAAAATTTGTAAGCAGTAATATAAGATATAATGATTACTTTTCAAAGTAAAAAAAAAAGTAAATTATTTATTAACAAAAGAGAAATTTTATTTTGTTAAAATAAAATGTTCTTGCATATTTTTATTGATTGAATATTACAAACAAAATTAAATAGGATAAACCTATAAGTATATATTCGGACAAATATATATAAAAGGTGCAACACAAAGACATAGCTATAAAAGTAAAGAATATAAATGCAATTTGCTAGTAAAATACTAGTCAATATCGTCGATTCTCTCTCTATATATATATAAATATATATATCTACATTTATAGATATATTAAATATAAATTGTTTTCAAATGTGTTAGTTTGATTTTCAATTACAAAAAAGTGAAAGTACTAGATATCTATGGGTATTCACTTTAAATTTTATAGAATTGTGAAAATAAATTGATGGAAATAAACGTCTTTTTTTTTAATTGTGTAAATAAAATAAGGGGGTATGTATCTGTGTTTGAAGCTATAAGGTATATATCACAAATGTACAATGTATGGCATGTATGTACGTATACACATGTACATACGTATATTGTTGTGTAAACCCATATAGTACAAAACGCTCTATTAAATAAAAATAAAAAAAAAAACTATAATTCAAATTAATTGTGAATTTAAACTTCACTTTGTGAAACTGATGCAGGAGTATTCCACAATTTCGTATGTTTAAGAAAAATCAGAAAATGTCATAATAAATCAATGATTTAATAAATTATTTCATGTATTTAAAGTAGCCTGTCTTATGATGTACATGAATATGTAACTATTTTCAAGAAACATGTTTGATATTATTATAATTATTTTAAATTCTTAAAAAAACATCTTACTATTATTGTAAGATTATTGTTCTAATATATTATAAGTAAAATGATAGAATTCTTATTAAATCAATATATTTAACAGACTTTGCATATTTCAATTAGATATGTAAGCATAAGATAGGTTTCTTTAAAAGATTCTTTTTTTTTCATTTATACTGAATATATTTAAAAATCATGAAAATATTTAATCTAAAACGGGTATAAAAAACAATGTATAAGTGCATTACAGTACTGATAACGTATCCTTTCAATCAGTATTAAAATAATTGTCTTTGCTGTGCAATAGTTTAAAATACTATATTAATACAGATATGCCATTATATAGTTTATATGCCAAATTATGGATACTCGAAATAAAAATAATTATTGCTATTGTAACTTAGAGCAATACTTCTATCTTATAAATTCTTTAACAGGTTTTTATATACTGTTCTCATGAAGTTAAATATGGTCATTTTGCAATAATTTTTCATAAATGTATTAAAGAAGATACATATACGCATATGTTATTTAAGTTATTTGAAGTATTACATACATAATATAGAAGTATTGTAATTTTATAATTTGTATCTATGAGAAATGTTTTCTGTTAAATATCAGGAAGGAGAAATATTTCTGTCAATATCGCTTATAAGATACCAGACATTAAAAGAAATGTTGCATTCCGTTGAGTGAAGCCGCCCATACTATCCCACTTCTTAGGTTCCTGTACAAATTATGCTATTGTTACATTAATGACTTAATGTTGACTATCTTTCACAGATTGTCAAATAATATGATAATTATAATATCCTTTTGCTGCTTTGTGATCCATAAAAGATAGAACTTTGTCGGTACATGTGAACATAGCAACTCTTGATTCTTATTTGTTAGATAAGAATATAGGGGTTATATAATAATTAACAAATAAACAATTGTATTTAAATATGAAGATAGTTGTCTATAAATAATTAATTAGCATTAGTTATTATTAAAATATTAAAAAAAAAAAAAAAAAATATATATATATATGACGAGATATAAACAAAATCTTGAGAAGTAATAATTGTATTTCATTACATCAATAAAACAAAGGAGAGAATATTGTTTTTCTTCGCACAATATAGTTTAATGTATTTTGCAAGTGCCAAGTAAAACATCTAAAATTATCACAGTGCTTTGCATTGTAATAAAAATTAACTAATTAAACTGAAAGTATATACTTTACAGGTCATATCAACCCAATCAAAATCTTGGTGCAATACAACAAATTAAATAGATTCTATAGATTGGAATATGGTGTTAGATTATAGCTAGCTAGTCCTGCCACAGTTTTTACTCTACATGTATAACGAATACTGGGGTACATATAAACAGCGATCGATGTTACGAAAAATGATATGTCTTTATTATTCTTGAGTTAAGATATTTGCACTAAACCTAAGATGTATTCTTTAATTCTTTAATCACATATTTTAGAAGACCTAAACATTCTTTCTCACACCAATGATAATGATAAAATAGAGATTAATTTTTTTTTTTTAATAAAATGTGAACAATTTTAAGTGTTTCTTCATTTTTTCACGAATTTAACATATTAAGATTTATTGAGATACTGGAATGAATAAATTGAAATAAATGATCGAACAACAAGATCATTATTCTTCTGTAAAATCAAATAAATCGGTTATAAATAATTATTAGCCATTATATCATACAGTATTAAGTTGGATTCATATTGCTTATAAAGCTGTTACATTACAAACCGTCGAATTAACGTCTTTTTTATATTGTACTTGAACTTGCCATTACTAAAAGTTTATAATAATATAAATAAATATTTATTTTTTTTATTACAGAAAATATACTGACGGCTTATAACGTGTTAACATTATCTACAATGTGAATTGAGCTTTAATACCATATAAAATATACGTTATGTAAGTAAATCATGATGGTTTTACGATCTCTAAGCTTTAATGCAGTGGTGTCCAGTCAGTCCTTTTGGTTGACTGGGTTGCGTTTGAGTGAAGAGGAAAATTCTCTTGGGTCACATACAACAAAATCAAAAATAAAATATAGTAAATGTATAATAAATACAAAACTTAATTTTTTTTCAGTCTTTTAGTTACATTATCTTCACAACAAAACATTAGATATACTTTCACTTATAAAATATTGCCGCTTCAATCCTATTACCACGTGGAGTCCGGCGCCATCGATATTGTCCAATAAAGCGATTACATTTTGCTCATCGTACTATTAGGTCATCATCGATTAAATCTATCACATTTCTTCTACACCGCATTATTTACTCTAGTGAACCACATACAGTCTGAGGGTCGCAGGTTGAATACCACTGCTCGTAAAAGGCACGCTTAACTTTTAGTTCCACCTATGAAACACTAAGCGGCGCAGTAATACGTAGATGTGATGGCCTGTAAAGGAGTCGATTCATTTGTGTGTGTGTCTCTCTCTCTCTCTCTCTCTCTCTCTCTCTCTCTCTCTCTCTCTCTGTTGTGTGTGAGAGCGCGTGAATATAATGTATGTATACAAACTATTTATTATACTTTTGCTTTGGCGTTCATTTGAAATAATATTTTCCGCAGACAGTACATATTACTGATAATCAGATGTTGGAAGTAAAGAGTGCTTAAGATGTACGATTGATTTTTCTGTTTTATAAGCTTGATAGTAGGGAATAACGTATTTTATTACAGTAAATAAAATATTTTTCCTTGGAAAAAATACGTTATTTATTATGAATTTTACTTAGAAATTTCATAGTTTATATGTACATGTGATATGTTTAGTTAAATTTGCTTACTCTCTCTTTCTAAACACATAAAAATTAATAATTTCAGATATTTTTCAATTATTTAAACAATTTTTAGTTTACATTATTTTATTACACGGACTAAAATAAATCAATATTAAAACAATAGTACCTTCGTTTAAACATTAATAAGACCATAACGCGCAAAAGAAATTTAAAATAATTTCATTGAAATATTTCAATACATTAAAATTTTATCTCGCAGTAGTTGGCCTTGTACAACATAAACATAAACAGTCCACTTCTTAACTTCGACAACTAACAAGTTAGTTTCCTCTTGTACTCCGTCGGGTAAACATCGAAACTCTCTCTTTCTAAACACGAAAACGTAAAAATTAATACTTTCGTATAATTCTCAATTATTTAAACAATCTTTAGTATACACAGACTACAAAAATTCAATAGTTCAACAATAGTACATTCGTTTAAACATTAAAAATACGGGAACACGCGAAAAATTTTAAATAATTTTGGTTAAATATCAAGATACTTTAAAATTTTACCTCGCTGTAATTGGCCTTGAATAGTATAAACATTAAAAATATAGGAACACAAAAGAAACATAAAATAATTTCGGGTAAATATTTCAAAACTTCAAAATTTTATGTCGTATAAGTTGGCCTAGCGTAATATAAACATAAACGGTTCTTATCTTACCTTTGACAATAACCGAGTCAGTCTTACCTTGCATTCCGACCAGTAAACGTCTAAACTCTTAAAATCTAAACGCAAGAACTTAATTTTGGAACTTTCAGTAATTTATTAATTATTTAAACAATCATTAATGTACACGGTTACCCTTTACTAATAATTAAACAATAGTTCATTTCTTTAAACATTAAAACGACTAAAACTCCTGAGAAACTTAAAATAATATCGGATAAATATTTCAATACTTTAAAATTTTAGTCTGCGGGGAGTTGTCCTTGCATAATACAAACATAAAAGCTCTTTCACTGACTTTGACAATAACCGAGTCACTTTTACTTTGCACTCCGACACGTCAACATCGAGACTCTCTAACTCTGAACGCGAGAACTTAAATTTAATACTTTCGGTAGTATTATAATTATTTAAACAATCATTAATGTACACGGTTACCATTTACTAATAATTAAACAATAGTTCATTTGTTTAAACATTAGAATGACTAACATTGGCGTGAAACTTAAAATAATATCGGATAAATATTTCAATACTTTAAAATTTTAGTCTGCGGGGAGTTGTCCTTGCATAATACAAACGTAAACGCTCTTTCACTGACTTTGACAATAATCGAGTCAGTTTTTCCTTGCACTTCGACACGTTAACATCGCGATTCTCTAACTCTGAAAGCCAGAACTTAAATTTAATACTTTCGGTAGTATTATAATTATTTAAACAATCATTAATGTACACGGTTACCATTTACTAATAATTAAACAATAGTTCATTTGTTTAAACATTAGAATGACTAACATTGGCGTGAAACTTAAAATAATATCGGATAAATATTTCAATACTTTAAAATTTTAGTCTGCGGGGAGTTGTCCTTGCATAATACAAACGTAAACGCTCTTTCACTGACTTTGACAATAATCGAGTCAGTTTTTCCTTGCACTTCGACACGTTAACATCGCGATTCTCTAACTCTGAAAGCCAGAACTTAAATTTAATACTTTCGGTAGTATTATAATTATTTAAACAATCATTAATGTACACGGTTACCATTTACTAACAATTAAGCAATAGTTAATTTCTTTAAACATTAAAACGACTAAAACTCCTGAGAAACTTAAAATAATATCGTATAAATATTTCAATACTTTAAAATTTTAGTCTGCGGGGAGTTGTCCTTGCATAATACAAACATAAACGCTCTTTCACTGACTTTGACAATAACCGAGTCACTTTTACGTTGCACTCCGACACGTCAATATCGAGACTCTCTAACTTTGAACGCGAGAACTTAAATTTAATACTTTCGGTAGTATTATAATTATTTAAACAATCATTAATGTACACGGTTACCATTTACTAATAATTAAACAATAGTTCATTTCTTTAAACATTAAAAGGACTAAAACTCCTGAGAAACTTAAAATAATATCGGATAAATATTTCAATACTTTAAAATTTTAGTCTGCGGGGAGTTGTCCTTGCATAATACAAACGTAAACGCTCTTTCACTGACTTTGACAATAATCGAGTCAGTTTTTCCTTGCACTTCGACACGTTAACATCGCGATTCTCTAACTCTGAAAGCGAGAACTTAAATTTAATACTTTCGGTAGTATTATAATTATTTAAACAATCATTAATGTACACGGTTACCATTTACTAATAATTAAACAATAGTTCATTTGTTTAAACATTAGAATGACTAACATTGGCGTGAAACTTAAAATAATATCGGATAAATATTTCAATACTTTAAAATTTTAGTCTGCGGGGAGTTGTCCTTGCATAATACAAACATAAACGCTTTTTCACTGACTTTGACAATAACCGAGCCAGTTTCACCTTGCACATCGACGCGTTAACATCGCGACTCTCTAACTTTGAACGCGAGAACTCAAATTTAATACTTTCGGTAATATTACAATTATTTAAATAATCATTAATGTACACGGTTACCCTTTACTAATAATTAAGCAATAGTTAATTTCTTTAAACATTAAAACGACTAAAACTCCTGAGAAACTTAAAATAATATCGTATAAATATTTCAATACTTTAAAATTTTAGTCTGCGGGGAGTTGTCCTTGCATAATACAAACATAAACGCTCTTTCACTGACTTTGACAATAACCGAGTCACTTTTACGTTGCACTCCGACACGTCAATATCGAGACTCTCTAACTTTGAACGCGAGAACTTAAATTTAATACTTTCGGTAGTATTATAATTATTTAAACAATCATTAATGTACACGGTTACCATTTACTAATAATTAAACAATAGTTCATTTCTTTAAACATTAAAACGACTAAAACTCCTGAGAAACTTAAAATAATATCGGATAAATATTTCAATACTTTAAAATTTTAGTCTGCGGGGAGTTGTCCTTGCATAATACAAACGTAAACGCTCTTTCACTGACTTTGACAATAATCGAGTCAGTTTTTCCTTGCACTTCGACACGTTAACATCGCGATTCTCTAACTCTGAAAGCGAGAACTTAAATTTAATACTTTCGGTAGTATTATAATTATTTAAACAATCATTAATGTACACGGTTACCATTTACTAATAATTAAACAATAGTTCATTTGTTTAAACATTAGAATGACTAACATTGGCGTGAAACTTAAAATAATATCGGATAAATATTTCAATACTTTAAAATTTTAGTCTGCGGGGAGTTGTCCTTGCATAATACAAACATAAACGCTCTTTCACTGACTTTGACAATAACCGAGTCACTTTTACGTTGCACTCCGACACGTCAATATCGAGACTCTCTAACTTTGAACGCGAGAACTTAAATTTAATACTTTCGGTAGTATTATAATTATTTAAACAATCATTAATGTACACGGTTACCCTTTACTAATAATTAAACAATAGTTCATTTCTTTAAACATTAAAACGACTAAAACTCCTGAGAAACTTAAAATAATATCGGATAAATATTTCAATACTTTAAAATTTTAGTCTGCGGGGAGTTGTCCTTGCATAATACAAACGTAAACGCTCTTTCACTGACTTTGACAATAATCGAGTCAGTTTTTCCTTGCACTTCGACACGTTAACATCGCGATTCTCTAACTCTGAAAGCGAGAACTTAAATTTAATACTTTCGGTAGTATTATAATTATTTAAACAATCATTAATGTACACGGTTACCATTTACTAATAATTAAACAATAGTTCATTTGTTTAAACATTAGAATGACTAACATTGGCGTGAAACTTAAAATAATATCGGATAAATATTTCAATACTTTAAAATTTTAGTCTGCGGGGAGTTGTCCTTGCATAATACAAACATAAACGCTTTTTCACTGACTTTGACAATAACCGAGCCAGTTTCACCTTGCACATCGACGCGTTAACATCGCGACTCTCTAACTTTGAACGCGAGAACTCAAATTTAATACTTTCGGTAATATTACAATTATTTAAATAATCATTAATGTACACGGTTACCCTTTACTAATAATTAAGCAATAGTTAATTTCTTTAAACATTAAAACGACTAAAACTCCTGAGAAACTTAAAATAATATCGTATAAATATTTCAATACTTTAAAATTTTAGTCTGCGGGGAGTTGTCCTTGCATAATACAAACATAAACGCTCTTTCACTGACTTTGACAATAACCGAGTCACTTTTACGTTGCACTCCGACACGTCAATATCGAGACTCTCTAACTTTGAACGCGAGAACTTAAATTTAATACTTTCGGTAGTATTATAATTATTTAAACAATCATTAATGTACACGGTTACCATTTACTAATAATTAAACAATAGTTCATTTCTTTAAACATTAAAACGACTAAAACTCCTGAGAAACTTAAAATAATATCGGATAAATATTTCAATACTTTAAAATTTTAGTCTGCGGGGAGTTGTCCTTGCATAATACAAACGTAAACGCTCTTTCACTGACTTTGACAATAATCGAGTCAGTTTTTCCTTGCACTTCGACACGTTAACATCGCGATTCTCTAACTCTGAAAGCCAGAACTTAAATTTAATACTTTCGGTAGTATTATAATTATTTAAACAATCATTAATGTACACGGTTACCATTTACTAACAATTAAGCAATAGTTAATTTCTTTAAACATTAAAACGACTAAAACTCCTGAGAAACTTAAAATAATATCGTATAAATATTTCAATACTTTAAAATTTTAGTCTGCGGGGAGTTGTCCTTGCATAATACAAACATAAACGCTCTTTCACTGACTTTGACAATAACCGAGTCACTTTTACGTTGCACTCCGACACGTCAATATCGAGACTCTCTAACTTTGAACGCGAGAACTTAAATTTAATACTTTCGGTAGTATTATAATTATTTAAACAATCATTAATGTACACGGTTACCATTTACTAATAATTAAACAATAGTTCATTTCTTTAAACATTAAAACGACTAAAACTCCTGAGAAACTTAAAATAATATCGGATAAATATTTCAATACTTTAAAATTTTAGTCTGCGGGGAGTTGTCCTTGCATAATACAAACGTAAACGCTCTTTCACTGACTTTGACAATAATCGAGTCAGTTTTTCCTTGCACTTCGACACGTTAACATCGCGATTCTCTAACTCTGAAAGCCAGAACTTAAATTTAATACTTTCGGTAGTATTATAATTATTTAAACAATCATTAATGTACACGGTTACCATTTACTAACAATTAAGCAATAGTTAATTTCTTTAAACATTAAAACGACTAAAACTCCTGAGAAACTTAAAATAATATCGTATAAATATTTCAATACTTTAAAATTTTAGTCTGCGGGGAGTTGTCCTTGCATAATACAAACATAAACGCTCTTTCACTGACTTTGACAATAACCGAGTCACTTTTACGTTGCACTCCGACACGTCAATATCGAGACTCTCTAACTTTGAACGCGAGAACTTAAATTTAATACTTTCGGTAGTATTATAATTATTTAAACAATCATTAATGTACACGGTTACCCTTTACTAATAATTAAACAATAGTTCATTTCTTTAAACATTAAAACGACTAAAACTCCTGAGAAACTTAAAATAATATCGGATAAATATTTCAATACTTTAAAATTTTAGTCTGCGGGGAGTTGTCCTTGCATAATACAAACGTAAACGCTCTTTCACTGACTTTGACAATAATCGAGTCAGTTTTTCCTTGCACTTCGACACGTTAACATCGCGATTCTCTAACTCTGAAAGCGAGAACTTAAATTTAATACTTTCGGTAGTATTATAATTATTTAAACAATCATTAATGTACACGGTTACCATTTACTAATAATTAAACAATAGTTCATTTGTTTAAACATTAGAATGACTAACATTGGCGTGAAACTTAAAATAATATCGGATAAATATTTCAATACTTTAAAATTTTAGTCTGCGGGGAGTTGTCCTTGCATAATACAAACATAAACGCTTTTTCACTGACTTTGACAATAACCGAGCCAGTTTCACCTTGCACATCGACGCGTTAACATCGCGACTCTCTAACTTTGAACGCGAGAACTCAAATTTAATACTTTCGGTAATATTACAATTATTTAAATAATCATTAATGTACACGGTTACCCTTTACTAATAATTAAGCAATAGTTAATTTCTTTAAACATTAAAACGACTAAAACTCCTGAGAAACTTAAAATAATATCGTATAAATATTTCAATACTTTAAAATTTTAGTCTGCGGGGAGTTGTCCTTGCATAATACAAACATAAACGCTCTTTCACTGACTTTGACAATAACCGAGTCACTTTTACGTTGCACTCCGACACGTCAATATCGAGACTCTCTAACTTTGAACGCGAGAACTTAAATTTAATACTTTCGGTAGTATTATAATTATTTAAACAATCATTAATGTACACGGTTACCATTTACTAATAATTAAACAATAGTTCATTTCTTTAAACATTAAAACGACTAAAACTCCTGAGAAACTTAAAATAATATCGGATAAATATTTCAATACTTTAAAATTTTAGTCTGCGGGGAGTTGTCCTTGCATAATACAAACGTAAACGCTCTTTCACTGACTTTGACAATAATCGAGTCAGTTTTTCCTTGCACTTCGACACGTTAACATCGCGATTCTCTAACTCTGAAAGCGAGAACTTAAATTTAATACTTTCGGTAGTATTATAATTATTTAAACAATCATTAATGTACACGGTTACCATTTACTAATAATTAAACAATAGTTCATTTGTTTAAACATTAGAATGACTAACATTGGCGTGAAACTTAAAATAATATCGGATAAATATTTCAATACTTTAAAATTTTAGTCTGCGGGGAGTTGTCCTTGCATAATACAAACGTAAACGCTCTTTCACTGACTTTGACAATAATCGAGTCAGTTTTTCCTTGCACTTCGACACGTTAACATCGCGATTCTCTAACTCTGAAAGCCAGAACTTAAATTTAATACTTTCGGTAGTATTATAATTATTTAAACAATCATTAATGTACACGGTTACCATTTACTAATAATTAAACAATAGTTCATTTGTTTAAACATTAGAATGACTAACATTGGCGTGAAACTTAAAATAATATCGGATAAATATTTCAATACTTTAAAATTTTAGTCTGCGGGGAGTTGTCCTTGCATAATACAAACGTAAACGCTCTTTCACTGACTTTGACAATAATCGAGTCAGTTTTTCCTTGCACTTCGACACGTTAACATCGCGATTCTCTAACTCTGAAAGCCAGAACTTAAATTTAATACTTTCGGTAATATTACAATTATTTAAATAATCATTAATGTACACGGTTACCCTTTACTAATAATTAAGCAATAGTTAATTTCTTTAAACATTAAAACGACTAAAACTCCTGAGAAACTTAAAATAATATCGTATAAATATTTCAATACTTTAAAATTTTAGTCTGCGGGGAGTTGTCCTTGCATAATACAAACATAAACGCTCTTTCACTGACTTTGACAATAACCGAGTCACTTTTACGTTGCACTCCGACACGTCAATATCGAGACTCTCTAACTTTGAACGCGAGAACTCAAATCTAATACTTTCGGTAATATTACAATTATTTAAATAATCATTAATGTACACGGTTACCCTTTACTAATAATTAAGCAATAGTTAATTTCTTTAAACATTAAAACGACTAAAACTCCTGAGAAACTTAAAATAATATCGTATAAATATTTCAATACTTTAAAATTTTAGTCTGCGGGGAGTTGTCCTTGCATAATACAAACATAAACGCTCTTTCACTGACTTTGACAATAACCGAGTCACTTTTACGTTGCACTCCGACACGTCAATATCGAGACTCTCTAACTTTGAACGCGAGAACTTAAATTTAATACTTTCGGTAGTATTATAATTATTTAAACAATCATTAATGTACACGGTTACCCTTTACTAATAATTAAACAATAGTTCATTTCTTTAAACATTAAAACGACTAAAACTCCTGAGAAACTTAAAATAATATCGGATAAATATTTCAATACTTTAAAATTTTAGTCTGCGGGGAGTTGTCCTTGCATAATACAAACGTAAACGCTCTTTCACTGACTTTGACAATAATCGAGTCAGTTTTTCCTTGCACTTCGACACGTTAACATCGCGATTCTCTAACTCTGAAAGCGAGAACTTAAATTTAATACTTTCGGTAGTATTATAATTATTTAAACAATCATTAATGTACACGGTTACCATTTACTAATATTTAAAAAATAGTACATTCGTTTAAACATTAAAACGATTAAAACTCCTGAGAAACATAAAATAATATCGGATAAATATTTCAATACTTTAAAATTTTAGTCTGCGAGGAGTTGTCCTTGCATAATACAAACGTAAACGCTCTTTCACTGACTTTGACAATAATCGAGTCAGTTTTTCCTTGCACTTCGACACGTTAACATCGCGATTCTCTAACTCTGAAAGCGAGAACTTAAATTTAATACTTTCGGTAGTATTATAATTATTTAAACAATCATTAATGTACACGGTTACCATTTACTAATAATTAAACAATAGTACATTCGTTTAAACATTAAAACGATTAAAACTCCTGAGAAACATAAAATAATATCGGATAAATATTTCAATACTTTAAAATTTTAGTCTGCGGGCAGTTGTCCTTGCATAATACAAACATAAACGGTTTTTCACTGACTTTGACAATAATCGAGTCAGTTTCACCTTGCACATCGACGCGTTAACATCGCGACTCTCTAACTTTGAACGCGAGAACTTAAATTTAATACTTTCGGTAGTATTATAATTATTTAAACAATCATTAATGTACACGGTTACCATTTACTAATAATTAAACAATAGTTCATTTGTTTAAACATTAAAACGACTAAAACTCCTGAGAAACTTAAAATAATATCGGATAAATATTTCAATACTTTAAAATTTTAGTCTGCGGGGAGTTGTCCTTGCATAATACAAACGTAAACGCTCTTTCACTGACTTTGACAATAATCGAGTCACTTTTACTTTGCACTCCGACACGTCAACATCGAGACTCTCTAACTCTGAACGCGAGAACTTAAATTTAATACTTTCGGTAGTATTATAATTATTTAAACAATCATTAATGTACACGGTTACCATTTACTAATAATTAAACAATAGTTCATTTGTTTAAACATTAGAATGACAAACATTGGCTTGAAACTTAAAATAATATCGGATAAATATTTCAATACTTTAAAATTTTAGTCTGCGGGCAGTTGTCCTTGCATAATACAAACGTAAACGCTCTTTCACTGACTTTGACAATAATCGAGTCAGTTTTTCCTTGCACTTCGACACGTTAACATCGCGATTCTCTAACTCTGAAAGCCAGAACTTAAATTTAATACTTTCGGTAATATTACAATTATTTAAATAATCATTAATGTACACGGTTACCCTTTACTAATAATTAAGCAATAGTTAATTTCTTTAAACATTAAAACGACTAAAACTCCTGAGAAACTTAAAATAATATCGGATAAATATTTCAATACTTTAAAATTTTAGTCTGCGGGGAGTTGTCCTTGCATAATACAAACATAAAAGCTCTTTCACTGACTTTGACAATAACCGAGTCACTTTTACTTTGCACTCTGACACGTCAATATCGAGACTCTCTAACTTTGAACGCGAGAACTTAAATTTAATACTTTTGGTAATATAATAATTATTTAAACAAACATTAATGTACACAGTTACCATTAACAAATAATTAAACAATAGTACATTCGTTTAAACATTAGAATGACTAACATTGGCGTGAAACTTAAAATAATATCGGATAAATATTTCAATAATTTAAAATTTTGTGTGTGTAGGGGGAGGATATTTGGCTGTGTATTGTATACCGATTACTGGACGGTTACTGGATCAGTCTTTCATTGGATTCGGACGAGTAATCATCGAAAATCTCTCAGGGTGTCTCTCTGGCACCCTCTCTTGCATTAACGAAGATTTAAAGTGAGTATATTTCTATAAGATACGTCCCTCGAATAACTTATACAGTTTCTTATTATAACAGTATTACTGATTATTTCGTTTGAATTATTTATTAAATATTTCAATAGCTAAAAATTTTAGTCTGGGGGGGAAGATGACCTTGCATAATACAAACATAAACGGTCTTTCACTGACTTTAACAATAACTGAGTCAGTTTTACTTTGCACTCCGACGCGTAAACATCGGGACTCTCAAAATCTAAACGCGAGAACTTTAATTTAATACTTTAGGTTATTTGATAATTATTTAAACAATCATTAATGTATGTTTCAATTAACTCATAATTAAACAATAGTACATTCGTTTAAACATTAAAACGACTAAAACTCCTGAGAAACATAAAATAATATCGGATAAATATTTCAATACTTTAAAATTTTAGTCTGCGGGGAGTTGTCCTTGCATAATACAAACATAAACGGTTTTTCACTGACTTTGACAATAACCGAGTCAGTTTCCCCTTGCACTTCGACGCGTAAATATCGCGACTCTCTAACTCTGAAAGCGAGAACTTAAATTTAATACTTTCGGTAATATAATCATTATTTAAATAATCATTAATGTACACGGGTACATTTAACTAATAATTAAACAATAGTACATTCGTTTAAACATTAAAACGACTAAAACTTTTGAGAAACTTAAAATAATATCGGATAAATATTTCAATACTTTAAAATTTTAGTCTGCGGGGAGTTGGCCTTGCAAAATACAAACATAAACGCTTTTTCACTGACTTTGACAATAACCGAGTCACTTTTACTTTGCACTCCGACACGTCAACATCGAGACTCTCTAACTCTGAACGCGAGCACTTAAATTTAATACTTTCGGTAATATAATCATTATTTAAATAATCATTAATGTACACAGTTACCATTAACAAATAATTAAACAATAGTACATTCGTTTAAACATTAGAATGACTAACATTGGCGTGAAACTTAAAATAATATCGGATAAATATATCAATAATTTAAAATATTGTGTGTGTAGGGGGAGGATATTTGGCTGTGTATTGTATACCGATTACTGGACGGTTACTGGATCAGTCTTTCATTGGATTCGGACGAGTAATCATTGAAACTCTCTCAGGATGTATCTCTTGCACCAATCGACGAAGACTTAAAGTGAGTATATTTCTATATGTTACATCCCTCGAATATCTCATTATAACAGTGTTACTGATTATTTCGTTTGAATTATTCTGTTATAGAACTTCATTGCAATCGCGCGCGCGTAGCAATGAATTAATCGAGTGTTTGTGTTCGCAAAAAAAAAAAAACTATCGCGAAGTAGAAGCAGTGTTTGTTCGTTCGCGTTTCGCGATTTAAATGACAAGTGTTTTTGCGAACGACTGCGTGCAATGCAGTCGTTAGAGTCAGTGTTTGTTCCCGAAGTTTAATACTTTTTTAACAGTCGCACAGACTGTATATATAAAAGACAGTAGAGTTTCGCGAAGTAGAGTCAGTGACCGTCCGTTTAAAAAATAACTGTCGCGTAATAGAGTCAGTGCATCACCGAAGAGGATGACCTCGACCAACTTCGACGTCGACCTACCTCATTTTCAACCAGCTACGTATCATCCACCCTCAATTTCGACCTAAAACGCGGACGAGTGTTTTGGAGCCGTCGCAGAACTTCATAAGTAGTGAGTGAATTTTACAAATACCTCCGATCGTTCGATCATGTCGAAAACGAAAGGCTCGAATCGGAACGAACGATTGGTTGTAACTAATTAGTAATGAAAGATTTTACTTTCAAAAGTATAAGATAATGACAATTGTGGGGCACTGAATACAGCTTTACTAATATATTATTTCTTTCAGAGAAAATAATATTTTTGTTTATATCGGTATCCAGAATTGTTCATTTTCCGTTACCCTTCTTAATTTAAATTTAATTAATTTCAAAATTTTCTCTTTCACAGTAGTAATATAATCTTTTCTCTATCCTTATGTATTTTCAGCTAGTTTTAGGTAGTGGGATCGCGAACTCGAGAAAGAATAATTAATAAATAAGATTATTTTACTAACATTTGAATGATGCACAATATACATAAAGTATTATTAATTAATATTTAAACAATAGCATAATCTGAACAACGTTATAATGACCATACACATGTACTATCATGTATTATCGATAAATATATACTGTTGATTTATGATTAAAATTCAAACTTTTCTGTCATTTCTAGTTCTTTATATTTACTTTTATTAATTATTATTTATAAGTCTCGGGTGGGACCCATAAGAGGGGCTTATGGGTGTGGGCTTCTATGCGGGTCTTCTTCTTTCTTTCAGTAAGAAAAATCGAATTCCATTTTGGTACTACGATTTTGTACATCTCTTGTCCTATGTTTTCTCGTTGTCACTTGATTTTATATATTCGATTTTTTCAGATTTATTATAGATATTATTGTTAATTATTATTCATATACTAACATGTATTATCGATTAATAGATATACTAATGATTTATAATTGAAACGCACAGAATACTTTTTCGTCATTTCTATTTATATGTACTTACTTTTATTATTTATTATTTATAAGTCTAGGATGAGATCCAAATGATGTATGTATGGGTTTGAACTTCTATGCTGGTCTCCTTCTTTCCTTTCGTCTAACTTTTGTTTTTCTTTCTATAATATTTCTTCTCTTTCTCATTTTCTTCTAAGGTATCGTCGAGGGATCATCGAATGACCACCGTCGATTTCAGATATACGATTGATTTATAATTGAAACGCACAGAATACTTTTCCGTCATTTCTATTTATATGTACTTATTTTTATTAATTATTATTTATAAGTCTAGGGTGAGACCCAAATGATGTATGTATGGGTTTGAGCTTCTATGCTGGTCTCCTTATTTCTTTTTGTCTAACTTTTGTTTTTCTTTCTATACTATTTCTTCTCTTTCTCATTTTCTTCTAAGGGATCATCGAGGGATCATCGAGGGATCATCGAATGATCACCGTCGATTTCAGATATACCATTGATTTATAATTGAAACGCACAGAATACTTTTCCGTCATTTCTATTTATATGTATTTACTTTTATTAATTATTATTTATAAGTCTAGGGTGAGACCCAAATGATGTATGTATGGGTTTGAGCTTCTATACTGGTCTCCTTCTTTCCTTTCGTCTAACTTTTGTTTCTCTTACTATACTATATCTGCTCTTTCTCATTTTCTTACCAGGTATCGTCGAGGTATTATCGAGGGATCATCGAATGACCATCGTCGATTTTAGATATACCATTGATTTCTAATTCAAATGCACAGAGAACTTTTCTGTCATTCCTATTTATATGGTATTACTTTTATTAATTATTATTTATAAGTCTCGGGTGGGACCCATAAGAGGGGCTTATGGGTGTGGGCTTCTATGCGGGTCTCCTCCTTTCTTTCAATAAAATAAAATCAAACTCCATATTGGTACTACGATTTTGTCCATCTGTTGTCATGTGTTTTGTCGTTGTCACATGATTTTAGATATAAGATCTTTTAGATTTATTATATATATTATCGTTATTTATTATTCATCTATATATACTAATGATTTATGATTCAAACGCAGAGAGAACTTCTCTATCATTCCTATTTATATGTATTTACTTTTATTAATTATTATTTATAAGTCTCGGGTGGGACCCATAAGAGGGGCTTATGGGTGTGGGCCTTTTGGCGGGCTGCTGTCTCAGCATCGTATAAAACTCTACGGTGGGACTCTTGGGATGAGCCCTCAATAGGAAAAAATCGAAATTAATTTTGGTACTCCGGTTTGGTCTGGTGGAAGTATATTCATTATGTCCACCTCTCGCTCTAAACTTTATCGTGGTAACATGCATGCATGTTTCGTCTTCCTTCGCTTTTTGGTCGAATGGGGATCGATATTCAATGCGTCCAACTTGCTCTTGTTCTGCGTTTCATCGTTGTCACATGCGCGCACGTTTCGGTTTTATCTTCTTTTCATTTTCAGCCTATTTTTACTTGTATTTTCCCGCTTTCTATTTTATTTCATATTTCTTGTGTTACTCTTCTTTGCTTTCACAGGGATCATCGAGGGATCATCGAGGGATCATCGAGGGATCATCAAGACGTCATCGAGGACTTTTCGTGGGATTGATGTTCATCATCGATTTTTACGCGAGAATACGGGAAGGATAGGGAGAAGACTCGCGCGTGTGTCGGCTGGCGCAAGCGTGGGTGTTCTTGCGGGCGCGATAAAATTTCGTTTGATTGCTCGTCACCCCAAATACGCGAATTGTAGAGTAGAGTCATCGTTCTTTGTAACACTCACGTGGGGGTGTTCGGGCGCTATTAAAGGTCCTACCGTGGACTTCGTTTTGTTTGCTCGTAAATTCGATCGGTTTAACTCGCGAACGCGTATTGTAGAGTAGAGTTAACGTTTTATCTAACTGTCACGTGAGTGTCGCGGACGCGATTTAAAAAGTCGTACCGAGGACTACGTTTTTATTGTTCGAAACTCGGAACGCAGGCACAGTAGTGCTTAATAATCCGTTGTATCTGAAGTGGACGGTGTCCGGACGGTGGAGCTTTCCGTAAGAGGGGCTCAGTACGTCTCCAGTTAGCTGAGAAGCCTGAAAGTCTCCCGAAGCTTAAAGATATAATGTGTCGCGATCGCGGAACGCGAATATTAGAGTAGAGTCACCGTTCTTTCAACACTCGCGTGGGTGTTCGGGCGCGATTAAAAGTCCTTGTCTTGGACTTCGTTGTATAGTTCGAGATTCGGGATACAAGAACGGTGCCACCTAGTAATGTAGTACATAGCTACTGACTAGGGTCCTGTGAATCGTTTAGCGTAGGGACCTGGATTAGTCGGTAGCTTATGTCATTCCGAATTTCAACCCAGAGTCACCGTTTTTCTAACACCCGCGCAAGTGAGTGCTCGCGGACGCGATTAAAAGTCCTACCGTGGACTTCGTTTTGTTTGCTCGGTATTACCTCACATACGCGGATATTAGAGTAGAGTCACCGTTAGCCCGTGGGTCTCCAAATGCAGCAACCTTCACGTGGTGAGACCTGGGTCGGTAGTACTTGCGATACATATATATTAAATGTTAATTGTGAATCATGTAACGCAAGTACTACCGAGCGAATGGCTGCATATTTAAAAAATTTTCAAAAGCCTTTTCTATCTAACCCTACCGATACTTTTAATTACTTACATTTTATATCGTTAATAATAATTAATTCTGATTCTACATTACCAATTATACTTCTATAGGCAAATAAGAAAAAAGATACAGTTAAATTCAAGAGAAATTTCTTGAAATTTGCAAATTTATATAATAATTATCATGTGTTAATTATATTAATTATTCTTTATGCTTTTATCGTGAATCAAATGCATATCATAGCATAGGGTGAGACCCAAATGATGTACCTTTGGGTTTGAGCTTCTATGCTAGTCTCTTTCTTTCCTTTCGTCTAACTTTTGTTTTTCTTTCTATAATATTTCTTCTCTTTCTCATTTTCTTTTCAGGTTTCGTCAAAGAAATCATCGAGAGTTCATCGAGTAATCATTGAGGGACGCCGAGGGATCAACGAGGGACGCCGAGGGATCAACGAGGGACGCCGAGGGATCATCGAAAGATTATCCTTGGAGCATCATCGATTTTAGATATACCATTGATTTCTAATTGAAACGCACAGAATACTTTTCCGTAATTCCTATTTATATGTATTTACTTTTATTAATTATTATTTATAAGTCTCGGGTGGGACCCATAAGAGGGGCTTATGGGTGTGGGCCTTTTGGCGGGCTGCTGTCTCAGCATCGTATAAAACTCTACGGTAGGACTCGTGGGTTGGGCCCTCGGATGGGTCTCTTTCTTTCAATAGGAAAAAATCGAAATTAATCTTGGTACTCCGGTTTGGTCTGGTGGAGGCATATTCATTATGTCCACCTCTCGGTCTAAACTTCATCGTGGTAACATGCATGCATGTTTCGTCTTCCTTCTCTTTTTGGTCGAATGGGGATCGATATTCAATGCGTCCAACTTGCTTTTGTTCTGCGTTTTATCGTTGTCTCGTGCGCGCACGTTACGGTTTTATCTTCTTTTCATTTTCAGCCTATTTTTACTTGTATTTTCCCGCCTATTTTTACTTGTATTTTCCCGCTTTCTATTTTATTTCATATTTCTTGTGTTACTCTTCTTTGCTTTCACAGGGATCATCGAGGGATCATCCAGAGGTCATCGAGGGATCATCAAGACGTCATCGAGGCCTTTTCGTGGGATTGATGTTCATCATCGATTTTTACGCGAGAATACGGGAAGGATAGGGAGAAGACTCGCGCGTGTGTCGGCTGGCGCTAGCGTGGGTGTTCTTGCGGGCGCGATAAAATTTCGTTTGATTGCTCGTCACCCCGAATACGCGAATTGTAGAGTAGAGTAATGGTTTTTTGTAACACTCACGTGGGGGTGTTCGAGCGCGATTAAAGGTCCTACCGTGGACTTCGTTTTGTTTGCTCGTAAATTCGATCGGTTTAACTCGCGAACGCGTATTGTAGAGTAGAGTTAACGTTTTATCTAACTGTCACGTGAGTGTCGCGGACGCGATTTAAAAAGTCTTACCGAGGACTACGTTTTTATTGTTCGAAACTCGGAACGCAGGCACAGTAGTGCTTAATAATCCGTTGTATCTGAAGTGGACGGTGTCCGGACGGTGGAGCTTTCCGTAAGCGGGGCTTAATACGTCTCCAGTTAGCTGAGAAGCCTGAAAGTCTCCCGAAGCTATAGATATAATGTGTCGCGATCGCGGAACGCGAAACGCGGATAATAAAGTAGAGTCATCGTTCTTTTAACACTCGCGTGGGTGTTCGGGCGCGATTATAAGTCCTTGTCTTGGACTTCGTTGTAATGTTCGAGATTCGGTATACACCAACTGGGAAACCCAGTAGTGTAGTACATAGCTACTTACTTGGGTCCTGTGAATCGTTTAGCGTAGGGATCTGTATTAGTCGGTAGCTTATGTCATCCCGAATTTCGACCTAGAGTCACCGTTTTTCTAACACCCGCGCAAGTGAGTGCTCGCGGACGCGATTAAAAGTCCTACCGGGGACTTCGTTTTGTTTGTTCGGTATTACCTCGCATATGCGGATATTAGAGTAGAGTCACCGTTAATCCGTGGGTCTCCAAATGCAGCAACCTCCACGTGGTGAGACCTGGGTCGGTAGTACTTGCGATAGACATATATTGAATGTGAATTGTAAATCATGTAACGCAAGTACTACCGAGCGAATGGCTGCATATTTAAAAAATTTTCAAAAGCCTTTTCTATCTAACCCTACCGATACTTTTAATTACTTACATTTTATATCGTTAATAATAATTAATTCTGATTCTACATTACCAATTATACTTCTATAGGCAAATAAGAAAAAAGATACAGTTAAATTCAAGAGAAATTTCTTGAAATTTGCAAATTTATATAATAATTATCATGTGTTAATTATATTAATTATTCTTTATGCTTTTATCGTGAATCAAATGCATTTCCATAGCATAGGGTGTATCCCAAATGATGTACCTATGGGTTTGTGCTTCTATGCTAGTCTCTATCTTTCCTTTCGTCTAACTTTTGTTTTTCTTTCTATAATATTTCTTCTCTTTCTCATTTTCTTCTCAGGTTTCGTCGAGGGATCATCGAGGGATCATCGAGGGATCATCGAGGGACGCCGATGGATCGTTGAAAGATTATCCTAGGAGCATCATCTATTTTAGATATACCATTGATTTCTAATTCAAATGTACAGAGAACTTTTCTGTCATTCCTATTTATATGGTATTACTTTTATTAATTATTATTTATAAGTCTCGGGTGGGACCCATAAGAGGGGCTTATGGGTGTGGGCCTTTTGGCGGGCTGCTGTCTCAGCATCGTATAAAATTCTACGGTAGGACTCTTGGGTTGGGCCCTCGGATGGGTCTCTTTCTTTCAATAGGAAAAAATCGAAATTAATCATGGTACTCCGGTTTGGTCTGGTGGAGGCATATTCATTATGTCCACCTCTCGGTCTAAACTTCATCGTGGTAACATGCATGCATGTTTCGTCTTCCTTCTCTTTTTGGTCGAATGAGGATCGATATTCAATGCGTCCAACTTGCTTTTGTTCTGCGTTTTATCGTTGTCTCGTGCGCGCACGTTACGGTTTTATCTTCTTTTCATTTTCAGCCTATTTTTACTTGTATTTTCCCGCTTTCTATTTTATTTCACATTTCTCGTGTTACTCTTCTTTGCTTTCACAGGGATCATCGAGGGATCATCCAGAGGTCATCGAGGGATGATCAAGACGTCATCGAGGACTTTTCGTGGGATTGATGTTCATCATCGATTTTTACGCGAGAACACGGGAAGGATAGGGAGAAGACTCGCGCCTGTGTCGGCTGGCGCAAGCGTGGGTGTTCTTGCGGGCGCGATAAAATTTCTTTCGATTGCTCGTCACCCCGAATACGCGAATTGTAGAGTAGAGTCATCGTTCTTTGTAACACTCACGTGGGGGTGTTCGAGCGCGATTAAAGGTCCTACCGTGGACTTCGTTTTGTTTGCTCGTAAATTCGATCGGTTTAACTCGCGAACGCGTATTGTAGAGTAGAGTTAACGTTTTATCTAACTGTCACGTGAGTGTCGCGGACGCGATTTAAAAAGTCTTACCGAGGACTACGTTTTTATTGTTCGAAACTCGGAACGCAGGCACAGTAGTGCTTAATAATCCGTTGTATCTGAAGTGGACGGTGTCCGGACGGTGGAGCTTTCCGTAAGCGGGGCTTAATACGTCTCCAGTTAGCTGAGAAGCCTGAAAGTCTCCCGAAGCTATAGATATAATGTGTCGCGATCGCGGAACGCGAAACGCGGATAATAAAGTAGAGTCATCGTTCTTTTAACACTCGCGTGGGTGTTCGGGCGCGATTATAAGTCCTTGTCTTGGACTTCGTTGTAATGTTCGAGATTCGGTATACACCAACTGGGAAACCCAGTAGTGTAGTACATAGCTACTTACTTGGGTCCTGTGAATCGTTTAGCGTAGGGATCTGTATTAGTCGGTAGCTTATGTCATCCCGAATTTCGACCTAGAGTCATCGTTTTTCTAACACCCGCGCAAGTGAGTGCTCGCGGACGCGATTAAAAGTCCTACCGGGGACTTCGTTTTGTTTGTTCGGTATTACCTCGCATATGCGGATATTAGAGTAGAGTCACCGTTAATCCGTGGGTCTCCAAATGCAGCAACCTCCACGTGGTGAGACCTGGGTCGGTAGTACTTGCGATAGACATATATTGAATGTGAATTGTAAATCATGTAACGCAAGTACTACCGAGCGAATGGCTGCATATTTAAAAAATTTTCAAAAGCCTTTTCTATCTAACCCTACCGATACTTTTAATTACTTACATTTTATATCGTTAATAATAATTAATTCTGATTCTACATTACCAATTATACTTCTATAGGCAAATAAGAAAAAAGATACAGTTAAATTCAAGAGAAATTTCTTGAAATTTGCAAATTTATATAATAATTATCATGTGTTAATTATATTAATTATTCTTTATGCTTTTATCGTGAATCAAATGCATTTCCATAGCATAGGGTGTATCCCAAATGATGTACCTATGGGTTCGAGCTTCTATGCTGGTCTTTTTCTTTCCTTTCGTCCAACTTTAGTTTTTCTTTCGATACTATTTCTTCTCTTTCTCATTTTCTTCTTAGGTTTCGTCGAAGGATCATCGAGGGATCATCGAGGGATCATCGAGGTATCATCGAGTGATCGTCGAGGGACGTCGAGGGACGTCGAGGGACGACGAGGGATCATAGAGACGCCGAGGGATCGTTGAGAGATTATCCTAGGGGCATCATCGATTTTAGATATACCATTGATTTCTAATTGAAACGCAGAGAGAATTTTTCTGTCATTCCTATTTATATGGTATTACTTTTATTGATTATTATTTATAAGTCTCGGCTGGGACCCATAAGAGGGGCTAATGTGTGTGGGCTTCTATGCGGGTTTCCTCCTTTCTTTCAATAAAAAAAAATCGAACTGCATTTTGGTACTACGATTTAGTCCATCTGTTGTCATGTGTTTTGTCGTTGTCAAGTGATTTTAGATATAAGATTTTTTATATTTATTATATATGATATCGTTAATTGTTATTCATATACTATCATGTATTATCGATTAATATATATACTAATGATATATAATTGAAACGCACAGAAAACTTTTCCGTCATTCCTATTTATATGTATTTACTTTTATTAATTATTGTTTATAAGTCTCGGGTGGGACCCATAAGAGGGGCTTATGGGTGTGGGCCTTTTGGCGGGCTGCTGTCTCAGCATCGTATAAAACTCTACGGTGGGACTCTTGGGATGACCCCTCAATAGGAAAAAATCGAAATTAATTTTGGTACTCCGGTTTGGTCTGGTGGAGGCATATTCATTATGTCCACCTCTCGCTCTAAACTTTATCGTGGTAACATGCATGAATGTTCCGTCTTCCTTCTCTTCTCTTTCTCTGCTTTTCTTTTTATGTTTTTCTGTTCACCTTTAAACGAACCATCATCATCATCATCATCGTGGGAAAAAATCGAGCTCGATTTTGGTCGAATGGTGATCGATATTCAATGCGTCCAACTTCCTCTTGTTCTGCGTTTCGTCGTTGTCACAGGTCCGCACGTTTCGGCTTTCTCTTCTTTTCATTTTTCGCCTTTTTTTACTTTTATTTCTCCCGCTTTCTATTTTATTTCATATTTCTTGTGTTACTCTTCTTGTTTTTCACAGAGATCATCGAGGAATCATCGTGGGTTCATCAAGACGTCATCGAGGACTCGTCGAGGGATTGATGTTCATCATCGATTTTTACGCGAGAATACGGGAAGGATAGGGAGAAGACTCGCGCGTGTGTCGGCTGGCACAAGCGTGGGTGTTCTTGCGGGCGCGATAAAATTTTGTTTGATTGCTCGTCACTCCGAATACGCGAATTGTAGAGTAGAGTCATCGTTTTTTGTAACACTCACGTGGGGGTGTTCGAGCGCGATTAAAGGTCCTACCGTGGACTTCGTTTTGTTTGCTCGTAAATTCGATCGGTTTAACTCGCGAACGCGTATTGTAGAGTAGAGTTAACGTTTTATCTAACTGTCACGTGAGTGTCGCGGACGCGATTTAAAAAGTCTTACCGAGGACTACGTTTTTATTGTTCGAAACTCGGAACGCAGGCACAGTAGTGCTTAATAATCCGTTGTATCTGAAGTGGACGGAGTCCGGACGGTGGAGCTATCCGTCAGAGGGGCTTCGTACGCTTCCAGTTAGCTGAGAAGCCTGAAAGCTCCCGAAGCGGAAAGGCATAACGGATCGGGTTCGCGGAACGCGGAACGCGGATATTAGAGTAGAGTCACCGTTTTTCTAACACTCGCGTAAGTGTCCGGGCGCGATTAAAAGTCCTAATATGGACTTCGTTGTAATGTTCGAGATTCGGGATACACGAACGGGGAAACCCAGTAGTGTAGTACATAGCTACTTACTAGGGTCCTGTGAATCGTTTATCGTAGGGATCCGGAAGTCGGTAGCTCATGTCATCCCGAATTTCAACCGAGAGTCACCGTTATTCTAACACTCGCGCGAGTGAGTGCTCGCGGACGCGATTAAAAGTCCTACCGGGGACTACGTTTTCTTGCTCGAAAATTATATTATCTCGCGAACGCAGATATTAGAGTAGAGTCACCGTTAGCCCGTGGGTCTCCACATGCAGCAACCTCCACGTGGTGAGACCTGGGTCGGTAGTACTTGCGATATATTGAATGTTAATTGTAAATTATGTAATGCAAGTACTACCGAGCAAATGGCTGCATATTTTAAAACTTTTCCGATATTAATTTTTGTTTTAAAGATGAAGGTTTACGCAAGGAGATCGCTTTTTTAATTATTAGAAAATGTTTATTTTTATGCATCAGTTGCTCTAAAAAAACAAGTATTTTATGACACGATTTTTTTTGAAGAAGTAATATTTATAATTTATATATTATAGATATATAATTTCAAAACAGATATAATAATGAATACATTGAATAGTAAAAAAACGATATTAATCAGTTCTAATAAATAATGAGGAAGTAGACATCGCGATGATTAGCGAAACTTTACATGATTTTCTTATAATAATTAAAATATTCGCTTGTAAGAAGGAATGTCCAAGGGTTTGCTTTTAATATATATTTTAAATAACCATTAATAAAATATTTAATCGATTTTAATTTATAAAAGAGAAGTCTCGATAGAGTTATTGTTTTTGAAAGAGAAAAGTCGAATAGAGTGTTTGCTAAAAAAACAAAGAGTCTTGTAGAGTCACATTCCGTAGGCCTAGATGATAAGTTAATGAATTTTTAACTCAGAATTTTCGGCAATTAATATATTAATTCTAATTTCTCCTATCTTGCGAGAAGATATCTCTCGAAATGATAGTAATCAATTTCTATCTAAAAAGATAAGGTCTTTCAAATTTTGTTTTTACTATTGAGTTATTTTCGAAGGTTCACCAGAAACTTTCGAGAATGACTCTAAGTCATATTTTAATGTTACAATGTTGTTATTTTAAATGCTTTTATGGTGATAGTGTAGGTATATAGATTTAAAAAATGTAATTCATAAACTAATTATCATATGTGTTACATATATTTATTATTCTTTGTGCTTTTATTGTGAAACAAATGCATACCGACATCGTATCTAGCACAGAGATTATTGGTAATGTGGACACTACTATTAAAAAAAGATTTACGTATTAGAGACTGAAATTATGAGTTTACAGTCTTGTAACGTTACTTACTTTACCTACACGAAATCGATTGTTATTTAACAGGAGAGGGATATACCAACACATGCTTATACACCGACGATATGATAAACGTATCGTGTGAACAGCGTCCATTTGCATTTGTAGTTCATATTTCGTTCATACCTGTCGCTGAAGTCAAACACGTTTCGAACGAAAGGTGATGGACAGTTGGTTATTTTTCTCAACTTCTATTATCGTGTAATTATTATTTAAACAAAAGGAAAAAGAATATTCAAAGAAAGTATCTCACATTGTAATTAAATTTATAATTTTTAAATAAAAGATATATATAGGATTTGATATTTCATTTATAAGTTCTCATCTAGTAATTTCAATGGTGTTCCTAATTTGCCATTCAATAGTATACCGTATGTGTTAGGATTAAATTATATATTGTTATAAATTTTTATAATAACAATTAAATAAAGATTAAAAGAAACTTCAGAAAAATGTCTAGGCGTCCAGAACATTTGGCACCTCCTGAAGTGGTATGTTTTTATTAAATTATGATCTATAGTTTGTAGAGGTTATGTTAAATTCTGTCATGTGTATTTTCTGTTATTAGTTTTACAATGAAGACGAAGCACGAAAATATACACAAAGGTAAACTTTATAATAGTTAAATAAATTATTTATTATAAAACAATCAACTTATCTGTACAATTCGGTCTCCACAGTTCACGTATTATGGATATTCAAGTGCAAATGTGTGAACGAGCTGTAGAACTATTATTATTATCAGAAGATGCACCAGCATTATTATTAGATATTGGTTGTGGTTCAGGACTTAGTGGTAGTGTACTGGAGGATGAAGGACATACTTGGATTGGGATTGACATTTCTTCTGCTATGCTTGGTAATTATTTTTTTAGTTTATTCCTTGACCTTTTAATCCAACTGCATAATATAACTTTCTATATATATATATATATAATAGGTGTTGCTCAAGAGAGGGAAACAGATGGAGATTTAATTTTGGGAGACATGGGTCAAGGCATGCCATTTAGAGCAGGAAGTTTTGATGGCGCAGTGAGTATCTCTGCATTACAATGGCTATGTAATGCAGATAAAGCTACTCATAATCCTAGCAAGAGACTATATCGTTTTTTCTCTACGCTTTATTCTTGTCTTACAAGATCTGCAAGAGCAGTTCTTCAATTTTATCCAGAGAATAATGAACAAATTGAATTAGTAATGATACAAGCTACAAAAGCTGGATTTTTTGGTGGTATGGTCGTCGACTTCCCTAACAGTACAAAAGCAAAAAAGTTCTTTTTAGTTCTAATGACAGGAGGACCAGCTGCGCTTCCACAAGCTTTAGGTACAAATGAGGAAAATTCAAATATTACCTATACATCGAAAAGGTATTTTTTTCATTTTCAATTTATTTTCTCTAATTCATTCCTAATAAAATTTAAAATTATTATTATCCGTTTCCAAAGAGAACATATTAAGAAAGCAAGAGGCAAATCTTTAAAAAAAAGCAGAGATTGGATTGCGGAGAAAAAGGAAAGACGTAGAAAACAAGGTAAACGAGTCTGTGCAGATTCTAAGTATACCGGCAGAAGAAGAAGTGGTCGTCTTTGATAAACAAGTTTTTTCGAATAATACCATTGTTCTGTGATAAAAACTTTTCAAACATATATTTGCAATATCAATAATAAATTATCAGAATGTACATATACATTACAGGATGAGTGTTGTGTATGTGCATATTCAAGAAAATATCTCATCAGATTGATGTGAAATAATGTACAAAGAATTAATACTTATAATAATAAATTAATTCTTTTCAATAATCTTTTGTTAAATTTTAAATTTAACTACGTGTTATTTATTAAAAATTAAATTGATATTTGATAGAATGATAAGCATTTTTCTGTTAAGAATAAAATTTATCATTCATCTTAAGTTTTAATAATATTATCCAAATTTATAATTATTGTATACCTCACGAAACATATCACGACAGTTCATTTTAACATTAAGTTTTGCACATAGCAAAAACACGCCTGATAATTTTCTATGCAAACTATAAATTTCTTCGGGCGGAGGACACAGTCTGTGATTTAATATAGTTGGAACCAGTGCTTGAACTCTAAAATATAATTAATCGTAAGCTATAAAGTTAATTTAATGTAAATTTAAACTATAGATTATAAATTACCTCTTTGTAACATCTTGTCCACCAAAGTCAAAGTATTCTTGATCACTTTGAAAAATTTGTCCTAGTATCATTACTGTCTCCACATGAGCATTTTCCATAATCTACAATAAAATTATGAATTTCTGTTAATTTTAATAATTAGCGTTCACAAGTTGAAAATTTATAACATTTGTACAATGTTTTTTTGTAAAGACCTTAGTTTCATATCCAGTCAAAAAACCCATTTCTCTGGATATATTCAAAACTTTTTCTCTATCTCCTAAACTAGCTGCATTTATAACTTCTATGTATTTATCCATGAACGCTTTTTCATAACTTCGACATGCTCCAAAGTCCAGCAATACAAGCTAAAATTACAAAACATTTGTAATGTTTGTAAAACCGTCGTAATATAAATTTTTCGTTATTAATAATATTTTTTCTTTTTTTAGTGAGAATAGATTATAAGACCTGTTTTGTTTCAGGATTATAGAAGAAATTTGACCAATTTGGATCTGTTTGCATATATCGAAATACAAATAATTCCATCAAACATAAACGCATGATTAATTTGCTTATATATTTTCTTGTTTCTAAATCCATTTCAGCACATTTATCTACAGGAATACCATCCACTAATTCTGTTGTAAATACCTGATTCGTTGAAAGTTCATCTAAAAATTATAATGATTTCTAAGATTATGACTGCTTATTATATAATGATTATTTATCAGATAAGTTTTTACCTATAACTTTTGGTATATAATAATCATTATAAGGACTCATAAGCTCTTTATATTTTTTTGTACATTCTGCTTCCCTTTGATAATCCACTTCCCAAGCAAGTTCACGTTTTGCTACTTCAACTAAATTGTCAATAAACATGCCCTCTGGGAACATATTCCATACCTATTAAAATTTATATACATTAGAGATTGTTAAAAAAATATTAAACTTGTTCATATTTTTAATACTACCTTCATTATGCCTATTAAGTTCTCAATATCACTCTGGATACCTGCAGCTACACCAGGATATTGAATTTTGATTGCTACATCTTCTCCAGTTAATAATGTAGCATGATGTACTTGACCTATGATAAATAATTTTTAATATTGTCTTTCTATATATCAAATATACATACCGATGGATGCAGCAGCAAATGGTTTTTCTTCAAAGTTTGCTAATTTATTTCGCCAATCATAACCCAATTCAGAACAAAGTACTCTCTAAAAATTTAGTAATAAATCACTTAGAAAACATATTTTGGACATGTATAAATGTATATAAACATTTTACCTCAATTTGCCATTTTGGCATAAAATCAGCACTTTGCCTAACTCTTTCAAAAACTTTTTGTAGTTCTGGACTTATAATAGTACTATCTTGGATACTCAATATTTGTCCAATTTTCAAAGCAGCACCTTTAATATGTATGTAATATGTAATTAAATATTATATATAATAATATCAAAATAAAATTTTTTTAAATATGTACATTATATACTTATCTACCTCTTACTTTGCATAATGTTGTGACAATTCTTTCAGCATTAGCTTTAGTAAGAAACATATTATCAACAGTTTCACTCATCCTTTGTTCCTTTAAACCTAATGATCTACGTGTATATTCTGCGATCGTCCCAATTCCAAGACCAATACCCAAAGTACCAAAATTAACCATTCTTTGAAGTCTTGTAGAAGGGACTGTTCGCGCTTTTGCAGTTGTTGAAAGCTGATGAGATATATATATATATATACACACACATACACAATATTCTTTAATGATGATATTCTTATATCATGATATAATACTAAAATGATTATATATGATATATATATATAAAATATATAAAAAGTTGAAAATGTATTATGAATAATACCTACAGATTGTTTAGGCTTTATAGATGGTTTAATATCAGGTTTTGTTGAAGCTTTCGAAATATTTACATCATTTTGTTTCATTTCCATTTTATCATTGACATTTTGAGAAGAAAGTACATTTTCTGATATTTGTTTTCTTTCAGCTTTCTCATGTTCTAACTCTAATTTATGTAAAATTTCCTTTTCTTTTCTAGAAAGTTCAATTTTTGGAACAACGTTTTCCATCTTGGTTATTGTCTCTATTTTTTCTTTGACAGTTGTATATTTTTTGGTCGCAGTAAAAGTATTCTGTAAATTATCTTCAGATACTGTCTGTTTTAAATCACTTTTTATTGACATATTTTTTTCATCAATAGATATTTCTTTGGGATCTTTTGCTGGATTATAAACATATAATTTTGTTTTATGTACTGTAGGTTTATGATTATTATCAGCGATGTTTAATGCTCGATTAGTTCTAGTTTTTATATATTGTGTCATACCTTTTTCAACGACATTTAAACGACTTAATGTATTCTTTAATTCAACTGCCACTTGTTCCTATAACATAGCAATAGTTTAAATTGTTTATACA
Source organism: Dolichovespula media (assembly GCA_911387685.1). NCBI lineage: Eukaryota > Metazoa > Arthropoda > Insecta > Hymenoptera > Vespidae > Dolichovespula > Dolichovespula media. The sequence continues at coordinate 11,211,720 of OU426851.1, read as the reverse complement.
AAAAACAAATAAAATATATGTATTAATCATTATTATATACCAAATAGATGCATTTCAATATATATCTTTTTGCATAATATTAGTTGTGAGACTTACAGGAACCTTACTTGGATCTATATTATTTACTTTTACTCCTACATCTTTTAAGCAACTTTTTACTGAAGTTCGTAGACTAGAATGTAAGATAACAAATTTAATTGCTTCTTCCTGATATTTTATAATTTCACTCGTTACTTTTTGTGATCCTTTAAATACACTAACTAAATCAGAGATCCACGATCGAGACATCCCTAAAATATAATAAATGATATAAAATAGAAATGTCAATAATTTATGTAAATTTATATTTCAATATTATTTGTGTTATCAAATAAACTGAGTCGTATTATTTGTTTTAAAAGTAAATTATAAGTATTAAGAATTATTTAAATCATGAGAAAACTTTCTATGAATTAAACAAAATTGCCAAAATGACATATTTACACGTGTTTGTTTTTAATATGACCCTTGTATCAATTCAAGTAAATTTCCAAACAACAAATGTTATTCCGTTAAATTCTTAAAAAGAAGTAGTTAAGTCATTAAATACATGTATACTGTCTTACGGAGTGGGTATCAAGGTTGAATAATAATTGAGTCATATTTAAAATTAACATACGTTTGAGGTTAGTTATAATTATATATGGAATATTCAATGTCACTCTTAAATACTTTCTTGAAAAATTTATTATTATTAGTTTATTACCTATATATTATATTAAACACTATTTATTACAAAAAATTATGTTATTATTATATAAATATATAGTTTAATTATATTCCGAATAATCATACTCGATAACACTTCACATAAGAAATTTGGGTGAATAATTCGTAATTGAGTATATGTGTACAATTGAATATAAGTATATATTTAAAATAAAAAGAGAATTTCATTTAAATCAAATCGAAAAATTTATATTTGAATTGTTTTAAAATTGAAAATGTCCATGAAAAACTTCGCATTTTTGTCATAGTATTTTACATTATAGACGAATAATTTGTACGCAAGCGTGATATATGCGCATAAAATTTTTCGATGTTATACTTTTTTCTTTGTTTTCCAGTTAAAAATAAAATAAAATAAAAAATTTTAAATAATACTTTGATGCATTACTATTGAATTAATACTAATTACGATAATGTAGAAATATGATATATATATATCATATATCATATATTTGTAACTTTAAAATATATATTCAACAATCATTTAAAAAAATTAAAAAGGCATCCAACTTCATTAAGTGTCTTTTATCTTATATTTAATATGTTACAAGCTCTACAATAGATTTATATGTATATATATATATATATATATATATATATATATATATATATATATATATATAGATGAGTCTGTATATACATAATATATACATATATATATTTAAGTACACATGTTCATATATATATATATATGTATATACAGATTTGTATAACGTAATATTTATATACACTATATATTTTTTTTCTCGTTGTATATTTATATTACTACAAACATAAAAAAAAAGTATTTTACAATAAATTCCTAATAACTTTGGGATAAGCCTACAACTTCTTTAAAGAGAAGACAGCTATAACCAATTTTTGTAGAATGTTCATTGAATATAACTATATTATTCTGTATAGCAACCTTGAGGCAATCTCATTGAATTATAAATGTTAAACCCTTCCCTATGAATAAACTTTGTATAAGATGATTCATTTCAGAAAGCTTTTAACTAAAATATTAAATAAAGTCATATACATTAATCATCGACTTGATTAATGGCTTTTACATAAGAAATAAAATAAAATAGCTATTCAAAATTTCATCACAATTTTAGTTAAAATTCTCACTGAAATACTTTTCAAACTTGAAATGAGATCACCTCTTCAGGTTTTGTAATGACACTTCAAGAATTTAAAAATGAAGGAACAATAGGTAGAACAAATTATGAAGCATAACAACGTAATAAAAAATTAAATGACATTTGGTTGATCTGGAATAAGAGAAGCAAAAAACGAACTGAAAAATGTCCATGTGAAAGCAAGTGCACCAGGTCTTTCTTCATTTTCCCCATTAGCATTTGTTCTAGCCTCTGGTTGTACAGTTGCAACTTGACCATTTTGTTGCGCAGGGACAACTTGTGGAGCTGCCCCTTCATTTTGTAATACTTGATTGTTATTGTCTGGACGTGCATTATTATTTTCAGGTATATATATAATGAATTCTAATCTGAAAAATCCACTCTGATACCTATAACACAAAATATTCATTATCAGAAAATAGAAAGTTATTATTCATCACAGATAATATGTAAAGAACTTACAAATATATTACAAAGCCAATGAATGTAACAATAAGAAATCTGAGTGGAGATGAGTAAAAGTATACTATACTAAGGAGAATAATTATTCTGGATAGCATATAAAAAATATCTAGCCAATCTAGATGAAATACAACATCCTCCTCATCTGCATCAGCTACTTCTTGCATTGCTGCTTGAGGTTGATCATCTCCGACATTATTATTATTATTATTGTTATTATTATTCATATATATATTTTGTGTAACTTCATTTGGATTAATATGCATTTGCTGAACATGAGGCATAAAACTTTGTAACTGGATTCCTTGTGCTGCCATTCTATAAACAAAAACAATTAGAATTATATATATACAGTAATATAGCATAATAAAGCATAAAATGTGATATTACTTACAATTGCATGTATTGTGTAAAATAATGTGTATAAGCTTGTTGCATCCAAGCTACTTGTTGACTATTACGAGGATCAAAATATTGTTGCATAGAATACAATTGTGTTGGAGAAGGTTGAGTTATACTGTTATTTGTGCTTTGATTTTGACTTTGAATATTATTAGTTCTGATATAGTCAACATTATTTCTTATGGCTGAATTTACATTTACACTTTCATTAACTTGCGTTCGATCAAATACTTTATTGGCACAATTTTTTTTAGGAGTACATACTAAATGTATAGTATATGCTTGGTCCTCCAAGCCTTCGCAATGTCTTAAAATATCTTTCAAACAAGAAGAATTGTTCAATAATTGACCAGCATAAATTAATTTTTGATCCGCGCTTTCCTATGAGAAATGCAAAATCAATTTATATATATATATATATATATTTTTTTTTTCTTATATAAATAAATTTTATATACGAGATAAATATTATGTTAATATAAATTGATAAATAAATATCTTTGGAGCAAATTATTAACATTTAACAGTGAGACTAGTCGATTGATGGGCTTTCACTAAGATTTAAAAGATCTGTAACTTTCACAAGATTTCACGATATCGAGTAAAAAATAAAAATAGTAAAAACTTACTGGTTTGCTTGGATAAACTTCGGAAAGATATTCCTTCAGACGACCAATGCTCCACCCTATATCACATTTTATAAGTTGATCTTTGATTTGTTGATTGGGCGCTTTTATTATTAATTTGACAGTATCATTTTCCATCATTATACAATGTTGGATTTCCCTAGTCACAATATCTGACCCAAGTCACCTGTCTGCACTTCGAGATATGAAAACAATGTTATCAAGAAGCGATGTTGCCGAGGCTATATTCGCCTTTGGATCCTTTAGAATTTAATTAAAATCGTAACACTTGATCGATTCTTTAATTTTGATAAAAAATTTTGTAGAATTATTTAGTTCTTACTTTACATAAAATTTCACATTTAACGGGAATCAATTGATAATGTATTTATTCCGAGATAACGTATTTATGTGAATGTTAATAAATGGAATCACGATTTGGCGGTGTACCATTGGCCAAAGATTATGTGTATTATTTATATATTAATAAAATCCCATTTTCAAGTCATCATTTCTAATTTCAAATTTAAATTAATATGTTATGTCAAGTTTAGAATTTTTCATGTACTTCCTTCATTCGCATAAAATAAAATTTGTTAATTTTATAAATAAATAGAATTTATACATTTTACAGTTTAACTGATGTAACATTTCTAAACGTATCAGATTGTAGCTTTATTTAGCGAATCATATTAATTCAATTGCAGATCTTTGATTGGATGATTCGCAATCGTTCTTTCTTCCTATTGGTTATGACAACAAAATGTCGTAATAAATTCTTCAAGAATACGAGAAAATGGTGAATATGGAAACAGTACATAATATTAAACCAAAGAACGCAGGAGCATAAGTGTCTCAACGGTTTTGACGTTGCTGTTTATATTGTTGATTTTAAATTGTTTTTAAATCAAATGTAATGAAATGTAGGTATATATATATATATATATTATATACATGTATCGCCTTGTGTAGGTGTTCAGTGTTTTATAAAAATTGTAGATTACAAAATATCCATAATATTCGTTTTCTTGTGAAATAATGAAGTATTTACATTGTGTATTTATATGATATGTAAGGTTTGTGGCTCAGAAACATGTCATTTCATAGTAGATTTTTTCGATTCTTTTTATACTTACGTTACTATACAAACATTACTGTTTACGTTGTTATTTCTGTGTCAGGGTACTTCCCAAGTCTCGAAAAAGTGGATCTGGACAATCCTCGGTAAGCGAAAGCCTTGTTAACTGAAACTGTATCTACTTCACTTTTATAGTAACAATTGTATAATCTATTGCAATTTATAGATTCTTAAAGCAGCACTTCGACAACCATTGCAACATGTAAATTCTAATCTTTCCTTAAATCAAGAAAGTCCAGTTACATCAAAGCTAAAACGACGTGTTAGTTTTGCAGAGAAGAATCATGTAAAGTAAGTTATATATTTAATGTTCATATAAAAACACGCTTTCTCTTATTATTACATAGCAATATATAATTTTTTAAACAGGGAGTTTGCTGATTCGATAGAACAAGGAACCTTGTGGAACAATACATATGAAGAATTATCAGATCAAAATACGGAACGAACTGATTTAAATAATCAGAATCATGAAACTGTTACTAATAAAAATCATTCTACAAGTAGTGGTATGATAGTAATTGAAAATAGAAATCTAATGAATGATTCTTTAGAATTAACAGAGTGTCTAGTTACGATGGGTTCTTTAAAATCAATATATACTGAAGAAACTCCATTAAACAAATCAATATCTTTAGCACATCAAAGTAAAACCAAGGATGAAGGAAATAATATTTCAACTGAATCAAATCGCAACATAAATATCTGTGATCGTAAGAGTACAAATGTTTATAATAGCATATCAAGTTTAAATAACATGGAGGACGACTTGAACAAAACTTGTATTCAAGATGTATCTATGGAGGTCACAGAAATACCTTCTTTTATGAAATCTCAAAATAGCTTACCTATTAAGTATAAACAGGTACCAGAAGATAAAGAAAACATACCGATATCCGATATCATAAAATCTAATGTTCCATCAATTTCAACAAATGTCATGAATACAATGCCAGATAAAACACAATATTTTTATACTGAAACATTAGAGTTTACAGAATGTTTGCAATCTACAAAAAAACCACTTGATTTGCAACAACAAATTTCAAAAATAAGTGCCCTTACAGATGATAATAATGTTACTAATCACCAAACTCAGATATTTCAAAATGCTCCGATGGAAATGACATGTGTTTTTCCATTGATCCATAGGAAAAACATTACAGATCAAACAGTCATTTTTCATGATGCTTCAATGGATGATACAATGGTAGTTACTTCAGTTATGAATAAAAATATATCTCAAAAAGAAAATGATAATAGATATTTTAAAAGAATGATTAATTGTGATAACAAGACTAAGCTATTAAATGCATCAATGGATATTACCGAAGGAATTTATTCGTTGCCTCATTCAACAAGAGTTAATGATGTTACAGCAGATACTGTGAATACTTTAAATTATCGAAGTTCTGCCATAAGTGGTGAGACAGAGTTAAATAATGATTCAATGGAATTTACTGTACCAGCAACAAATTTACCTCGAGTAGTAGATGATATAGATAGAGAAAAATTATCCCAAGTTACAAAAATGAATGCATGTACACTTTCAAACCAAATTAGATTACCATCAGAAAGTACAAAAATATTTCAAAACGAATCAATGATAATTACTGAACCTTTGCACGTACTATCATCTCAAAATATTTTACAGAATAATTCTCAAAAATTAACAGATGTGATCATGAATTCTCCTAAAAATAATCAGAACATAATGTCACCTAACACAAAGATATTTCAAAATATGTCAATGGAAATTACTAACGCAATAGCTAACTTACCAATATTACCTAATTTAGAGAAATCTTCTACAAATATGGAAAATTTAGTTAACCTTAATTTAGATACAAACGAGAGGCAGATTGATGTAATTGAACATGAGCTATCTGAAGATAATTCTATGGACATAACTAAGCCTATTCATTCGAATCCAAGTTTTTCCAGAATTGCTTCGAATAAAATTGTAAATACTACAATAAAAAATAATAGCATGTTTAAACATATAAATGAAAATAGAGATACAATAAAAACTAATAGCACAAAACTTGTAAGTGAAAATATAGATTACAGTTTACTACAAAATAATAGTAGTAATCCAATAAATCAAATTTCAAGTACAAATAAAAAATTAGAAAAAGACGATTGTATATTAGATTTTATGGAGGGGAAAACAAGAAAGGATCATTCAATGAGTGATGCTGTACAAAATACTGATATTCAGTTTAACAGCAACAATAACAATATTAATAAATCTGCAGATCAAGCAGCAAGTGATATGTACTTTTCTTGTACCACATATTGTAATGATGATTTTGAAAATACAGAAAATATCAGCACAGCCCATCAACCGGTAAAAGCTTTAACTTCATTAATATCATCTTTTGTGTATGCGGACATGATAGAAGATGATTCATTTGCCAAGACAATACATGATGTTCAGCAAGAAATACAATCTAAAGAAAATAATACGGATGTGAATTCAGTAGTTGATATTTCTAATGTACAAGCAATGAATATACAATCCTCTGAAAAATGTATCATTGAAAATGAACAAATTGTGCAACAACCTAAAAATTATTTCAAATCTTATCACGAAGATAATAATATTCAAATAGATGATATCATAAGTAATAAAGAAGTGAATAATCAATACAATTCAGACGTAGTTTCGAATAAAATTAATAAAATTCATGAAAATATTTTTGAAAATAGTATTATGAATGAAAGACTAATTGATACTTCTACTTCAATAGAAGGTATTCAATCAGGTAAACAATTAAAAAAAGCAAAGAAAAATGTTGAGAACAATTCAGCGACATATATAATAAAACCTAAGAAAGTTTCGAACGTAGATATAAATGAACACATTAATAACCATAGTAGTGACAATCAGGTCCTTTGTAGATCACATGTATTGTCACCAACATTAATTTCTGGTTACAATCAAAATAAAACATATATTGACGAAAATAACATTGTTTCAACAGCTGATGTGACAGGTAAAATAAATTTTAATAGTTTAGTAACATATATATATATATATATATATATATATATATATATATATATATATATATATATATATATATATATATATATATATATAATTAAACAAATGCTGACTAATAAATTTTTTCATGATAAAGATTTAACATGCAGCATGGATGTAACAGAAAATAATGATAATAACTCTTTAAGAGAGGAAGTTAATCATGTTGCGTTGGAAGAAAACATTGGGAAAAACAATGATTTTCAAGAGGATAAATTTTCTTTGATAGTAAAAAAATTAAAGAACCATATGCACAGGTAATTATTTATATAAATTATACCTGTTTATAATTTTAATAGATTAATATCTAAATAGGAGATAGAGAAAATGTCAAAATATGATGTTTACGTTCTTTTGTTTATTTTAGTAACGATTGTATATGGGATTTATATTTTGAGAATATAGATAAACAAATGCTAGTAATTAGTTTTATCTCTACATCTTTATTGATAATAATATATACCCAAAACGATGTTGATACCAACACATGTATGATCAAAGATATTAACGTAATTTCACGTCTAGAAAGTAAGTAAACAAAATTATTGTAAAATTAATAGATCTCACATATATTTTTAAATATGCCATATTAATTTTTGACAGATGATGAAAATGTGCTGTTAAGTATAGCCCATAAATTATTAAAAGAAAAAATAAATGTAGAACATATTCGTCAGTTGTATAAATACGAGGAGGATATTATTCCTTTATTAAATCATATTTCAGAACACGTGAAGTTAATATTAGATTTTATATTTGACCTGAAACAATTAGAAGATACAAATTTAATGGAAATAGATACTGAACGGTAATAATTTTATTTGTAATAATTACACAATTTAAAAATATTATTTATTATATTCATTTTTTATTTTAGCATAACGTTTATATCAAGGAGTAAATGTATGGACATTATATTGAAAATTACAATGGAAGTTAAATTATTTGATAAAATAAATTCATCTAACATCAAGGTCGTTTGTATTTTGGGTACAGTTATGTGAGTTTATAACAAAATAGTGTTTTAATAATTTGTGATAAATTAATATACACAGATTTATATATCTTTCTTTATTATTACAGAGAGAAAGATATCAAAAAGTTGTTTACAAATGTGAAGAGAGATCATAAATTTTTAAGGAGATACATGTCTGACATTAAGGATTATATTGACATAATGGAACAAGTTAATGTCGCAAGTAAAAAAAAGTCATTATTGAATTGAAAAATAAAAGAAAATTAATCTCTTATAAGGGATTTATAAATGATTGAATTTGTAAAATATTTGTATGTGTATCTGTAGACTCAATCAGGCGTGTGTATGTACAAACGTAAACGGTAAATGCACAGTTACATATTTATTCATATGTGTAACTGCATGTGCAAATTATTGTATTGATATTATGTATAACGTGATATAAATTTTATATTGTAAACGAACCGCATTATAATTATACCGTAATTATATTAAGTTATTAATTGAACTGAATTGAATTGAATTTGTTGGAAATATTCAATATTTTATATGTAATAAAGGATGGTACGTATACTACTACCAGGTAAAAGCATTAAATAATATTCTTGCTATACGTACTGTAGTGCAAATAGATTTGATAACAACTGTACATGAATTTATAGTAGATATATACATACAAGCAGGTTGATCGACTAGCTTCGATGCAGCCGGTTCGGACTATGCAGGTTTTTGTTGATGCACTTGCAGTTCTTTGGATAGTAGCGTGTGAACAACTGGCTTCCCATAGAACGATCGGAGTTTCCGTTGAGTTCTTAAGAAATCATCATCGATAACTATAATTAGAATTATTGAGAATGTGCAATCAAAATGTTTCGTATTATTTAATTACGAATATTTCTCTTATTCTTTTAAATATTATAGACAATCAATTTCATGGCAATAAATATTAATCTGATAGGTAATGAAAAGTTTTATATATATATAAATATATATATAATATATATATAATTTTATATTATAATTTCAAAATTATATCATATAAGAACTAAATAAAAATAATATGTCTATAAATTTATTGTAAACAAAAACAAAAATAAAAATAAAAAAGAAAAGAAAATAACGAAAAACATCAAAAAGCGAAATATTATTCAACAAAAGAACTATGAAACATCCGAGGTACTTTCAAAGCGATAGTGAAACTGTTGGAGCATGAAAGGTAAGAATAACTGCAACAATATTGCGTTGGTTTTACTCCCACATGTTCTGCGAACGTGTAAGTAATACCTCATAGGAAGGTTAAACACGAATAATGAAAGTTACATTTTCTCTTTTTTTTTTTTTTTTTTTAATAAATTAAAAGTTTCATTTATAAAATTATGTCTATTAAATAAATATTATTGTAAGTGTAGAATATATGTATTTAATAATTTGTCTACGCATCTATCAACGTAAATGCGAATATATATATATGTATATGTATGTATATATATATATATATATATATATATATAATTTATAATAAGTTTTTTCCTTTATTAATGATTTAAAATCAATGCTAAAATTTTGTTAATCATAATTGTTCGTTATCTATAAAATGTAATTGTGTATTGGAAATAACAAAAAAAAAACATTGTTAGTTAATATTACAGTTTTAGATAGTTTCTCTCTCTTTCTCTCTCTCTCTCGTCGTATAATAAACACCTTTGACTCGTTAAAGAAGTCGAACTTTCTTCCACTATAGCTATGTTAGTTCTACCCGCGTAGGCGTAGAGGCCCGGTTTTACGTGATTTCGTAACGGAACGCACCGATTTCCAATATCAAAAAACATTTCACGAGGATCCCGAAGACCTTCAAATTGGTTCCTCTCTTAGCTTATATTTGTCCATCTCTGCGAATGCATGTATAAGGGGAAAAAAAAAACAGAAAAAACTCATTAAAGAGTATTTAACGAATCTCTTATACGAATATAAAAAAAAACTCATTAAAGAGTATTTAGCGAATCTTTTATACGATTATCTAAAAAAGAAAGCCTTTTATTTTGGAACAATAAAGATTTCTAAATATGCCGCGCTTTTCAACCATGCAACTTTGTTTTTTCTTTTCAATTTTTTTTTTACCTTCTCAGACGGGAATAAAGTTCGTTCGGACGGGAATATGAATACTATTTCAGAAAAAAATGTGGCAACATCTTTGCATAAATCATGCATTGTCGAACGATTAATCAAAAAAGAAAGAAAGAGAAAAAAAATATATATTTACAAGTTGTTCGCGTATAAAATGATAACGTTTGATTACTAATATAGATCGTAAGTGTATCATTCTTTCGTACAATGATATAAGAGTACGATGATAATAAATTATTACGATGATAATAAATTGTTCATCGAAACTCTTTCTCCTTTTTTTCTTTTTTAGAATAAAGAATCCGTCGAAAATACGAGAATGTCGCGATTATTCGCAGGTCGATCAACGTTGTCAACCTGCGAGACGATACCTGTTCGTGCATCGGACAGCAAGTAGAAGCAGGGTCAGGCAAGGAAAGGGTGGTGGGGAAGGATAAGGTAGAGGAAGGTGGGTTGACGAGAGAAAGAGATAGGATATAAGCAAGGGGGAGGGGCTGGGAGGGGAAGAAGGTAGGCGCGAGGTGTGCGAGCAGCAACGGAGATCTCTCAAGTGGGCGTAAGGGCCGAGAGAGAGAACGTCGTCGTCGTCGTCGTCGTCTCGTGTTCCATACATGGCTATGCTATGTGGATACTCGGAGAGAGAGACACAGAGAAAGAGAGAGAGAGACGGACGGACGGACGGACGCAGGTTACCACCGGCAAGATACGCGGTCCCCACCGCGTGGACACGGCGGAGGCGACACGTTTTCTCTCTCTCGGAGGCTCCCAACGAACGACGGCATCGCATGGCTCGATGCACAGTGTCCCGTAGCACGACGTCCTTTCACGATCATCGTGATCGTAGTTATCGCGATCGCCATCGTCATCGTCATCGTCATCGTTGTCATTGTCGATTTCGTCGTCGTCGTCGTCGTCGTCAAATATATTCATTCAATTTCAAATATCATCGATTCAGCGTTTTTTTATATTTCGCTTGTTGTTATACGTTGAAAGGGGAGGATTGATAATGCGTTCGTCGTTACGTTCTCATCGGCGTTATTGCCGCCGCTATATTCCTATCGTTTTTATTTCCTTCTTATTCTGAAATTCGCGGGCTACCTTTCAAAGTGTGTACTCGTAATAATCGTGTCTTTACGGAGGACGAGGAGAGAAGAGGAAAAGGAAGAAGAAGAAGAAGAAGAAGAAAAAGAAAAGAGAGAAGAGGAAAACGTAAAGAAATAAGAATAAGAATAAAAAAAAATAATAATAATAATAAGAAGAAGAAGAAGAAGACAGATTAAAAGAAGATCATTTCTCTTGGAAGAACATACCACTACCACTATTCTCAGGTGTGTTCTCGCTTTTTTTCTTTTTACTCCTTTTTCGCTCTGTTCTTTTATCCTTACCCACTGTATATGCATGTACGTACGTATATTCGCGCGGTATTCTATCGCGCCTGCGCGGAAAACCAACCACTTTTGTCGCGCGGGAAACGGTGTGCGTTTTACGAAAGGAAAGAGATACTACACGGGGGGAGGAGGAGCGGGAGGTTGGGTGGTGGTGGAGGGAGTGTGGCACGATAGGATAAAGGACGAAGTGTACACGTATCCTTATCCACACCACACATAGGAGATTTACGATGCGTAAAGGACGTCGCGGAATCGCAAACAGGACATTTTTCCACTCGTTTTCTTCGTATATTCCCTATCTACCAGTTTTACTTCTTGCAACTCATGACAACTCGCTGTAACACTCGATGACTCGCGGACTCGTCTACGAAAGATCGAAAACCGTTTTGATCGGTGGGGGGAAAACTTTACGAGTCGAAGAACGTAGAACGAACGATAATATTCGAAGGACTTCTTGTTTATATTTATTATTCGTTTGAAATTTGACTTATCGTTTATCATCGATCATTTTAACCTATAGCTTAATTAAATGCAAGTCGAGAGACCGGGAATCAAGTTTCCTTAGCGAGATAATCCAACACGACCTTTTCTTTTTTATTTTATTTTTTTTTTTTTTTATATATATATATCGGTAATAATTCATTGTTACGTACATACGCGATAAATTCAATATTCTTGCCTTTTTCTCTTTTTACCTTTCTCTCTCTCTCTCTCTCTCTCTCTCTCTCTCTCTCTCTCCTTTTTTCTTTTCTTTTCTTCTGTTTTTTTTTCTTTTTTTTTTCCATTTAATCACGAACGGATACGAGACTTTGAATATCATTTTTTTTTTTTTCATTTTCGACGTAAGCAGAAATTTCTCTCGAGAGAATTGAGATAAAGTATTTTAAATGAGCGTATAAAGAAATAATGAAGTCCGCGCGAACACGTAACGACAACTTTCATGGTAACAACCTGCAGCGAGTCTCTTGATTGTTTTTTCAATGAATGCTCTCAGTATTTTCAACATCACCAAAGACGAAAACCAGTTTCGCGTCCGGACTTCTTTAGAGCGTTGGAGAACGCCGATACGCAAGATAAAGGAGGAACCATTCGATCTTCGAGTTTCTCGAATTTTCTTTCGATCCATCATAGATTATCAATATCGGCCATTAATTATCTTTGTCTCTTTTTCTCCATAGCTTTCAAAGCAGCCATTTTATCCTGTTCCTCCTTCTCCCTGACTAACATAATCTCTCTCTTTTTACCAAGGGGAGTATTCCTTTCGAAATTTTGATATTTTTCAATGATCTGTTTAGATATTGGCTCGTATTTCCAAACTTCATTCATAATTTCCATTGGCGACAATGGTACGCGATTCAATACGATCCTTCTTTTAAGCGACAACACGTTCTCGATGGATTTTCTTATAAATTCCAACGGTATACCGACTGACACTTTAGCAAGACAAGAAACGTCCATGTTTCTATCTATTCCGTGATATTTCATTAATAAATATTTATAATACATGTATAGAGTATTGTAATCGGTGAGTGGTATCATTATGAATACATTGTGAACTTTCATAAATCCACCCATCGCTTTGTAGGGTTCGGAGGAAACACTCAGGAACAAAATCTGAAAAAAAAATACGAACGTTCAAATGAAATGCTTCGAATAAACGAGCTTGTCTTGTGAAATTAAACGAAAAAAAAGATACTTTATCTCTCGCATATACGTCTTTCTACGAGACAGGACGCGAATGTCGAGGGAAGAAGAAGAAGGAAAAAAAAAAGGAAAAAAAAGTCACGTCTTACGAATGCTACGCCAGTGGGTAACAGTAACTGTCCGGAATTTCTGACACTCTAAATCCTACGTTAACTCGCTGCCACCTACGTCCTGGTCGTTTCATATACCGGTAGGAGGTGTTTCATTGATGACCAGCATCGGGACCATCGAGGCGTTTAAAATAATAAAAAGGAAAAAGTGTGTGTGTCTCTGTTTGTGTGAGAGAGAGAGAGAAAGAGAAAGAGAGAGAAAAAAGAGTCTTGCTTGACTGGACTCGTGGTACTCGCTTGACTGGAGTTCATTCATATTGAAGAAAGAGCAAAAATAAGAGCTTTTCTCTCTCTCTCTCTCTCTCTCTCTCTCCTTCCCTCTCTCTATTTCTCTCTCTCTCTCTCTCTCTCTCTCTCCTTCTGTCTAAGTGGGCGAATACCAATCACATCGAGTTTGATATTTATTTTTTGGTCGGATTTGAGAAAGTAGAAGGAATGGTTATTTTACATGAAACGCCCATTCACGAAGTACGAAATAGAAAATAAATTAATTGGATGGCTAACACCGACGATATCGTATGCGAGGATTATAAGGAATTTTTTGAATTAAACGATTCTTGAAAGGATTTAATTAGGATGGATTTATTATTACCTGATCGCCTGGTTTGATACTTTTGATAAATTTTTCATGATGTTTAGCAAATCGTTTTGATTTAATGTATCGTTCGTTTAATGGGACCTTCTTCAACCATGGTTTCTCGCCACCATCGATAAATATCACGGAAGGTGCATAAATGCGACTTAATTTGCCAATAATATCCATTAATCTTCGTTCGTTTTTCTTACCAATATATTTATCGATCAATACCGATGGTGTCATGTCGAATAAGAGTGCACCAACCTATTGGATAGAGTCAATATTTAATTAGCAGTTCGAGTATTACTTTCAATGTGCGTTTCTAGAATTATTTAAAAAAAAAAGAAGAAAAAGGAGATGAATATTTGACCTCTGAACAAATTGCATCGGCTAGAAATGTTTTGCCGTATCCAGGTAAACCACAGATACAAACGGATTGTATTAAGGGTGCTACTGTATGTATTTCTTTAGAGGAGAGGGGTAATACGCAATACTCCATGATAATTTGTTTGATGTTACCTAACCGATGTTGAAATTCAGAATGCGCGTCGTAATTTTGATAACGAAGGTCACCGAACCAATCGTTCAAACTTCTTTCCGTATAATTTCGTATGATATTTTGTTGTACTAATTCATGAAAAAGTTCGGTTATAGGAATATTAGCTAGACGATCCTTTTTCGATTTGGATTTTTTCCGATCCTTTTTTCGTAGTTTTTCTGATAATAATTAATAATAATAATAATAATAATAATAATAATATTTTTTTTTATCGATCATATCATTTCCATTAACGAATTATTTTCTTCATGATAATACTTACGTGCACGCGGCATCTCGGGAATGTCTACTTTACCGGTAGCATAATCTTTCAACAAAGCTTCGTTCAATTTCTCTAATTCGAGTCTCATAAGTTCGTCAACGATCAGTCGCATTTCAAATTGAAGTTCGTAACAAAGTTTATCGGTTATTAAATCGAGATAAGGTTTTAGGAAAGGATTAGAAGATTCATCTCGATAGCTCCAATTTTCGATAAATTCATTATTAGCTGTTTCCAAACAGGTAAACAGTGGAGTTTCTGGCATGATCCATCCTTCCACAGTTTTCTCCTCTTTTTCCTTTGATATCTTTGGTTTCTTTGCCTGTTTACTTTTTGTTTTTGCCTCTAACAGCTTCTGCATCTGTTGCATAAGATATTCCTCTGGATCCATAGTCTGTCCGGTAACTATCAAAACGCTACCACCTAACTCTGCTGGTGGATAAACGTCAAAATATCCAACGGTATCGTACCAAACGATGAACCATTCATGAATTTCATCAGTGATATCTTCTATTAATCCAGGCCCCACTATTTTCAACAACTTTGGAAATATATATATATATATACATGTTAATAAAAAAATTTCTCTAGTCACTTATTATGAATAATAATCATACTCCTCATAATCGTACTCCCTTAATATTATAATCATAAACCTCACCCTTATAGATTCATCTTGGGTAATTTTTTCAGCTTGTGCGGCATAAATCGGTATCATTTCTAATCTTCTTTGAAAAATTTCTTCGTCTCTATTAAAAATATTTTGAGGTTTCCAACTTGGAATCGTCATATCTAATAATTCTTCCAAACGATTGATTCTTCTTTTGAAATCTTTTCGAGCTGCATATCTTCTCCAAGCGCGTTGTATGACGACGATAGCTTTAATACATGTCTCTTTATCGACTTTCATTGATTGAGCCGTCTCATCGGTTTCAACTGTCTTCTTGTATTCATACATAAGTTGAGCTATGGTAAATTAAGGATATACATAAAAAAAAAAGATAAAAGAATTGCAAAATAAAAAATATTGTGTTAAGAGATTACTTACGTTTACCACGCCGAAAAATTTCCGCGCAATTTGATTACATATATAGATTCAGTAATCTGTGGCCGCGTCAATCTCTGTACGAAAATCTGGTCTCTATGAACAACAACCCTAATTTCATGTAAAAACGCAAAATTATAAAATTCCATTACCGTCTTGTAAAATAATGTTTCACCTAAGGGTAATCGAATAAAATTTTTCAATTTATGAAAAATAAGGAAATTAGGCCATTTTGGAATAAGTGTCAATTTTTCATTAACCCTTTCGCTACGGGTGGGTTCTCTGCTGTGGTACTTCCGCTGAACGGAGAGCCGCGACATTACTGCACGCTACGCAACACCGATCGTCGGCGGAAGTACCGCGGTGGAGAGCCCAAGCTGTTTGAATGTTTTTGACAGAAAAAATTTTTCTCCAAAGGGTATTTATATTTATAAATAAAGGATATTCCAAGGCGTGTTACGGGCCACTATAGTGGCCCGTAATACCTCAGTGGCATTTTATGGAGGGCCACTATAGTGGTCCGTAGTACCTCAGTGGCATCTTATGGAAGACCACTATAGTGGCCCGTAGTAACGAAAGGGTTAAACGTATTGAAAAAAAAGATTAACTTTTTTTTAAAGACAAGCCGATTGCCCTTAGCTGAAATATTATTTTGCAGGACAATAATGGAATTTTAATAATTTTGCATTTCCACGGAGAAAATTAGGATGCTGCCTGGATTTTCGTGCAGAGATCGACGCGACTGAACAAATTACGAAGCCCGTATGTGACCAAAATGGAACGGAAAAAATTGGTCTGTTTAAATAAAATATCGAAGAAATAAAGTCATAGTTATTATTAATTTTTCAATTTATTTTATTCTCTACCTGAACGAAATATTCCTAAAACATGTCAATTTTTCGACTCCAACAAGGTATGTAATACTTGGTAATAAGTATTTTAAGACAATAACGAATTATAAAAGGAGATTTCTTTTTTCTTTAAATTACCTTCTTTACCAATACGACGTCCAACTCTAGCTCTCTCATGACATTGTATCAAAAGCACTGCGTCATACATAGCCTTCTCAGCAACTTCTCGAGCTTCTCGAGCTTCCTTAGCTTGCCTTTGCTCAGGCGTTTCTACTAAAATTTTCGGCGATGTATCGACAGGTCTGAATCTTCTTTTACGTGTTATTTGCGTTTTCGATGGGGTATCTTCGATTTCTATCAAACTAGACGTTATCGCTTGCGAAAGACTTTGCTCTCTTGTTGCAAGAGCTGCAACATATACGATACAACAATATGATACATCTAATAAAATATATCGTTCGAACTTCGAGACAAATTATTGGATTTGGCTTATAAGAAATGTCTGGCGAATTTTCAATATTTTATATCTAAATAAATAATATACTATAATATATATATAATATATTGTTCATATATAATTGAGTTGCGTTGATGAGTAATGTCGAAAAAAAAATTTTTTTAAATATCGGAAATTGACCATCCGAATATTTTTCATATTTTTTATTATATTATTCTGTATTATTATTATATTGCTTTTATATATGATTTTTAATATATCGATTTGGCCAATAAAAGCGGTATCAGAATTTTTAATAAAAAATAAAAAAAATATTGAAAATCAGTCAACCCAATATTTTTCACTTTTTTTATATTGTATTATTTTTCACAATATAATATATTATTTTTATATATAATTGTAATGTCGGAATTTCGAATAAAAAATAAAGAAAAAAAATATCAAAAAATTAGCTAATCGAATATTTTTCATTCTTCTTTTTTATTTTTTTTTTATTTTTCGTAATTCAACATGTTGTTTTTATATATAACAGTATAGTATTGAATGGGACAATATAAATGGTGTTAGAAATTTTTGTAGAAAAATAAAAAAATATTGAAAATTGACCAATTTCAAGTTTTCATTTTGAAACGTACGTTCTTCGCCCTCATATCTTTTCATCTCCTCGATTAACTCTCTACGTTCTAAGGCATGACTTTTATCGACTATTAAGATAGGGGTATTTACATCGTCTGGCGTTAATTTTAATTGACATAACACATCATCCGGCCACCTTGATAATTCGTAGACGATTTGCGATAATAAAAATTAAACTAACAATAAATATTATCTTATAGGATAAAATATATTTTATATACTGGAAATGAGAGCAATCTAATTTAACAACTTCTCTTTTACACTCGAGCATTCGACCAATCGCACAATCAACTATTTTCTTAATTAATTCTCGTTTTTGCGTTTGGATCATTTGATTATAACATATCACGAGCCTTCTTACCAAATCTTGATATCTATATAGTAGATATATACTATATAGTAGATAGAAAAACGTAAGATTAAAAGAAATTTGTTGTCGAATAAATTGTTCTCACTAAATATAAATTCCAATTATTAATACACCTTATGTAAAGAGTTAGAGCATGATTTAAAGCATTTTCTCTTTGGTTTATAGGTTTGCGTTTTTGTAGATCTCTATCCAATTCCAATAATTTTTCCAAATCGCTTCTTGTGACGAGCCATACTTCATTGTAATAATCATGTGACATCGAAATTTAATTAATTTAAAAAAAAAAATGGAAAGTACCTACTTTAAAAATTTAGTTAATTAATTTTTATGGAATTTGATTGCCGAAAGGGTTATTCTGACGAAAGAGTAATGAAATGGTTAAAAATAATGAAGTTATAGAAAGATCGATTGTTCTATCGATATCATTTGAATAATTGATCTGTTGAAAGTTCTTTTTTTTTACATTAATAATAATTATATTTTTCAGGATGCCGAGAACATTTCGAAATTTAATTATTTTGGCCACAATTATGACAGCGTCGTGTTCCGACGGCAGGAACAATGAATCAACAATTAGTTCTTCAACGATGATGTCTACGATGGCGTCTACTGTAACCGCAAGTACAGATACAACAATAATAAATTCTACGACAGTATCTATGGTAGATTCTACGTTGATAACGATGAATTCGAGAGAAAGCGCCGAGACCGTAACAACTTCGTCAAGTATTTCGAGTGGAAAAGATTCAAAGAAAGTTTCAACAACGTCGTTTATACCCGACTCTGTTTGGGAATGTCCTAATATTACGAAAACAAGCGTTGAATGTTCTTGTGATTTTCCGCATACTCTTAGATGTACTGGCGAAAGAACAGCTTTACAAGTAATGCTAATTTATTATTATTATTATTAATGTTGTTGTTGTT
Organism: Dolichovespula media; assembly: GCA_911387685.1. Classification (NCBI taxonomy): domain Eukaryota; kingdom Metazoa; phylum Arthropoda; class Insecta; order Hymenoptera; family Vespidae; genus Dolichovespula; species Dolichovespula media. Next base: position 11,192,171 of record OU426851.1, on the reverse strand, counting down.
GTTGTTGCTATTGTAAAATCTACTTGTTAAGAAAAATTTTATATCTTTTTTGTTTGCCTCAATTAGGTAATCAGTGAACATTTAAAAAATAGTAAAGCAGGAACCATTTCTCTTCTGGACGTAACTGTCACAGGAATTTCTATATTGCCAGCACGTTTCCTCGAAAATGTTGGCCTACATGGACTCGTCATTTCTAGCGGAGAACTGAGACGCATTCATGAAAATGCGTTTACTGCCTTAGCTAAACCTCTTCAGGCTCTTGGACTTCCTAATAATCTATTAGAGACCATTCCAACATCGGCATTAAAATATCTCATTGGATTAGATCGATTGGATCTTTCTCATAATAAGTTGAAAACATTGGAAGCAGATTCGTTTAACGTAAGTTTATTAGTGAACGTTCACAAGAGTATTTTTTTTTTTTATTTATATCACTCATTTTTTAGGGTTTGTCGAATTTAACGTATCTGGATTTATGCGATAATTTACTCTCGCAATTATCACCGCAAGCTTTCGCGGCACTTCCAGAATTACGATTTTTACGAATGCGAGGGAATCGTCTCAGCATTTCGGCTCTTTCGGCGTTAAGGGGTTTAAAGAATTTGGAAGAACTTGATCTTTCGAGTAATTTATTGCTAGGACCGATGGGACCAAATCTTCTTCCATGGATGCCAAGTTTACATTTTCTTACTGTATCCGAGAATGAATTTATCAACGTGCAGCAAGGAGCATTAACCGGCGTTAGAAATTTAAGTTATCTCATCCTCAGTCATAATCAGGTTTGTGATATTAAATGATTTAATCATATATGTATATTGTTTCTGATCAACAAACGACATGTGTCTTATGTTTCAGATCGACGTTCTCGAGGATCACTCGTTCAAGCATTTATCAACATTGACCAGATTGGATTTAGCCAATAATCGTATAGTGGATGTTTCGAGCGCCTCTTTGGCACATTTAGAAAAATTAACGACTCTAGATCTAACGCATAATTTTTTACGATCGTTGACGGCCGATTTGGTAGTGCCATTAAAGAGTCTCGAAGATTTACGCTTAGATGACAACGAAATTACTATGGTCTCAAGCGACGTGCCGACCATGAAGTTACGATTAAAGCGACTCTCACTTTCCGATAATCCATTAAACTGCGATTGTACCCTTTTAGAATTTGCCACTTGGTTAAGTAATTCGAGTTTAAGCGACGAGGACAAATCATCGGCCGTGTGCGCCACGCCGCCTGCCTTGGAAAATGGAATTTTGACTCAAGTCTCGCCAGGAAGTCTTTTATGTGGCGAACCAACGCCGTCCATGACCAGAGTACCTCTTGCCACTTTGAAGGAGTATCATTACGATGAATTAACCGGTATCAATCTTTTATGGAACATAGAACCTTGCACGGAACATTACACCTGTGACACGTTGATCGTTTACGAAACAATAGGCGACAGCGAGGTTCAAACTGAGTCAAATCCTTTACATTGCGATTCTCGTATGATGAGAGATCCTTGTACCTTGCCAGTAACCGCACCTCTGTCGTTAAATTTACAGCTTGGTCATAGATATCGTTATTGCGTTGTACTTTTAATTCCAACAACATACGACGACGTATCCCTTGGTTTAGGTTGTAGCGACGTTATAACGTTGGAAGAGACCAAACAAGAAGAACAACAGGATCAGGAACCTTCAAATAACGATTCTTTGGATGTTCGAATAACAGCGGTTCATGTCAATGTGTCCGATCTAGGTTCTTTACACGTGGACGTAGGTCTATCGCCTTCGAAAAAATCTGATTCTACATCCTGCGAGATTTCGATAGTTGTTTTCGATGCCGAAACAGCCATACATAAATGTAAATTGAATTGCAGTTCGGCATTTATCAGTCTCGAGGTATTGGTGCCAGGTCGTTACAAGGTATGCGCCAGTCTAGACGAGCTTGCCAATATCGAATCAATCGCTTTCAGCATTATCGATGACGATCGTGGTCGATCTCGATGCGTCGAGGTACAAAGTTTCAAACAGAATACAGAAGCCATAGTTTTATCTGTCGTAGGAGCAACCTGTGCTCTCTTGATCGCGCTCGTTGTAATCGGTCGAAATATTGTACGAAAGGTCCGACATCCAAGAATTCAAACTCAATGCTTTTTACCTGCCCAGGAATTCGAGATTACTCATAAAGCGCATTACATTAAATTATTGGCCACGACCAAGGTGTGAACGATCGTTTCAGCACTCTTGGAACTATTACGTTTGATAAATTCATAAGCGGGATCATCCGTTTTATGGACCGATCTTCTTACTTGAATTTAATATCAAACACAATTTCAGAAACGAGCTGCTAGTCATAAAGAGAAATTGGAGATTTGCATACGTCATTAAGATGTATGTTGTAGATCATAATCGTCGATCTTTGTTTCCGATTATTGCATAAACATTATCAAGAGACATGTATACAGAGTGATAATGCGTTAAGGATTATTTATTACTGTATACCTATAATTAACACTACATTATGGTGTTTGTACAAATGTACATTTTGTAATTCGCACAAGCAAATGAAGATTTAGGAACGCGTAATGAGTTTATTTAAGAGCACTGCCATTCTTTCTTTTTTTTATAACATTCAGAATAATTAATCAATGAAATATAGTAGATATAGAGTTTGTTGTTGTTAAAGATTAAAAGTAAGTCTTCGCAGAATCATTTTTATTAATTATAATAATGATAAAGGAAAAAAAAATGTTTAAACCTCAAGGCATTCAATGCAAATATATAAAGTATTTGGATGTAATATATTCAATGATTCACTGATTCATGTTTGTAAATATATTCTATAATCGTTTTTAAGCGCATAAGCGTATTATACGCATTGTTGAATGATAATAATACATAGTACTTATATAATTGTATCTTTAATATTTCCTTATTATTGTTATTCCCTCATAACATTTTATAATATATAAGATGGAATCGAATTAAAAAATTTCTCCTATTAATAATAATAATAATTAATAAAAGTAAATCTTTTTTTATATATAGATATATAAAATATATATATATATATATAGATATATAAAATATATATATATATATATATATATATATATATATATATATATATTGAAAAATATAGTAAAAATAGTAAAAGTTGACTTCAGTTTATCAAACCTGATGTACCGTAGAATGTTCGTATAACGCTGAACAAAAACTTTATTACAGCTTGAAGATTGGGAATACATATTTTAAACATTTTGTAAAATAAAAGGTGTTTTCAACCATCAACTTCGTTGAAATGTATTTGTCTCGAAAACTATTGACTTCAAATTGTTTATATAGCACCGCTGTAAAGAGAATTAAAATACTTTTCAAATGACTTGTTATTTAACTCCAGTTGTCGTTTGAGATTTTCGAGGGGGTTAACTTAAAGTAGATGAATTTATAACAAGAACTTGTCTCCTTCGCAAAACAAAATTCTCTTGTCTCTCGGTGTTTTTCGTAAAAAGCTCTTCTAAAAACTCGCTACAAACTATTCAACGAAACGAGAATCAAGAGACAATAAATGACAAACATCGACGAGTAAAAAAGTTAATTTGGAACCTAACTTCTTGTCTTCTATACTTTTCTAAGACAGCCCGTCAAAACTTGAGATTTGAATTTCTCATAACGCGATTTATATAAGGCGGCATTTCTATAGAATGTAATATCCGTCATGTACGAGATTTCCTGTATTACAATTATCTTCAAGTGGATCACGTGAAACAATTTATTTGTCGTTGTTTTTTTTTCTCTTTGGTTTATTTCTTTTCGTGTATTCACAATTTAAAATTTGTCATTTATTAGATCTCCAACTATGAAAGTGATCAAATATTATAATAATTAAATAATACGATAAATAAGATATATACAAGCAAACAATCATATATTATTGTAATTATTCAAATTAGAATAAAAGTTTGAACGTTAGGAAGATTCCTCCATTTTCCTTGGAAATAATAGACATTTATACAAAAAAATGGATAAAACTCAAAAATTAAAATTAGTCAAGGATTCTATTAAGAATTATGATGATTTTCCTAAACCTGGTATTAATTTTTTGTAAGTTATATAAAATAAGGGTAAAGTTTTTAATGAAATCATATTTTCTTCCTTGTAAAGTCATGTATTATTATTCTTTTTTTTTTTTATTTTTTATCACAATGTATTATGTTGTAGAAATTACTTATTTTCAGAGATATATTCCCTGTATTCCAAAATACATTAGCATTAAAAGCTTTGAGAGATCTGCTTGTGGAACATGTTTTGTTCCTTGAAGTTGATTTGATTGTAGGTTTGGACTCCCGTGGATTTTTACTTGGTCCGATGGTATGTACAGAAATTGACAAACCTTTTGTACCAATCAGAAAAAAAGGAAAACTTCCAGGAAAGGTTTTAAGTCAGAACTATACTTTGGAATATGGAGAGGTTAATTATATGTATTTTATTAATTTTTGTTTTGTAATTTTAATACATTTAATATATATATATATATATATTTTTTTTTATTGCTTATATAGTCCACATTGGAATTACAATTGGAAAGTGTTAAAGAAGGTACTCGAGTGCTTATAATCGATGATTTATTGGCGACTGGAGGTTAATATTTTATTCTTTTATCTATTGATTATTAATGTACATAATATTTTAATTTTTATTATATCGTAATATAATGTCATACAGGCTCTATTGGTGCAGCTATAAATTTATTAAAATCTGTAAATGCAAAAATAGTAGAATGTTTAGTGGTAATAGAGTTGACTAAATTAAAGGCACGAGAAAAACTCAATGTACCTATTCACTCAATTATTCAATTTTGATGACATATAATTACATAAATACATAAAAGTGTATATAAAATCTAGGCACAAATTAATTTCATTATATAATGCAGGATATTTTTTATATATGAAATAAAGTATAAGGGAAATAAAATATTTTTTCAAATAAGATTTTTAAATGTATATATATATATATATATATGTACTTGTACATACATACATAAAAAACACAATTCTTAAAATTATATTATGCAAATTTACAATAACTTTAAAAATTGTTGATATTATTTTATGGATCCCAAAATATAATATAAAAAATATTATATTTATATTAAAATATATACTCACGTATATTTTGAAGTACATACACACTTTATGCATGATTAAATTTCTTAGTAAATATTTAAGAATGTAGATTCAAAACTAAATAATATTTATTTATCCATTGCATCTTAATGAATCTAAAACATTTCGTACTTCATCTTCTAACCTAGCCACATCTCTTTGCAATTTTGCACAATTTCTAAATTCTTTATCATCCAACGTTATAGTATTTTCCGAATTGATACTACTATTTGTTTCCGATTCTACGTTTGTTATCAGATCAGAAAGTTTTCTTCCTATATATTTATATGGTGCTGCTTCTCCTTTCATTTGTTCAATTATTTGATTTAATTCTAATTCCTTATTGTGTAACTGTACTTGAAAACATTTTTTTACTTCTAAAAAAATTAAAATTTGGTGTCTAACAAATCGTACACAACTTTTTTATGATTATTATTAAATAATAAAATTATCAATATTTTACCATCAAGTCTATTTTTATGAACTTTCTCCATAAAAGCTTTTACTGCATCATGCAATCTTATTTCCTCTGCTAATACAACCTCTTTTTTGTATTTCTGCAAAATTTGTTTTTGTTTTTGAAGTTTTGGAACTTGTGAGATGTTTAATTCTTCAGTGAGAAATTTTGGATAACCTTCTAATACGAGTGGAGGATATGGTCCTTCCTCAGGTAACTGAATCAACTTGTTTCTAAAAGAAAATATAATAGTATATGTGAAGATATAAATATAAATTCATAATTACAATACCTAAGATAACGATTGGGATGCAGTCGATATGGAATGTTTTGATCAAGGCGTTGTGCTACTTTTAATAAGTCTTTAGCCCTAACATGTCCTTGTGTCCTATAGAAATGCTTTAAATCTTCAGCTGTATGTAACATTAAGATAATATTACGTGAGCAAATGCTATAGGCAATAACACACATAAGAAAAAGAGTAGGTGTTTGAAGAGATAACAAATGGTCCCACAAAATAAGCCACTCATCACCAGACAATACTTCGCTCATTGTGGTCTGCAATAATGGCCATGCATATTCAATAGATGTTATACCACATTCACAAAAATAATTTAGCAGTTGTGAATCTGCTTTCAAAAGAATATTTTCGATAATACCCAAAATGTTTAAAGGTGGTAAGGGGTGGTATTCAAACCATTTTTGACAATAATTTATAAGTATACTTAAAATAAGCTCCAAAGCAAATAGTTGATCTTTCTGAAATAAGTATACAAACATATAAAAGAGAATTATATACAAGATATAAAAAACATAAGATATTATAAAAATATTACCTGAAATACCACAAGAAATGGAAATACTAAATTGGGCAAAAATGAAGTCTGGGCAAGTAAAGGACACCATTGTATTAAACACTCTATTATTGTTGTTAATAATGATGCTTTATTGCGATCAGCTAAATGGTGATTTTTAAGAAAATTTATGGTAACTCCTCCTTGTGTTATATTATTAATTAAAGAGATGAATGCAGTTTTATTGGCTGGAAGTTTTAACATTGTAGACCATATAAGGTGACGATACTTGTCAGGAAATTTTCCGAATTCTTGTAAAATTAGTAATAGTCTGTCTAGACGTAGTTCTTGTTTTATATTTTGTCTGATACATTGGAGATGTTCATTTATTTTGTGAGCTTGAGGTCTGCATTTTTTTTCTAATTTTTCTGTGCGTATGGGTTCTTGAGGAAACAATTTTTCACAAAATGTCAATTTCAAGAGTCCTTGTTTTTCAATAATTATTATATATCTACCATCCGAAGAAACTATAATTTTTTTAATATTACTGATTGTATGTGTCTTATCAATAAAACAAGACAAATTTAAATCAAGAATGTGCAGCGTGCAATTTGAAGAAATAACTGCTACAATTTTATTAGCACCACTATCTAATGGCAAGGGTACAATCGACATTCTTTTTATACTAATGAATTTTTCTGGTAAACTCAAACTTTTCATCATATTCCAATTATATGTATTTAAAATAATAATTTTATTTTGAGTACTAGCTATTATCATAGCTCTTCCATTTTGTATAAAAACGAAGTCTTTTACATTACGTATACCAAATTTCTTTATATCTAATTTTGTATCAGTATCTAACTGATTAAACATCCAAATTTGTATGCTATCATTATGATACAATACAACAATGTGACCTAAGCTTGATAAACTTGCTTTCTTTACAGATACATTTGCAGTATTAATGTGTAATTGGTGTACTCTACTAAAAGATTTTAAGTGCCATATTATAACTTCTTTATAAGAACACGTTAAGCAGTAATCCTTATAAAAAGAGATATTTGTTGCTGGTAATTTATGCCCTGATATTAAACAAAATTCATTGATATTTGCATTTATCTTCATAAGCTTTATATCAGCTGTGGTAAGACCTATTATTATCTCGCTATTGTTTATAGGATTGAATGCTACAAAACAAGCTTGTCCTATCATACCAAGTTTTTGATAACATGATTGTACATTCGTTAAATCAATGTGATAAGCTATACCTTTGGAGTCTATTGCTATCACTTGTTCATTATTGCAGTCAAATGCTGCTTGAACAAAATTAATTCGTAGAAGACATTGTTTTTCATCGGTAGCTGATTCCGATTCCAGTTCATACCAATCATTATTCTTTTTTAATTTAACCCACTTCCTACAATGCATGATAGCTTTACACAATGATAAAGCTAAACAACGATAAAGTGTCCGTAATTTTAAAATGTTATTTATTGGTTACTTTCATCATTTTTATACATAGTATTATACTTCATTTATATTATTTTATCGATTTCATTCACTATATAGAAGTATTGATAGTAATAATTAATATTTGAAAAAACTTTATAATGAGATTGTCAGTTTTGTTGATAAATATTCGACATGTCACATTGACATTGGACATATATTAAGTTTGCTTTCGTAAAATATCTACAGATGCGCAACACCTATGCGTATGTGCAGTCGAGTATACAACGGAAATGAAGATTTTTTATTGGTTCTTCTTTATCTATAGATAAGTTTGTAACGTCAATACAAGTTAAGAAAATTGATGAAGTGCACCGTGAGCCTAAGTTGCGATCGTTTCTTTTTTGCCTCGAAGAATATATTATCTTGTTTATGTTAAATTCTTTTTATCGACTTTGTAAATAATAATTTGATGAATAAAAAACGGCCTCTACGAGATTTTTAACGTTTTATGTTTAGTATGTCGACCTACGTGCTAGTCAATACATATTCCGTGTTTAGTTGAAGACAGTTTAATAATTCTTTTTACATGAATTAGATTATTCTCAACGTTTTTTCTCTGCTGTGCAAGGATTTTAACGTACTAATAACAGGATTTTTAACTTTTTCACAATGGTAAGAGAAAGTGTATTTATTTTTACAAAAGATGTACAGCTTTGTAGTTTTATTATTTGAGGTTATGATGATTAAATTTATTGAAAAAAAAAAAAACAAAAGATAGATTTTTCTGTTTAATATTGATATGAAAATATTATTGTATATAGTCTGTCGCAGAATTTTTAAAGGGACTTCCTTCACACAATGAAAATAACTTTGCCAACTTTCATACCGATAATGGAAACCGAACCTGTGTTAAAAGGCCATCGGTCTATCTTCCTACTAAAGATTATCCACCTGAACAAAGTATGTTCTATATTTAATTTATTTAAAAATATAATTATAAATAATTATAATTAGAACTATTGAAAACTTTTAATCTTTCAATCCTTTCACAGTTATAGTTACAGAAAAGACAACTATACTTCTTAGGTATCTTCATCAACAATGGGATAAAAAGGTATCGCAAGTATGTGATAAAAACTTATAATAGTCTTCAAAAAATTATAGATTACATTTGTTAATATTAAATGTTTTAGAATCCAGATAGGAAAAGAGAATTTCTATCAGCTAACGGTGATGTACAAGATGAAAGTGCTACAATTCGCATTAAAAGGCCACGTTTAGATCTGAATAATACCCTTTAAATGACATCGCACATCCTTACTTTCTATTTACAACAGCATACATTTATACGTACCTTAAGGAAGTAATATAATATGGTATTAGCAATTACATTTTTTGTTTTAAAATCATCAAGTTATATCATTTTATTCTGTAAAAATCTTTCATAGTATCATCGTATTACCATTATTTTATTGAAAATATATGTTACCTATAATATTTGTATTGTTAAAGTCAACAATTTTGCTGTTAATATATTTCTAAACAACGTATGTAAACAGCCATATTATTTTTTACAGTGGCTTCTACATAAATCCTATATAATCATCTATATGAAATATTTTAAATGATATTTACAGTAAGGGAAAAAAGAAATGTTTATTATGTCAGCCATATATTTTATTTTAAACTTCCATTGTTTGGTAACATGTAAACAACATTGAGCAAAAATATCAATTGCGATTTGTATAACATGTTACTTTTTTGTACATTTTTTTAATATTAACAAAGTAGGAAGAATTTATATTATATTATATGTTCAAAAAATAAGAATTGACGTGCTTTGTAAGATTTATCATTAAAGCATTTATTTAATATTGGTATAATGTATGATGAAATTTATTTTTAAAATCTACTGATGCACTTTGGCATGATATAATGAAAAAGTATAAAAATGATTTATTATGTAGTATTAATACCAAAGGTATCTTGATGACAAAATCATCGTTTTACAGTATAATTTTGTAATTTAACAAATGTATTATAGATTGTCGTTAAAATAAACAAAATGGAATAACACTATAAAGACAAAAAATATAATAGACCCGAACATATTATACTTTTAAATATTTTTTATCAATATAATTAACTATCTAATGGTTTTAATATTATTTATATTACTTAGGATATTTATTAGTAGTGACTAAATGATAGATAATAATTTTTAATAAATAATATATCAAATTTGTACTACATTAATATAAGCGATACAAAAAATATATTTCAAACAATAAGATTGGACAATTCTAAAAATTTAAAATGAACATCCATCTCTACAATACGATTGGTTTATGCATTCGACGTACATAACATAACCAAAAAAAGTTACATAGCAAAATATTTACTGCTATTTTTTGAGTGATACAAAATGTTATTTAGTTATGATAAATTTCATGAATCGATGTATTTGAAATGGGACATCGTGCAAATGAGGAAGATATAATGATAGCTCACCTAGAAAATCCCGTGGCACCTCTTCTATATATAGGATTTATTTTTAGGTTGGAGCTAGCCATAGTTCGTATCAAGAATTTGTTTCAACGTTGAATTTCTAGGAGGTTTGTTATAAATGCGATTATGATACGCGTGTAAATAAATAGGGTATTTTCTATTTCGTTATTTTATTATGTTATTTTACAAAAAAATATATAATTACCAAACTTGATAAAATGTTGCAACGTTTTGTGTAAAAAAAAAACAATTGTAATTAGGCATAAATTATAAATTCTAATAAATATCTAAATTTATATTTAGTCAACTAATTTTGCTTCAAAACGCGATTTTTCTTAATTAAATTAATCACTCACTTTGTCTTATAACGCAAGTAGATAGAATTAAATTGACGACTGATATGATCTATTTAATATCTTAGAATAATATCTATTTAATATCTTAGAAATAAAAATGGCAAATGACTTAATTCTTCGGGGCAAAGATAAACTTCAAGAAATTAGTATGAAATTAGAACAAAGTCATCTGGCTTACCTACAAACTGATGATAGTCCTTTAAAACTAGATCAACGTCGTAAGCTAGAAGGTATAAATCTAATAAAAGATGTTATATATTAGATTCTATCGTAAAATGGTAAAAACATATTGTTCAAATTTTATTAATCACAGATATTTTTATTAAATTTTTAGGAATTATCAAGGAATACCTGTACCTTGTTCCTAATGAAAGTAAATATATGTTTCATGAAACAGCAGATATTTTACATAGATCTGCTGCTACATTACAAGATTTTAGCGGTTACAGAGCAGCCACTGCTTGGAGTGCTATTTCTTTATATGCTGCAAATCTTATTGCACAACCTTGGAGAAAAGAGTATAGGATATTAAGGGTTAGTATGTATCATATATTTCACACGTTATTTATTTATTTCTTTTATAATGTTTTTGTCAAATTAAATTTTAATTTTATAGATTTACAGTGGATTTTACAAATATGAAGTACAAGCTAATTTAATGGGGGCAGAGTTGATGTTCGAACTAATGGGATATAAACATGCAGGCCGGGAAGTGCTAGTTTTAGAAGGCCCGATAGATCCAGACAAAGTGACTAATGTTAGTAGAGATGCGATAGTGGCTTTTGTAGAATGTCAGGTATTATTTTTATGTATCTATCATTATTGCATCGTTTAAACTTGTTATATGTATTACTTAGAAATTGAAATTTGTTTGCAGGTTTTAAAACAGATATGGGAATGTGTTTCAAAAAATTATACAATTTCTTGGTTAGAGATTTTGGAATACCGTGAAAATCATGTTGGAAGTCCTGAACGAGCTATCAGAGCTTTGAGCCAACGTTTTCTGGAAAAATTACACCAAAATCGTGTAGAAGTTGATATGTACAGAAACTATCATTATCCACAACTTGCAACCATGAATACAGTACCACCACCTATTAATTATCATATGCCGTCTAATAATTACAGTATACCACCGTGTCCTGCAGACTACAGATGTATTAATGATGCAAATGTGATATCTAAAAATTACCATTATTTTAATGTAATGGACCATGGCATGCTAAATCATTATGGTACATATGGATGTATGCCACCTGGAAATAAATGTGGTAATATTTATAATAATCCCTATTATCCTACAGTACCAGCATATACAACAAGAGTAGCTGCAGACAGACTAGTAGAGCTTAATATGCCACTTTCAGTCGAGAATTACGATAAAACATGTAGGAAATCATCATTACAAAGAACTTTCGATATGGATCAAGTGGATTTTTATAAAAGGCAGCCTATTGATTCAGATTATGATTATGCTAAAGTTGATAAAAAATATATAAAACCATCTTTGAATATAGAGAAGAATGCTCATGAAAATTGGGACTTTGTTTATAAAAATTTAGAAAGTCAGGGATATTCAAAGGATCTTGGAGATAGAGAAGATATTTTAAACAAAACAGAGCCAGATTTAGGATCTCTCAAGCAGAAGCTATTAAGTTCTTCTGAAAACGAGAAAAAATATTATATTTATCAATTGGAAAAAGAAAAAAATGGAAGAGATGTAAAAGATATTAATAATCATATCACAAATGGAAGAAAACATCATCATGATACATTATCAATTAAAAAGAAATCCTCTTCTTTTGATTTATCAGATTCAAATAGATATCATAACGATGCTACAATAGAAAATCAATCATATTTACATGGTACAATGAAAAAACATGATAGTCGGATCTTACCAATGCAACGATCGCATCATTCATCTGAACAAATTTCAAGGATTACCAATTCAATTAATAATTTGGATATATCAGAATCGAAGAAAGAAGCTAATAATGAAGATAAAAATAAATGGAATTGTGCTACTTGCACCTATTTAAATTCACCCAAGAGAGAAATTTGTGAAATGTGTATGAAATCTAAATATAAAGGAAATGAAGATAAACCACTAGCAAGTGGTGGTAAAGAATGTCCGAAGTGTACATTAGTAAATGAGAAAAATGTTTCTGTTTGTGAAGCATGTGGTGAAAGTTTGAAAGATTCTCCAACTTATATATAAAATTATTGTCTGTTTATAAAAAAAAAAGGTAATATTTTATTTCTAAATATGATTTAGTTATGAGAAAGAGTATATATAATTTATATGGTCCTTGCAAAAAAAAAAAGAAAAAGATGGTTATTTCCAAATTAAGACAAACATGTATTAATATTATCTACATATAGACTCCAGTTATAATGTAAAAACCTTTAGAAAATGTTATGTAATATACTACTTAAATATTTAAGTTTGAAGTAGGAAAAATATGAAGTTATTTACTTTAATTTTTAATGTGCAAATAGGCTTGTGATATCAATATATTAGTATTATTATACTGATGTGGTGGCCTATAAAATATCTCTAATATGATTAATACAAATTTAAAATATGGATGAACTATGATATTATACACACGACTATACAGAAGTTAATTTCATATTAAATTTTTAAAGAGATTTATCATATTACTCCGCTTTATTTAATAAAGAGTAGTATATATAGAGAATCTCATTTAAAAATATAAATATTAAATAGTAACTTTCTTATGTGCTTACAATGGTTAATTTTCCAGGCTTCTATTAGTTAATATATAACTTTGTAGTATTATTAATAATTATGGAATGTAGTTATTTTTCACACATGCCATATATTATCATATAATAACTTATAAAATAATTTATTGCACAATAATTGGAGTAAAGCTCCTTGTTACGTAATGATAAAGACTATTGAAGATGAGTTGCCTTGATTGTACAAGAATCTAAAAATGTAACCACTGTTATCTCGAAAAATGCCAAATAGATGAAATATCTGCTTATTTTATTAATATACCGTTACAATTAAAGACATGACTGGGGAAACTTATTAAAAAATAGTTTATATACTGTTGGAAATAATCTAAATCAATTTTTTTATATGAAAAAACGACTTGGTATTGAAATTCAATAAGATATTATTTATTAAAATTATTGTCTCTAAGATAAAAATATAATAGATGTTGAATGAAATAGTGTAATAATAGAAGCTATTTAACAAATTTTCAAAAAAACAAGGTTATAATATTATGATTGTAAAATTATTAGACTCTTAAAATGTCATTTATTATTTATTTAATTTACATATAAACTGGATACACCTTCAACAATTCTAAATTTTTATTATATCGAGTGGTTAAATAAGGCCTAGTACAGCAAATATTAATGATTTTTCTTGATAAGATCTTTAAAAATAACTTTTTAAATATATACTTTGTAGCACAGTAAGATTAAGATAAAAAGAAACATGAATGAGAAGTCATAAAATATTAGAGATCTAGATATATTTGCATATATATATAGTTTTCTTTAGTAATTTATTTTTCCTTGGTATAATATTTTGTTTAATGTTGCAATCATATTTTATGTATAAATTGTTTAATTTATTCAATATTCTCATAATATAATAAAGTAAAAATCTTTTCTTTTTTTTAGCAATTTGTTGGTCTGCTTTTAAATACTTGCTTAAGAGATTTAAAGTTTAAAGAACGAATAATAAAATAACGTATATTACATTATAATGCATATTCAAACATTCCTCATTTACCTGATTTATTTGAGCTTAATTCTATTTATTTATGCATATTTATGTTGATTTATGAAAAGTTATAATATTTATTGTTTTCTTTTAAGACAATCATATGCGACTGTTTAGGATTGGAGAATATCGATGTTTTCGTCATTATATCTTTACAAAATTTATTTGTAAAATATGACTAAACTGAGTAAATAGATAACAAATTTTGTTGATTTCTTAGCTTAAATTTATGAAGATATCGCTTAAAATTGTATGTTCTTTTTTTTTAGAGAAATAAGACTTTGTATTTAAGAAAATATGTGTGTTCCACTTTTCTTTTTTTTAATTTGCAAAATTCAGGTGCTTAATAAGTTATATCTAATTACTGAAGTTTGTTAGATTTAGTAATTGACAATTAACATGTATACATATACATAGACAAGTTTGATATAAATATGGAAAAAAATTATTTTATCAATATAATTAACACATGTACTGAGAGAAACACCGATTAAACTATTATAATTAAAATTAAACTTTGGTAGAATATTATACATATAATATTTTTGTTTTTATAAAATTACTCCTTTCTATATTTCAGAAATTAGAAAAATATTAATGTATATTTAATATATCAATTGACTATTCTAATATCTGAGAGAACTGATAATATTTTTTCATTAATAACATATTTAAGTAGTGAGATAAGTGCAACACAACAGAAAATAATATGAACTGTACAATAAATGTAAAGAGGATCGCATTACAATAATTATGCTTTCATAAACATGCAATTAATTTTCTAATAATGTTATCCACATTGTAAACAGATAATAAATTACGTTTTGTATACATTGAAAGAATTATATTTTTATAATTGTTTCTTTTTTTTATACATGGTTTAAAAGGGTACACTATGTAGTGCGTTAATTTTTTTTATAGGTTTGAAGGTCAACTTTGCTTCTTTAAACAGAATATTATATTTTTTTATGCCAAAATATAGTAGAGTATTGAATTGTAAGTAAAAAAGTATTGACCGTTATTAGCTCTAGACCTAATAGCTAACGAGTAATTCACTTTATTACTTGAAAATTTTCTTCACATAATATCAAGTTGGAGATTCAACCTTATATCACAGATTTCCACAGGACAGCTATGTTTATACGTGACAGTGTTTATTAACATGACAACATCTATTATGATTCGCAATCTTCTACATGTTCGTAATCCAGTATTGAAGTAGTTACCTTCAATGTTTGTGTGTAATTATCAGGCAGATAAAAGTAAAAATGAAATTTTGTAATAGCGAAAAAGTTAATATGCTTTTAGTTAATGGTGAGTGTCATAAAAATCCAATAAGAGTTAAGGTCATGTATGCCGAAAGGTATCCTGATCGAAATCATCCATCTCGAGCCATATTTGAGATAATGTATGAATCGCTTCGACGACCCGGAAGTTTTAAATGGTACTAAACGTAACACGACGAAAACTGCTACCTCTGATGCAAATACTATTGCGGTTCTAGCAGCGATAACAGGAAAGCCCCATATATTAATACACGGCAGATTTCACGAGAATCCCAAATTAGCAAAACAAGTGTACTACGAATTCTTCATAATGAAAAACATCATTCCTATCGCCTAGCAATTCATCAGAAGCTCCATGAAACAGATTATGAAAACCGCGTTCGGTTCTGCCAGTGGTTCCTGCATCGAATGAACAGTGATAATTTCTTTTTACAAGAAGTTTTGTTCACTGATGAAGCAACGTTTACTAATCTCAGGCAGATTAATTTGAAAAATATGCATTATTGGGCACCAGAAAATCCTCACTGGATGAGAGAAGTCGACCACCGACGTCAATGGAGCGTTAATATGTGATGTGGAATACTGGACAATCAATTGATCAGGCTATATTTTATTAATGATCGACTAACAGGATAAAAATATGCTAACTTTTTAAATGACACTTTACCATCTTTATTGGAAAATGTACCTTTAATCCTTAGAGCTCTGTGGACGCATATATGCGTTTGGCCAAAGTCATCCGTGTGGCCCAAAGCCGCATACATGCGTTTTCTGTAAGTCATCGGCTTGGACTAGGGGCGCATATATGCGTTTGTCGATTTTCAAATCAATATGCAGTCATTTTCGTGTAAAATTAATACAGGAGCACTCGTCAGTAATTTACCTTCCTTAGGTAGTGGTTGGGCAGTATTAGGGTCATAAAAATCTCCGGGAATTTCCGAAACGTAAATCCTTGAATAGTAACTTCAATGTGGTGAAAAAGTATTCCGGCCCCAGCGATGGTCAACGCTAGCCGCGCTCCGTCCCTACAACCGTTTTGGGCAGGAGTATTCAGAGCTCAAAAGATTAAATATTTGTATACAAATCTGGTATCAACATGATGATTGTCCTGCATATTACGCACGTAATGTAAAGCAAGTACTAGATAAAAAATTTAACGAACGATGGATTGGTCGTGGCAGACAATTTCTTTGCTCTTCATGCACACCACACACTCCTTTAGACTATTTTCTGTTGAGCACATTAAAGGACACAGTGTATCATGAACCACCAACAACATCTCGGAATATGAAACATCGTATTCGTGAAGCATGCATTACACTCAGTGCGGATATGATTCAGAATGCAGTTTCTTTATTAGTTAATAGATTGCATCACTGTATTAATTCTAATGGATATCATTTTGAACACTTACACTAGTTGCATCAAACAATAATGATGAATACTTTTTTACTTACTATTCGATACTCTACAATATTTTGGTATAAAAAATATAGTATTCTGTTTAAAAAAAAAAACAAAGTTGACCTTCAAATCTCCGAAACTCCACCTATAAAAAAAATAAACGCACTACATAGTGTACCCATTTAAACCATGTAACTTTTGTATATAACATTCTTTCGTGCAACGCATATTTTGGAAGTTATAACGGTGCACAACGTTGCGTGAAACACCTTGTATATGTACATCGATAGTAAATTAAATATATATTTATTAAATCACTAATATTTTGAGAAAAATTAAAGTGATTAATTAGTATTTATAACGTTATTTGATTGTGAAAATGAATTTATTCGGTCTACATAAGATTATCATATGTGCGTACAATTATATATTTAAGTATATAAATGCATTTATAAATTAAACAATAATAAATTATTCTTTTTTCTCCTTTATAACTTTTTCTAAAGATTTCATAGCAGCTTGATGAATTTTGTTATCTAATTTATCTGAAATGATAAATTCAGAATAAAATAATTGATCTTCATTATAACTGTTGGGAAGATTATTAAATTACTTACAGATCTTATGTTTTCCTTGTATAGGGAATTTGATAGGAAGAGTATAACAATTTTCACAAATAAAAACATAAGGACTTTCACTTTCTCCTTCAGGATACATTTTTCTGTACTGTTCTTGAGACAAAACATCAATAACTGTTACGCAGCCTAACAACGAACCAGTAGGATAGTTTTCCGGAAATTTGATTTTCTCTAAAAAAATAAAAAAATAAAAAAAATGGAAAATATATGACAACAAATAAAAATACTGACACTTCACTTACCATCTTTTAAAACACGATATACATGTTCTGTTTCCGAAATGTCTTCTTTGGTAGGTGTTTTAGCTGTCGATGCTATCCATAATCTTCCTCGATGAGAAGAATACCAAGTTCGACCCTCGTGACTTATTAATTAAAAAAAAAAATTATATTTATTATAACATAATTTATTATTCCAGTAATAAAGTTATATACTTTTATGTTATACTTACACTTTTATCCCTGCTACCAACAGTGAGGCATATGGCTGATGCATACTTAAACATAAACCTTGATCCGTTAGTTCCATATATTCTTTGTCTTGAATTTTACTGTTTGCATTGTTGTTCAATATTTGTTTATTAATAGGGAGCTTCGTTTCTTGTTTAATATACTATATAAGACAAAAATCACTTTCAATGTCTCTTTTTATTATTTTCTCAATTAATATGATAAGTAATAAGATTATGTATTTACCACTGGACTGATGGTATCCATGTTTGGATAAACATTGCTTTTTTCTGGATCGGTATGTACTGTCATTTCGTATAGATCTTCAAGTTGATTTTCGTTGAATTCACTAGTCTCTTCTTCGCCAACAAATACTTCTCTACCAACAAAATCTAAAGTTACTTTTCTACTTAAACGAGATGCATGTTTTTGGGCACTGATTTCTTCTTCACGTTTTCGTAATCTTTCTCGTTCTGCGGGTGTGAGCCATGTGCTATTTGTTTGAAAGTAATCTGATTCATCGTCGATTACTTTCGTACGTCGTGCACTACAATAGATTCAAAATTATAATAAGATGTTTATTATATTATTTGACATGATAAGCATTGCATTTAAATATACCTATTACGATCATATTCCAAAAGTTTATCACGTTGTTTAATAAATTCTTCCAAACCCTTGTTGGGTTTCCGATCCATTAATTTATTATATAAATCATCGGCTTGCTTTGTATTACTAGAAAGTATAGCTTGTTGTTCGCGAGAACATACCAATGTCTCACAAAAGAAACACGGACCAGATCCTTCTTGAAAACAAACTATTCTACCACAGTTAGTACAATTATTTATCAGAGAATGTTTTCTTGCTTCACAGTCACATTTATGTCTACCTGAAACATATGCAATATCATTTATTGAATATATTTATCCACATTATATGAACATACCTTTCAGTAATACAGTTTCTCTATCACGCCCTTCCTGCGAATACAGGTTCACAAATTTTGGTTTCTTCTTTTCTGTTTTATCTGTTTTTATTTCTTGAACCTAAAAACAAGCAATATTTGTTCGTAATGATAGTACTACAAGATCTTTTAACTAAAACCATTGAAATAATTAAAATAAAATCAAATTTTATCTTAATTATCATAGATATTTGAATGTATATACCTGTACATTTTCTTTGCCTTTCGTCTTATTCTTTTTTTTTTCATTTTGCCTTTTCTTACAGTCTTCATTATTATCGTTCGTTTTCTTATATCCACCTGGATCATTACAAGAAGCAGCTATAACATATAAATTTTATTAATATTTTTTTTCATAGAATTATTACTCTCTAATGAAATTCATGTGTGTATATGCCTGTGTGTGTGTGCATGTGCATGTGTATGTATGATGTGTATTCATATATAATTACAGCACTAACCTTGCTTTTTCTTCAATTCAGTTATAAATTGTTTATGTTTTGGATTTTTCAAATCCAATAAAGTTGTAAGATATTCATCCAAATCTCTTTCATTTCGTATTTTTAAAATATACCTAAACGTTTAAAAAAAATCCTTCGAAACACGTTTCATAAAGCAAAAACATAAATTGCGTCCAATTACAAATGTAATAAACAAAATTATTCTTACTGTGTTAATTCTTTTGGAACTGGAAAGTCCAATAATTCAGACAAACTTGTGTATATCCATTCTTCCATTATTATATGATTGGAAATTTTTATAACATACGTAGTAAAATAAATAAATGTATAATCTCTTAACGCTTTTTTCCTTACATATATAATCTATAATTTAAGTACTTGACGTATCTATAAAACAGATGGCGCAATAATAAGTCAGTGTACTAACTTGACATGCATGTTATATATATTTATATCATTTATTCGGATAAGTTCGGTATCCTATAAGTATCGTTTCTACGTTTTTTATAAGTCATATGTTCAACGTACTATACCTAAATAATTCTATTTTGTAAATATTTATGGATAAAATTATAAATTATCATGACCGATTTAAAAAGTGTTAGATTTTGATTAATAAAAGAAGATTTATGGATCGATACATGTCCTATGAATAGGAAGAATTAACCTCATCGAAGAATATTTTTTGTGATACTTTATTATAATTTAATTTTTCATATTGTTATAAAAATGTCTAAGGTAACGCCAGAAGAAACTAGTTATAAGTATGCTTGGATGGTAAGTATTTTATTTAATGTATATTGTGAAATAAGAATATTATACATAATGTACAGGCATTACATAATACGTTTATTTGGAGTCAATTATATTTATTTATTTATTCATTCATCGGTTTCGATAACTTTTATTTTCCAGATAAGACCATGTGAAATATACATAGATGAGTACAATGAGTGCAAGTATTGGAAATCCCGTTTTCATCAATATTTCATACATGGCCATAAGGTTGATTGTTCTTCTTGGCAGAAGGATTTTAAAAATTGTAAAATTTGGGAAAAAAACAAATCAATGGATGCATATGTACGTGAATTAATATTATAAAATTACTTATCTTTCTGAGATTCATTACTTATTCCAAAAACTTCATTTGATCATTCAAATTTTAAAGTACAAATTCGTTGTTATGATATATTTGAATCGATATAACTTCATTTCATTTTTTAGAATGCCATAATAGAAAGTGAAAAAGAACGTAGAATGAACAGATTGAAAGGACATGTCGGGAATACGATTTGGCAAAGGAGAGATGAACCGCCCGAGGATTGGAATAATCCTTTACCCCAATGGATGCAAGAAAATTTCAAAGATTCTTATTTAGAAAAGATTAAGAACAAAGATGCTCAAGAGGTGTCAAATATGTTAAATAAATACTGTGTCATAATGTAGTTTTCTTTTTTGTCATATGTATATATATGAACAGTAGTAAATAATTTTTTATCGCAAATTAGAATTGAAAAAAAAAAATTAATTTCAAAAACAACTACTTCGAAACAACGGACAACAATTAATTGAAGAAAAAATAAATATACATTGACTTATTTGTTTTTGACGATCGAGTGCTTCTTACGTGATCGTAAACGAAAAGTAAGGGAATTTAAAATCAAGCGAAAAGGACAAAATAAAAGCGAACAAACATATGTGGTGTAACGGGTAGTGTTGAGAAAACGGGAATGTCGAGGAGGTGGAGGAGCAGAAGGAGGGGAAAAGAAGAGGTAAGAATAACAGAGATCGTACGTACGTACGCGGAAACTCTCTCTCGAGGGAGTCCAGTGAAAGCACGTGGGCGTGCGCGTGGTAGTGTCTCGGTCATGCGCAGTTAAGGATTTTTCGTAATTCGGTTACCGTCGCTGCTACATAAGTGTGTTTACCCTCACTCCTTCCCAAAGAGAGAAAGAAAGAAAGAGAGAGAGAACGATGAAGTTAGAAAGAGAAGAAGAATGCGAACGATCACAAAAAGGCGACTACGACGACACCCGGTGGAAGGTACGAGGAACGCGTTATGTGAACGCTAGCGGGGTGGGTGCATCCTCTTTGAACCATCATAACCGATCATCGTCATCGTCATCGTCATAAAGGTGGAGGTGGAGGAGGAAGAGGTCGAGGAATAACACTATTCGTCGATCCTCGTTCCTTCCAAATTTTTTTCTCGTGCATTTTATATGGGGAAAAAAAACTCGTCAAAACGCAATTATCGTTGAATAAAACGATATACGACATACATACATACATACATATATATATATATATATATATGTATGTATATAGGGAGAGAGAGACCGCGTGTAATGTTACCGAGTGAGGTGTCCGCGCCATGTTGAATGGATGACGCAACAATCCGTACACAAAACATTGTGCGTGAGATATCGCGAAAAGGGAGCGGTTTCTACCAACGAAACAGCCAAAGAGACTTTATAACCTTTTTATTCTTCGACGAGACGCAAGAAGCATCCCTTTACTTTCCTCTCCCCTCTCTTTATAACTCTCGTTCTTCCTCTCTCTCTCTCGCACTCATTCACTCGGTCTTTCCCCTTCCCATCCACCTTTTCTCCCTCCCTCTCTTTCTCTCTCTCTCTCTCTCTCTCTCTCTCATTCTCTTTCTCGCGTTCTCTCATTTATCTACTCGCTCGTGTATAGTAAGGCGCGTCACGCGTCGATAGAGTAACGATACGTTTCTCGTGGACGACGAGCTACTACGAAGATAGATCGTTGGTGTGACTCATTCGTGTTTCTTCTTCTTCTTATTAATTCTTATTATTATTATTGTTTTTATTCTTATTCTTTCTTTCTTTCTTTCTTTCTATATCAAAGCGTACCCCCTGTTGTTTCTTTTTCTTCGATCTTTCCCTCGAGTCAATCGTGCCTCGTCGCCGCTCGCGTCGTCGTCTCACGCGTCCAGCGTACGCGTGCGCCGCGCGGCCGCGCGCGTAACATTCGCATCGGACGAAACGAGAAAATATATAAACGACGACGACGAGAGAGAGAGGAGGAGGATGGCCGCGAAAACCGGTAACGATCTCGTCGACTATCTCGGAGAATATAGGAGATACTTCGAGGAGTTCGTTAGAAAAATTAATCCGGAGGATCAATTGCCGATGAAGGTTAATGCTTACAGTATAACAGAAACTGAACTCATCGGTGAGATCATCTATTTGACGCTGCAATACATCAAACAACCGTAAGTATCTTATCTCTTTATCTTTTTCTTTCTTTAATAACTTTCCTCTTTCTCTTTTTCCTTGGTTCCTTTTCTTTTTATTTTTTATTTTTCTTTCCTCTTTGATTCTTTCCATCGCAAATAAAAATATTCGATTTATTCGCATTTCTCCCAATATCGTCGTATCGATAATCGTCATTTAATTTTCCCGCTCTTTGTTAAAATTTAAATCGGAATTCGCCAATTGCCGCAAGCCGGTTCAACGCACGTTATCGTGTGTTCATTGTATTTAATTAATCTTTGAACGTAGGTTGTAATGACAAGAAAGAAACAGAGAGAGAGAGAGAGAGAGAGAGAGAGAGAGAGAGAGAGAGAGAGAGAACGAAAAGAAATAATTGTATCAATAACAATAGAAAAATATTTACAAATATTTTAAATATTTTGGCGCGAAAATTACACACACGTAACATTCTCTCCGTCTCGTCTTCCTTCTTTGTACAATCAATAATCATTGCAAAAATGGTCATACGTGAATTTAATGATAAAAATATATCTAAGCTTTCTAATAGAACATTATGCATATTTCTATTTTTAATACTTCCCTTGCGGTTCGCCAATATTCCTGTTAACTACTGGGAATCACAGCTGAATTTTTATAGATACGAATCATTGTTGTAATAGACTAAAAATGTAACGTTTAGTAAGCGTTTTAAAATATATCAAGGCCTGAATAATTCTTTATGACGTGAACAAACTTTTCGAGGAACTTATTTTTTTCTTCTTTCTTTATCTTAATATTCGCCGCATATCACGTAACATGTGACTTGATAACTTGATAAGCAATAACAGACATTTAAAATATAATATTATTAATCAGTTTATTAGTCATTTTTATTCATTTTTTTTTATTTATAGAATTAATTTATGAATTATGTTAGAATGATAAATGAAAATATTATCAAAAGAGTGTACATAAAATATATATACACACACACATATATATATATAACTATATCTGTACTAAATAAAAAGTCATTAGGATGTAGTCAACGATTTATGGAAGACGCTTGAAATATCGTTTTGCCGTGACCTCGCTCTTCTCGCTAGACATCGTCTGAAACAACAAAAAAACAAAAAAAATAGTAACATGTTTTTGCATATATAATATTTCTTATAAGATGAATCATGTATAGGACAAAAATAATTTTTTTGCTTTTTTTTTTTTTTAAGATTAATCCCATTCTTCCAGATGGCACAGCTACGTACATTTTTCGTTATCATTTTTCACAGTTTATTTATTCATTCTTTTGTTTGCACCTTTTATATTGGCATTTGTCACACATGTTGTTACTTAAAACCAAGATCATTCGAACATGATCTTTCGAACATATATATGTTTCGAACATGCATATAATATATATATATATGTATGCATGCTGTATGTATGCATATAATCACGAAAAATGAAATCTTACGAAAGTTGGTTTTAGAAAATGGCGTTTTTTATTTCCGTTTTATTACTTCTCTTTTCTTTTTTAATCATTATTCGATAATAATCTTACTCTTTTTTCTTATCGGGTTATAAAAAATAAACGAAAAGTAAATGAATAAGTGAAAATAAATAAAAAATATATAAATATATATATAAAAAAAAATAAAAATAAAATAATGAAGAGTCGAAAGTAAGAGCGATTAAATTATTACTAAAACTTACCAAGACGACACTGTCGTCGGTGAAATCATATTTCCGTACGATTTTGCTGTTATCAGGCCTGTACGATACTGTCACGAGGCTGTCACCGTCCATTGTTGTAACATTCTAAAGTAATATAAGAAGTATGTCGTGTACGTAATGCATGAACTTGCAGAATACAGCGCGTATTTTTAATTCAAGTAATGAAGAAGAAAAAAAAAAGGAAAATTATCGGTGATTACTTTCAATGTTTCACCGGAAGGCAAACCTTCGTCGTATTCCTCTCCAAGAACAAACGTTAATTCTATCGTACGCATCATGGATACCGTACGGATCGTCCATTTTTCTCCTTCGTTTGAAATTTCCAAACGTGGACTCGCCAAACCCATCATTTTTCGTGCGATATATGGTACCCCTATATATACACATATATATAAATATAACGATTACGAGATATGATATATTTCTGCATTATGTATTATTTCAGAATAATATCATTAGAAAAAAGGATAATAAAATTTGTTCTAAAATACGTAATCGTAATCCTACCTAAGTCTTTGAAGTATTCGTCGATATTTTCATTACGTTCGTGTTGATACATTCCAACGATCGGCGCCATTGTTTTTCTTTTTTTTTGTGATTTTCAAATTGAAACTCGTTCGTAAAAATGGCGCGTTTATTTTTGTTATTCGCTTCCCTTTTTTCGGTCCTTCCAACGAATTTCTTCTCCTTTCGTTATTCCGTTTTCCTGTTAACGATCCATCGAAATGAAATTGCACTAAGGATTTGTAATCTTTCGATCGTACGCGTTGATCGTACGTCTGTATCGTCGTCTACGCTTGCCGATAATTTTTTTTTTTTAAAGAGATTTCTTTCCTTTTCTTTTTTTGTTTAATTTCTTGATACGCATCGGATTTTTACAATATACTTTGTCATTAGTTAATGAACTTGTCATATCTATTATTATGATATGCTATCTTTGATCGTCTATTTCAAGAGGCTTTTAAATATTATGAGTTTATGCGCACGCGCGTGTGTGTGTATGTGAGAAAGAGAGGGAGAGAGAGAGAGAGAGAGAGAATTTCTGATAATTAATCTCGTTAAGATCATTTTTCAATTCGAATGGCTAATGATTGATCAGTTTGTTATAAATGTTTTTTTTCCCCTTTCCCCCATATTAATGATATTATTAATGACGTGAATATACTTTACATAATTTTCGAATTTGAACTTTCATTTATATAAACGATAGAATCTTTTTATTTTTCTTACTTCAATTTTAATGGATTTAGAAATGAAAAATTCATTTTGATAGATAAAAACGTTTATCCAATTACGAGGATATTTATAAAACGTAAATACGTTTGTTTTATTATTGTTTTCAAGTGTTTATGCGTGTATACGTTTTATAAAATTCCTTTTATCAAATGGGATATGCTGCGACGTATTCAGAGCGTACATATAATCGCGCGAAGTTAATCAATATCTTGCACTTTTTTTCCCTTTTTTTTTTATATTTGAAATAATATTATTCCGTTTGATTAATTGATGTTTTTTTTTCTTTAATTATTTTATAGACGTTGCCCACGTAATTTACAAGGATATCTTGTTCGTCTTGTGTTGCAAGAAATAAAGGAATTATGCGAGAAACAACCAGAAGAATGTGGGTTCAAATTAGAAACAAAAAGTGAGTGAATTTTTGTTATATAAACTTATTAATTTTGTATGCATTCTGTGTGCTTCTAAGAAATTATCGATAATTTTATTTGTTTTCAATTATTTGACAGCATACGCTCCGCTCAAACTTATGCAAGCAGTTACAAACAAAGTAAATGAAATATTTACTCGCTATTTAGACAATAGTAGATTAGCAATGTTACCTCCACCTTCTTCAAAATTGCCACCTTTGGCAAGAAGTGCCGCACTGAAGAATGGCAAAAGAAAAATGGAGGACAGACACGTAGAGATTTACGACCTACATACCATTTGTAATGTACAGGTGAATAAGCGCCCTATCATCTTCTCATTATTTATTAATTTGTTAGTATCGGCATAACGGTAAACATGCATGTTTTATCATAGAATGACTCCTTAGCAAGTTACTTCGCAGTATTTGATGGACACGGAGGAGAAGATGCAGCGGTCTATTGCGCTACGCACCTACATCAGTATTTAGCAGAGAGTATATATTATCCTACAGATCCAGAGCGTGCCTTATGTGACGCTTTTCACACTACTGATACAAGATTTATTGAAAAAGAAAGAACGCAAGTAAGATTTTTTTTGTAGGAGTAATTTAATAGAATTATTGTTGTAGCATTAATAAAATTATATTGTTTCTTTAGAAAGTAATTGGAGGTACAACTGCAGTCTGTGTATTGTTGTTGGATAAAAAATTATATATTGCTTGGGTAGGAGATTCTTTGGCTATGCTAGTGAAACGTGGCAAAGTGGAAGAATTAGTATATCCACACAGGCTATCTCGATATGTAAGTAAATATTTATGACTTGCATGATTTTGATTATAAAAAAAATTATGTATTTTTCTTAATTGTTCTTTATACGAAATCATTATTATAAAACAAATATTTTCTATTCGGCAACAACTCTTTTAACTACATGATCGTATAAGATAACGTGCTTATACGCATCACTATATACGCGTACTCTCGTAGTGTCTACACCTGGTGTAATTGCTTTCGGATCAACATTAATATATTTTCTATCATGAATATTTTTAAGTAAAAGGCCATGTTTTGAATCTATTACTGGTTCATAATTTGACGAAACATTTAATTGTGTCTTTCCTACTTTCCAATGATAGTATGCCAAATCTGTAACTCTAGGCCAGAGCTTTCTTTTTCCTTCGAAATATGGTTGCCAATCTTCCGCCTTAAGTCTTTCGTTGTAGTCTATGTAACCTGAAACTTCGACTTGAAGGCGCGGATTATGTCGTACAAATATAATGGTCGATAGTACATGTAGTCTATTAGATCGTTCACGGATTGCTAGTTCTTGCATAACTGGATCAAAAGGAATTAAAAATTCAGAAGTAAGATGATAAGCTTTGGGAATTGGGTACAATAAATCTTTGACAGTTTGCAGACGTCGATAGAAAGCATCTTTATCTAAAGTCTCTCCTGTGCATTGATAACCAAGTTCTGCCAATTGACGTGCAACTTTTGAACTTCTTAAATAGCAGAAGTCCGTAGGAGTTACCAAAGAATCTAAATATTCTTCATAGCTTTTGAATTGTAATAATGTTCTGTCGCTATCGACCTGTGTACCTGGCATAGTCATTTTGACACACAATAATTAAATCTTTAGATCCTATAAATTTATGATAGAATTTTAAAACTACTTTCCAGAAGTAAATTTGTTCATGTAAATATATCTTAGAATTTATAAATTTTTTATATACAGAAGGAGAGAGGGGGAGAGAGAGAGAGCTTATTAAAAAAACTGAAGTTAGTTAATTATTCATGTACAAAACTAAAAAAAGATGAAGGAAGAAACGCATATGTTTATAGAATGTTTATTAAATCATAAAATACAAACTGAAGGGTATAATTTTTTTTGTTTCGTTTTGTTTTTTCCTTTTTTTTTCAATAGGATGAATCTGAGAGGATACAACAAATGGGTGGGATGCTGGCATTTAATCAGGGCACTGTGCGAGTTAATGGAGTTCTGGCCGTATCTCGTGCTATTGGTGAGTAGTTTTTTTATTGATTATTTTATTCATGCAAATCACATATTGTTTCTTCTTTGAAAAAAAAAAAAAAGAAGAAAAAGAAAGAAGTATTCTAATCTGTCAAAGCGAGGATAAGAGTTAGTAAAGAACGAGGAAAAGATACAGCGCAGTTTCAAAGGCGTGGCAATTATTTTTTTAAATTAGAATAAATCTGATTGTGAAAATATTTTCACGCTTACTCACACGAAGTTAGCAGTTAGATGGTTTATAATATGTATATCGTGTTCAAGCAATTGTCAGTTTTCCACAGACGCCCTGTCTCCCAGCAACCGTGTTCACTATTTTCGGCAGATTTATCGCCAACTTTTTCTTTTAGCGATAAATTAACCAATATTCTCCGACAGATGGCAGCTTTATCGATCGATAAAGAAGACATCGCGCATATGTCTCTAGATAAAATCTGGTATTTACCGACAGAAGTTATTATCTACAAGTAGTTATCGGAAAAATTATTCCGATTCGGTCGATATGAAAGAAATCTACGATAA
Source organism: Dolichovespula media (assembly GCA_911387685.1). Taxonomy (NCBI): domain Eukaryota; kingdom Metazoa; phylum Arthropoda; class Insecta; order Hymenoptera; family Vespidae; genus Dolichovespula; species Dolichovespula media. The sequence goes on along the minus strand of OU426851.1, from coordinate 11,163,322 downwards.
ATTCCCATTGCATATCATCACGAATTATTATACAATTATTTCTTCGATTAATTGATAACGGCGATGCGTGTAAATTGCTGTGATTGATGCTTAAATTTCTTTTTCTTTCTTTCTTTTTTTTTTTTTATATGAGAAATATCCAAAGAAATGTATATAATGTTATTTTCGCATTTCAATGATGCGAACGAACGTAAAAATGTTAAATTCCGAGAAAGGAAGACATTTCTAGACTAAATTTAGATATTATTTTTAAAATTTATAGCTGAAATTATTTAAAACTAGTCTCGTTTGTAGATCAAAATTTGTTCATTTGCATATACATATATGTATATATATATATATATATATATATATATATATATAAAATATGTATATACATACATACACACACGAACGAAGAAGCCAAGTAGGGTCGAGTTCAACGAAGTGTCGGTCGTTGGCCAACTATGGCTTGGATGATGATAGAAAATAAGAAGAAAAAAAATTCTGGACGCGTGTCGGGTATCCTGTTCTTGGTTCCGTTCAGCCGCTGACACAATACTACGTGCAGCCACGCTACAAACGAATATAACAACACTTTACTGGGTGGCATGTAGAATTATATGTGCTGAATAATTAACAATGTATTATACTATTTCTGTGGTATAGCAAGTTTTGTTTATACACTTTACGATTAGAAGGTAAATTAAACATCAAATATTTTTTTTTTTAAATCCTATATCCATCATCTTCGATGTCATCGACTCCTATCGTATCTTATTATTTTCTAAACAAATTAATATGAATTACGAATTAACGTAACGAATACGATCGATGTGTGAAATCAACGCTTTATAAGCCTTATAGGGTCATTATTTATCAGTAGAGATTCGTTACAGTGTATCTACTTTAATCTCTCTCTACATAGTAGAGAGAAGGAGCAACGTAAATTAATAATAACCGGAAGCATTCTCAAGAGTTGCGTCGTTATTTAAATTAGCCAAGCTATTCATTAAATAGATAATTACATTTAATTAAGAACAGGTCGAACGCGGACATATATATATATATATATATATATATATATATATATATATATATATATATATATATATGCATATGTATCTACTCTATACTATAGAGCAGTACGTTTTCATATGTTTTAAGACTTCTATTGCAAATGAACCAGGACTGTTATTTTATTTTATCAGTAAATATATCAACAATATTTTAATCATTTAATAAATAATAAAAGTCATCGGTTCTGATAATGTATATATCATGTAGTATATATACATGTAGTTATTATTATATATTAATTAATTATTAATATATTATTTGGAAACATGTCCGTCAAAAACGAAAAAGATACTTTTCACTGATTCAAAAATATATTGATTATTTTCTTATCTTTTTCTTTTTGTCTTTTTCTTTTGTTTCAGGAGACGTACAGTACAAACCGTATGTAACGAGTACTCCGGACACACGTTGCATTTCTTTAGATGGTACCGAGGATTTTCTTATAATTGCCACCGACGGAGTCTGGGACTTTGTTAACACTTACGACGCCGCCATGATCGTTTACGTCGCGATACGAGAATATCCTGGTGGGTAACAAGTTTTTGTTTTACTTTTTAAAAGATTAAAGAAAGAACAAAAAGAAAACAGAAAGAGAATGAATCCGTTCTTTGGATGACTTTACTGAAATCAAGTCTAGATTAACTGGACTTTCTAGAAAAACCAACCTAAGATAAACTTTCAAGATCAAGGAATACATATATAAGCCGTTCACATGTCTCATATATATATTTTCGCAAAACAAGAAGTAGAGCAAATTTGACAAAGTTATATACATCGTGGATAACGTTAATTTATTATTATAAACGACCGTAAAGAAGAAAAAATATTTTTTTTTTCTATCATTTAACGACGTCGAGCCTCGAATTCATTCGAGGAAATTTATTTAAAATGAAAAAAAAAAACAGAAAAAAAAATTAAGAGAAGCATAACCAAATGCCTCGGCGATTGAAATTTCAAAAGAAAAAATTATACTCGAAATGGGAATTAATTGCTTTGTCCTTTGAACGGTATGTATGTATGTATGTATGTATGTATGTATGTATGTATGTATGTATGTATGTATGTATGTATGTATGTATGTATGTATGTATGTATGTATGTATGTATGTATGTATGTATGTATGTATGTATGTATGTATGTATGTATGTATGTATGTGTGAGTGCGTGCGAGCGCGTATGCGTCGAAGAAAAACCAAGGTCTTATTCTTAACAGTACTATTGTTTTAGAAATTTGTTCGTCTCTATAACGGAAGATTTATATTTTCGCGCTTTTCTAAATCGCTTGCCAACAAACTGTGTCCAGTCGTTCTCTTCGCGGCGATGTCATGCTCTGTTTCGTTTGACGTTAGGAGCGGAATAGGAAGACATTAAACACACACACACACACACACACACACACACACACACACACACACAGCTTCCTAAAGTAAAGATATTTCTTTCATAAAATAATTTCCATCGACCAATAAAATCCTACTTTGGTATGTGTCGTTAATTCTTTTGATAAACGTCGTCATTTTCTTTATCTATTATCCTTCGTTGATTCGTACATATACATATACATACATATATATATATATATATATATATATATATATATATATATATATATATATATATATAAGCGATCGTAATTGGGAACGTGTCCAATTGGAACGTTTGCCGTCGGACAAATTACTCGCTTTTCCCCCATTGTTCGCGAGGCAACAGGACCACCAGGTTCAGTTCTTCAGAGGATGACGTCAATGACCATCCTACTCCTACAGAGCTCTTAATTACACGAACGTATTCTCTAAAGTATACATAAATAGCCAATTATCGTTCATGGTATCGGTAGGATCAATATTTTTTTTCTCTCTTTCTTTTTTTTTCTTTCATTTCATTTTTTTCCTTCGATTTAATTTTACGATTATTTTTGATACAATTAAAAATTTTTAATACAATACACACACATACACATGGACGCATGGACGCACTCAGCTAACATTCGAAAGTAAACGACACATGAATGATCAAGAAAATAAATAATTTATTAAATCTATCTCACTGTGTTATTTTTAATCGTTCGTATATATATATATATATACTTTTTAAAATATATATTTTTTAAATGAATTTCTAAATATGAAAAGCGAATACGCGAATGATCAAGAAACAGAACTATTTACTCGGTCGATCTTAGAACGATTTATCTGATAATTTGTATGTTCTTTTCGTATACATGATAATGAAAAAACGAACGATCAAGGAAATGATTTATTTACTCGTTCGGTCTTACACAACGATATTTCTAATAATACTTAATACTATATTTCATAAGGATTAAAGAAAGAAAAGAAAGGGAAGAAGGAAATTAATATATCGGTGATTTTAATCAATAATATACTATATCATTATCTTAATATAATATATTTTCAATCGGGCTATTAATATACGATATTCTCGTATGAAGATCTACGGATATCGTACCTACGTCTACGTACACGGAACGAATATGATCGAGAAGGAAATCCAATGGAACATTACAAACAACAAAACCAATTATATCAGTCCGTGCACAGATCACAGCGAGTAATCATTGGCAATAAGACTTAGAATATAAATCGTACGATATCTGACGAGAGAGATTAAATTTTTAATTAATATATATATATATATATATATTATTAATTAATCGGTATATCTATACAGATTTGCACCATAACGATTTGTTCGTTATAAAATTTGACGGATCAATAACGATTGGGTGTAACGTCGATCGAGTCTTAATGCGAGTAACGAAGAGTTTCCTATACGACACGTAATATTAGCATTAGGTTTTAGATCGTCCATTTGAAAAATTATCGATGTTCGATAATCGATTGCGATTCGTAAAGAAGCAAATGCGTATGTTCACAATCTATGTACCTTACCTGTGTCCTCCTAGTACACGTTATGATCGAGGAACGAAATAAAATTGAAAGCCAGCGAGCGATCGTCCGTGAGCAAGGGAATGTGCACGAAAGAGAGAGAGAGAGAGAGAGAGAGAGAGAGAGAGAGAGAGAGAGAGAGAGAGAGAGAGAGAGAGATAGTCAGATAGAGAGAGACGAGAATGTCTGAGCCGGCATGGCCGTCGAGTGCATCCTAGCAGGAAGAACACGGCGGAGTATATAAAGCCCTCTTTTGAGAATAGTAGTAGACCCTCCCCATGCGCAGGGAATTCATTAAACATTTTCATTTTCGCGCTTTCGAGTCCAAACAACGATCTCGCAGGATCTCTTTCTATCTCTTTCTTTTCCCCTTTCTCTCTCTCTCTCTCTCTCTCTCTCTCTCTCTCAGCAATCTTCCTCGCGGTTCTTAATGATGATAATTTTGTTTTGTTTTTGTGTTTCTGAGGAGAAACATGCAAATATATTTATTTACACATATATTTTTACTCGTCTACGACTTTATTAATGCGATTCTATTCGTTCAAAAGTGCACGAATTTTATTTTTCTATTCGATTAGTATTTTTATTAATTGATTGTTAATCTTGAATAAAATTAATGGTCAGTACATATAGGAACAGTTTTTGATCAGTATAAATAATTATACGTTTATTGTTTCCGTTGCTCGTACAGTTATATTTATATGCACTTCAAATTCAAACTTACCTTTCTCTAATCAAATTGAATCTTTCGACGTTATTGATAGTGGGGTTTTTCTTTTTTTTGATGATCGATAATTTCGTGTTTATAAGGCCTCTGGTGTCGATGAACTTAGATCAAGTTATTTTTGTTCAGCATCAAAAGTGCAGTTTCGTGAGGGTTGGGAGGCAGAGTTTCAATTTCAATATTTTTCGAATATAAATTAATAACAATATTGTTAGATTTCAACGATGTATTGCAATATTATAAATGTAATCACATTTAAAAGAAAAAGAAACAAAGAACTGAATTTGATTTTGATTCTTTGAAAAAAATCAAACTCATCATAGAGAAAGAACGATTGGAAGAAGTTTTTTAATGAATTTCTTTTTTTTTTTGAATAATTACGTTTTTATATACACGTAATTATGAATTATGACGAAATTTTAATTGCTATTAAATAAGTATATTTATGTATTTACATATATACATCGTTCTGTTACAAAACAACGATAAATTAACGTTCGATTATATCTTTTATTATTAAAATTGCAAAAATGAAAGAAAAAAAAGGAGAAACTTTTAAGGAAAAATATGATTTCCGAAAGGAATTGAATTTGTTTTAGCGAAGCGATAAATTTAATTGGCAAAAAATGGGGAAGGATGAATTTGATCTCACGAAATATTTAATTCGAAGTTTGAAACCATTATTCTGATAAAAAAAAAATAAACGACACTGACCATATTTGTCGAAAATACTGATCGTTCAAAAATATTTTTAATTTCGACTTCGATTTATCATCGTCCATGGGATTGTACGAACGCGACGTTGCCCTTTCCAATTGCAAACGAGAACAACAAACGAGTATAACAAATACACATATTTAAAAGGGATGGATGTAAAAAATACGAAGGCAGTTCGAATAGGGGAAAAAGAAAGAAAAGGATGGAAAGAGAGAAAGAAGGGAAGAAAAAAAAATAAAACAAAATGTAAATTCGTTTTTATTTCGAATATCTGTTATTATCCTTTGACTCTACCATAGGGGTCGACCTATCAACGGCAGCACCGGAGTACCAACAAGAGAACTCACTCACTCTCTCTCTCTCTCTCTCTCTCTCTCTCTTTCTCTCTTTCTCTCTTTCTCTCTCTGTCTGTGTTGCTTTCGTCCTCCTCAGGCTTGAGAGTTCGACCGAAGGTCTCGCCGAGCATTCGTTCGTTCGTCAGCCGTCTGCAAAGTCGTCTGACAGAAGCCACATCGTCGTTTCTCACCTTACCAGTCGCTCGCATTTCATCGATCGCTGAGGATCGATCCTTTGGCTTATATACACATATATCGACGTGTTTTCTTTTTCCCCCCCCTTAATCTTTATCGACGTAGTTCGTTTCTCTCTCTCTCTCTCTCTCTCTCTCTCTCTCTCTCTCTCTTTTCGTCTTTTTTTTATATATATACCTGATCCTACATATATATATATATATGTGTGTGTGTATATATATATATATATACATATACATATATATATATATATATTTATTTATATACATATATCTCTTTCTTTTTCTTTCTATCTCGTGAAAATATAACGCTATAACGAAGTTTTCATTTTTATTATTTTTTTTATTATTTATTTATTTATTTATTTATTTATTTATTACGTTTATATATCCGTTGTATCAAAGTAACGCGAGTTTTTCATTTCGGAAGATTTTAAAATGGAAGCGAAGGGATCATCGAGATCAATCGTTTTTATTTATACGATATAATATATATACACATACATACATACATACATACATACATACACGCACACGCACTCACACACACACACACACACACTATATATATATATATATATATTTGTATATTTATATATTTATATATGTATATAGATTCTCTCTCTCTCTCTCTCTTTCTCTTTCTCTCTCTGTCTCTCTTTCTTAGACATTTTTCGTATATACATTTATCTCACTTTGTAGAATTGTCAGTTGTATTGCTCGATAGAGAGAAGGTGCTTCGAGAAAGACCGGGTGATTCATAGTGATTGAGAGTGCAACGAAGGGAAAGGAGTGGGGGATATTTTATTCGTCTTTTCTTTTCGATCCGAACCTTTGGTGAGTAACCATTTCGAAAGTTCTCTTTTTTTTCTTGTTTTCTTTTTTTTTCTTTAATATACAGATCGTCGATAACGAAAAAAAAATCTATAATCCGATTATGACGCTTAATCGAATAACGTATTTCCGTTCTTTCTTATTTTATTTTTATTTTATTTACTTATTTTTTTTTTTTTTTTTTTTTTTTGGAAAACTATTGCGTTGAAGGATTTCCTTCTGACGTCACACATCCTTCTTTCGCCAATGGCAAATAACTTTGGGCCGGGATTTCGATATTTCCGTCGATTTATCTAATCGCTTTAATTACTCGAACGCGTGCTTCCCTCGTGCGTCTCTTTGGGGTACTCCGTCGACGACGATTTAACCTCATCCCCGCGTCCCCCTGCCCCCTTTATGCCTTCCCCGCTCCCACCTCTCATAACTTCGAAATTCGTTCGGTAAGTTTACGTTGGAGTACGATTCAATTGCGTCGTTTCAATTCTCGGTCGTTAAGATTTGTTATCGTTTAATTTTCGTAGAACGCGATGATAATCGATACACGAATTCGGTTTAAATTTTAATGCCATGATATAACGTCGTTGCGAAATTTCAACAAACAAGTTTATCGATTCTCTCAATATTAAGAAATATGCTTTGGTATCTCTCGTTCGTCGAATATACATATTAAACAGGAGATAAGTTAATAAATTAATTAATTACTCTCGCGATCATTAATTAATTAATTAATTAATTAATTAAATAATTGCAAAAGTTAAATATTCAATTCGATTTTCCGAACAAACGCAAGATCGATGATTTTGAAGTTTATATCGTAGGAAATTTTTTAATGGATACATTTCATTGATCGTGATTAGATTTGAGAAATATTTTGAAAGAGAAAATTTCTTCCCTCCCTCCCCCTTTCAAAAGTGTTCATCATAACAAGAGATCGTATCGATAGGACCGCTTAACAACGAAATTGTTTTAATTTTAACTTTCATAATTGGTCGCGACATTAATCTCTGTGTATATATATTTTTGATATTCGTTTCGTTTTTGAAAATTATGATTTGTAAAAGATTCTATTAATGATGTCATTAAGAACTTTTTGTAAGTATTACGTTCGAAAGGATGATTAAGTAATGAAGGATTAGTTTGATATCATGTTTGCGAATGAACGAATTTTTGTATTATTTACGAAACGGAATTGGATGTTGCGATCAAAGATGGTGATGATTGAAGTTTATTTGAACTTAACTAAGGTCAATGCTCGTGTACGGTAATAATTAATACCATAGGTTCGTGCTTGTGTTAACGTTTCCGCGAGATTAGTATTCGATGATCGCTTACAAGTGCATGCAATTATATGTATGTATGTATGTATGTATGTACGAATCAATGTAACGTACGTGGAATAACGATAGGGTTTATTTTTGTACTTATATGTATACATATGTATATATATGTATACATTATTATTATTATTATATATATACATAAACGTGTACATATACTCGTATTTCCGTGATATCGTAAGCTCAACGATGATAAGCGTGCCAAATCGTTTCTCCAAGTCGTCCAAATACAGCCGACAAGGAGAAAAGGGGAAAAGGAAGGACTGTGTATTGAGAAGTAGTGGGAGAAGCAGAAGGAGAAACTGAAGGTTGATCGCCGTGCGAAACGAATTTTCTCACCGCGAGAATGTTGCGCTCCGTTCATTGAAAGGAGCCCGGAAATCTCTTTCTCCGCAAACGAAACTCTGGTGTACAGTCGTTCGTGAAAATATCCTTCTTAAGGAGTCTCTCTAATTATTATCGCGTATCACACGATTTCGGTAAATCTTTCGGAGGAATATATATGCTGGTTCTAAAGAAAAAATATAAAAAAAGAAGAAGAAAAAACACGTTTTATACTTATTTTCTGAGTAAAGTAATATTAGAAATTCGTATATCCATTTTTGATTATATCTATTCGTATATACAAATATATCGGAAATATTAAATATTTATATATATATATATATATATATATATATATATATATATATCGTCATATGTCATGATATATCATATAAAAATTATTTGATCTTTATATATTATTATTATTATATATATATATTATCTTTGAAGTAATTGCAAAAATAAAGATTATCTCGTTATCGCTACGTCGACGAATCTTTCAAAGAATATATTGAATTCAAAAAAAAAAAAAAAAAGAAAGAAAGAAAAATACCACTTCCATTTGTTTCTTAACGTATAAATGAAATAAAGTAAGAATAAATATGTATATACTTGTATATTGATTGGTCAAATCATTAATATTATTTTATTTGAAATGTGATTGATATCATTATATTAATATATTGATTTTTACATTATTTTTTTCTTATCTTAATGGAAGATAAAAATTTATATATATATTTTTTATAAAACATTTTGATAGATCCAATTATACCATAAAGATTATTTTAACTTTGTGTATATAATCTTAGAAGTAATTACAATAAAGATTATTGTAATCGGTCGGTTAGTTTTGCTAGAGAATAAAAACGAAACTTTTTGTTAGATCTGATATAATATATTGTATCGTGAAAATTGATCCTTCATCGTCAAAATAATTACAACAAAGATATAAATAAATTTTCTTAGATGTGTATGTGTGTGTGAGAGAGAAAGAGAGAGAGAGAGAGAGAATGGGTGTGTGAAAGAGTATGTGTAAGCGATAGATATTGTATTTACGTATTCTTTCGTTCGCTCATTCGTACATACGTTAATACGTAAGTACATCACTTCACAATAGATTCTTATACGTTGGGAGGGTGATTTGTCTTATAGGTAATACAAAAGTTGTGGATTTCCGCCGGATATCCGTGATTGTCCAGTAGCACGAAGAAAATTTTTTTCTTTTCATTTTCTTTTTTTTTTTTTTCTTTTTGTAAAAATTATTCCCTCCATACAGTATTTTTTCCAGAAATATTATAGCACACTCTCAGCATATGTTATTATACGTTGAATATTAATATACTCGTACAATACCTTCATTACTAATAATATAATATACTAATGAGTTAAATTATTATTGATATTGTTCATTATAGTAATAAATTGAATTAAAATTTGTATATATTACAGTATACTATTTACGGTATACTGATAGACAATGCAAACAGACACAAACACACACACACACACACACTACATATGCGCGCGCATATGTAGAGTATACTTATATAATATTAGTATACTACATATATAGTATATCATTATATAGTACAACATATAATATTAGTATAAACATACCAATTTATGGTATAACAATAATAGTTATGTTAACTCACGATTTAGGAATAACCATACCGATGTGATATCACAAATTCGACTTATACAATGACATTTTGTTGGGCTATAGTTAGAAAAATTAAATTATAAAATATTCATTATTTTTTTTTGCACGAGTTCTCGTGCAAAATAAAAAAAAAAAACTTATCCTTACCGATCGCCTACGAAAAATATTAAGCCGAACTCTTATGAAGTACAACACATACATGCATACGTACATACATGCATACATGCATACATACATACATAATACATACATAAACACACACACACACACATTCGAAATTTTACAAATAAAATGGAGAAATCGTAAATTATTTCTCGTCGTTTGACGATTATTAAGTCGTTCTAAATTCTGAGAAGGACGGTAGCGACACGCGACGAGGAGTAAGTGGACGAGGGGTTCGGAGGGAGGGGGTGGGAGGCGGCCCGGTAGAGGGGTAGGGAAGGCTCATGGCAACAACGCAACGGAGCAACGTTAAAATATCGCAATAAAGTATTAAACAAAGGAATCCGGGAGGAGCTGAAGCAAGACCGCGGTTACTGAAGCGAAACGCCTCGAGTGTTTCTTCGTCTTGAAAGGACTCGGCAGGTCGGGGGCCTCCATTCACAATGGGGGTCTCTCTCTCTTTCTCTTTCTCTCTGAAGGAGTCCTTTCGTTGGGTTTAACCTTCTATCGTTTACCTCCGGAACACCCCTTTCCTCATGTTCGTACAAACTCGATCAGTTTCCTTTAAGGTGGAACTTATCTGGATCTATGTAGTCTCTTGAAATAATTAAGAAACTTCTCTTCGGTGGAAGCAAACGAAAGTTTTCGAATGTTTCCCTCGTTCGATTGGTTTAAATATATTAAAAAAGAAAAGGAGAAATAAAAGGAAGAAAAAGAAGCCAAGAAGAAAAAGTAAAAAACTCCGGAAATTCGTTGTGTATGTATAATAATAATACTGATAATGATAATAATAATAATAATAATAATAATAATAATAATAATAATAATAATAATAATAATCGAAGAGGATTAAAATGTTTTAAAATGGGATCGTCAGTTTCATTGTACAATCGATTTTACGGATCAAGTTCGTCTAGTCAATTTGACGAAGACGAAGAAGAAGGAAGATGAGAAGAAGAAGAAGAAGAAGAAGAAGAAGAAAGAAAGAAAGAAAAAAGAGTAGATATAAAATGCACGCCATTAGCGACGGAAGCGAGTATCGCCGAGGAGCAATCGCATTAAGTCGCTCTTTGAAGAGGAGCTTCTTTAAGAGCCAGGAAGCCGAAGGTCGACGGCCGTGTCGCATTATCCTCGGTAGGACGCTTAATAACATTTTTCCATGTCCTTCCAACGTGGCCGCGGAGTTAGAAAAAGAAGAAGAAGGAGAGAGAGAGAGAGAGAGAGAGAGAGAGAGAGAGAGAGAGAGAGAGAGAGAAATGGGAAAAGAAAAAGGATGAAAAAGATGGAGGAAGGAGGAGAGTTGATAGAGAAAGATAGAAGAATAAGAATAAGGATAAGAATAAGAATAAGAAGAAGAAGAGCTCTCAACTTTCATCATTAATACCATCGGAACCATAGGATTTAACGATTTAGTTCAACCTCCTATGGTTGATAAGCCAAGTGCGACGTGTCAAAAATTAGAACGCCCCGACGAGTTTCGGAGTGGTTTACGCAAAAGAGTTTCGTCTCGTTTCGTTTCGTTTCGTTTCGTTCTCGATTCGATATACGTTGCCACACTTGGCGGCCATTTTCTTTTCATTTCTCTTCTCTCCATTCTTTCTTTTCCTTTTTTTCTTCTGCTTCTTTTCTTTTCTTTTCTTTTTAATCGCGGCCATTACGAATCGGGTTTACGGAGCGCGCGAGGTCATCCTTAGCAGCAGCACCAGCAGCATCAGCAGCACCAGTACCACCAGTATCACCAGTAGTACCACCAGCAACACCAGCAACAGCATCAAATGTCGTCTTGGTATCTTCGAATGAAGGAATGAAAGATTAACGCGAATCGAAGTAGTAACGAGAACATCGTTGATATCTTAATCTTCTTAAACTTGGCATAATTCATGAGAGTTCTTGTGAGAAAAAACAGATCGCTCGTACCGAAGGGGGACGAAAAAAAAAAAAAGAAAGGAACGGATATACGTATATACATGCGCGCGCGCGCGCGCGCATCACCCATACACACACGCGCGCACGACTAACGAACGAACACACGCAAGCACACGTACGTACACGTATATACACACAAGGACGATCTTTACTTCGTACGAATATATCTGTTCTCGCGGGCGTTTTATGCGAAGAGAACCATGAGAATCACTGTTGGGTGTACGTCTGCTGCCATCTCTTCCAACGACGGACCCATAGACTGGAGTGTAACTTAACCGCAAACTCGGTGAATCACCCGAAGGACGGTCTCTCTCTCTCTCTCTCTCTCTCTCTCTCTCTCTTTCTCTCTCCTCCCCCTTTCTACAGGATCCCTCATCGAGAACTTCAGAATATCTCATCTTAATACTTTACTCAAGGAATCGCTATAAACTCTTGGATCTCTGGGACTATATCGATCCTCTCTTTAAACTACTCTCATCCTTGTCTTCTTTTTCTTAACGACTTTAGAAAGAAACGGTTAAAAAAGAATGCAAGACAGAGAGAGAGAGAGAGAGAGAGAGAGAGAGAGAGAGAGAGAGAGAGAGAGAGAGAGAGAGAGAGAGAGAGAGATAAAGAAAAACAAGGAAAGGATCCTAGGGATCCTGATTGGAACTGTCTCGCGTTCTTGCCAAGTCGATTAGAGAGAGAGAGAGAGAGAGAGAGAGAGAGAGAGAGAGAGAGAGAGAGAGAGAGAGAGAGAGAGAGAGAGAGAGAGAGAGAGAGAGAGAGAGAGTCAATCGAAGGAACGAAACGAGTATTCTTATCGAGATACACGACGTAAATACGTACGATAGTAACGTATGTATGTACAAATGATTTTTCATTGTTATCTATTACTTCTTATCTGTTCAAAGGGGGATGGATCACAAGTTTTAGAGATATCGTACAAATGTCCTAAAGAGTTTTTCCTCGTAACCAACAGCCGGTAACCAACAGTTAAGAGATAGATAGATAGATAGATAGATAGATTGGACGTAAGAAAATTATAATACTTTACAACTAAACCGACGTTTCAGGACGTTATAAATTATCGCTCGTGTGGTTCGTCCATACTTACGTACGTACGTACATATATATTTATATAATTTACGTGTGTTTCTCGATACATCTTTGAAAGCTCCTTCCAGACGATTTATTGTATTCATTATCATGGAAAGTCCATTTTGTCCGTATCCCATCTACACCCACGTACGCTTTTGCATCTCCACTGACTCCTCGTACTTAACCTTAGATCCTTTATATTTTATATATGTATATATTGTACATATGTGTGTGTGTGTGTGTGTGTGTGTGTGTTCGTGGCGCGTTTACATGTACGAAGCCAAGAAGATGGGGATAGTGGGTGTGTAGTGGTCAGAATATGAAGTTTATTAAGCATTCAACTCATAATGGGTTTAATGAATCGGACGATCCCGTGTGCGCGTGTGATATATGTGTGTGTGCGCTCGCGAGTTTTAGAGAAAGAGAAATAAAGAGATAGAGAGAAAGGGAGAGAGAATTTGCAACAGGTATGGACGTCAGCCGTCGTGCTTCAACGGCGAAATCGCCCGAAGGAATATCTCTTAGGGAAAAGAAACAGAATTCGCGAAAGAAATAGAAAAGATGAGGTTGTATTCTGCAATAATACGTCGGTGTAATTGTAGTGGAACATGTTTCCTTTCTCTCTCTCTCTCTCTCTCTCTCTCTCTCTCTCTCTTTTTTCTTTTCTTTTTTTTTCTTTTTCTTTCTTTCGTCTTTCTTCTCTTCCTTCAAGCGAGTATAATCGCTCAACGATCTTTCCTGTGCTCGCAATTAATTGTCCATTACCTTTATTATTATTATTATTATTGTTGTTGTTATTGTTGTTGTTGTTGTTGATGTTGTTATTATTGTTGTTATTAGTATCATGATCATCATGATCATCATCATTATCATTATCATTATCATTATCATTATCATTATCATTATTATTATTATTATTATTATTATTATTATTATTATTGTTGTTGTTGTTGTTGTTGTTGTTGTTGTTGTTGTTGTTGTCGTCATTATAATTTTTTTCTCTTTGAATCCAAGGAAATAAGGAATAGTCTAAAAAGTTGAAACTCTTGTAATATGAATGTATCTATTCAAATTTCGAGTCATATGGACTATTCGTTTTATATGTGCGTACACACATACACACACACACACACACACACACACACACACACACACTTCATATATCAAATTAATATATACGGTGGTAGACGAAAAGTTCCTAGGTGATTTTGAAAATCGATTACCACAGATCGATTACTCCTTTTACAAGATCTTTTAGGCTGTAATTTTTTTTAGATTGTGAAAAAGATTTTTTGGCTTATAGTTTTATACTATATTATATGCATATATACACACACACATTATACTTATAAATACTATATACTATATAAATATAGTATGTCACAAGTGCGTTGTTCTATATATACTTTTTTTTTAATCTTTTCGCTCATTCTTCCAATCTTTGATGTACCGTAATCGTTATGCATTGTAACGCGCTCTCGTGAAAGAAACTTTCTGCAGCAATTTCGTTTCTTTTCTTTTCCTTTTTTTTTCTCACTTCCATACACCGTTATGCGGTTTTACCGTAAAAGTGTGCTATATTTGCGCGTACCGTCGCGCCATTCCAGCTTGCAATAATGTTTCTAATCCTTTCTTTTTTCTCTCTCTCTCTCTTTCTCTCTCGTTTGTTTTTTCATCGCATACTCTCTCGGTATTAACGCGTGTGTGTGTGTGTGTGTGTGTGTGTTTCATTTTTGATTTATTTTCTTTTAATTATCAACGATGCGTTTATAATTATCGACGAGATACGCCGATAGCCAAGTCACGCAAGCCGCCTTTTACTTGTTCATTTAATCTTTAAAGCGAATATAACGAGTACGAAGAAGATGGTCGTGTTAATATATTTGATATCGTTTATTAGAAAATCTACGTAGTTCTATATAAACGAATTTATTCGTTCGATAGAAACGCATTTTATAGATTTTCATAGATAATCGATATATCGTAAGTGTGCAATCGAATTTCTTTTATTATATATATATATATATATATACATTTTTTTATTATTAATTAATATGTATATTTTTTGTCTTAATTTTCAACTTTTTACTTTTTCTTCGAAGGTCATAGAGAGTACGAATTAAAATGCGAACGTAGAGAGAAAAAGAGAAATATAGAGAGATTAAGAGTGAAGGAGAGAGAGAGAGAGAGAGAGAGAGAGAGAGAGAGAGAGAGAGAGAGAGAGAGAGACAAAGAAGATGTTTTAATCGAGGTTGAGAGTCCGAGATTACGGTGGAAAAGCCTTCTTGGAGATGCGTCTCCCTGTCTTTTTACGTTTATGACGCTATAGCGAGTTCCAATTTTAGCGTACGTATGTACGAAGTAAAGCTCGCGCTAACGTGTTTCGAGTATTCGTATCTGACTCACTGTGACATTCCTCGCATCACTTAAAGGATGAATTTCATTTTTGACTGGAAAATAGAGAAAAAAATAAAGAAAATAAAGAAAAAAAAAGAATGGAAAATGTTACTATAGAAAGAAGCAGAGAGAGACAGAGAGAGAGAGAGAGAGACAGGGAGAGAGAAAGAGAGAGAGAGAGAGAGAGAGAGAGAGGAGATAAACTCTGGGCTTTACCATGACACCAAGAAAGATGTCTCTTTCAAGTTCTCTTTTGGTTTTAGATAAGCCGTGAACTCGGCGGGAAAGGGGGGAGACATCCGTGAAATTAAAATAATTAAGATATACTCATTCGATCGAGATCTTTGATCTCTTTTTTTATGTTTTTCTTCTTTATATATATATAATATAATATATATATATAATATAATATAATATATATATATATATTATATATATTATATATATATATATATTATATATATAATTTTTTTTTATTTTCTCTCAAAAAGATCCTCATACGTGATCTCGCGTGCATAAATTCCAATAACTTTAATATTAGGAATATCGACTTATCTTGACAGCTATGTCGAATTTGGCAGGTACTTGAAAAAAAAAAAAGGAAAAACAAGAAACAGAAAATATTTTATTCGTTCAGTAAGTATTTATAGTTGAGATAATAAATGGGGATGAATTTTTCTTTCGATTAATATATTTTTTTTTTTTTTTTCATTAATTGTGATTTTTCGTAATAGAAAAGAAAATGGAATTTATAGAACAAAAATCGGCTCGTTTTATTAAGTTTTGATATTTCTCTCATTGGGGATATTATTCGTAGCTTTTAGCATAGAAATTATTTCATATTATTTAATTTGTGATATTAATATAACGATGTAGAATAGAAAATATATTATATCTATTTAATATAATCAGTGTATATGTATATATATATATATATATATATATATATATTATAAAATATATCGAAAATCGTCGACTCAGTTTAATTATACGATAAATTTCAAATCGATTTAAAATTAACCGTTCGAACGGACGTGCAACTTATCGATAATATTTAAACATTTCTTTCCTACTTAATTAAATCTACACACATCTCCCGTTGTTTTCAATTACTAGATAGCGAGGTAAACGTAATGTGTGTTATTTTATGAAACGATGTCACATCCTTTGGAACGTATTCAACGTAAATGAAAAACGTTTATCCTCAATGATATATGTGCACACGCAAAATTAATAACCATGGTATCAAACGTAAATAGTTTTTTTTTTTTTTTTTCGAAGGGTGGAGTAGAAGGAACGGCATGAGGCGAGGGGGAGGAATAAGAGAGTGGCGAGCCCGGGGGATTGGGGAGGGGGAGTGAGTGAACAGCTCACGTACGTTCGGTTAAAAACCTTAGAAGTTTCTTCCTTTAAACTTACGTCGCATATCGACGCTTGGTGTCTTTCTTCTCTTAGGAACTCATCTCTTACTACTCTCTTGTACCTTTTTGCACAGACGAAAATACTACGAATACTGATCCTGCTGTTCGCTATAGTTATAGTCCCTGTTCTGAACGATTTTAACAGCTGAAAAGCATTTCTCGTTGCTTGCGTGAGCGCTGTGCCGTGCCGTGCCGTGCCGTGCCGTGCCGTGCCGTGCTGCTGTGCCGTGCCGTGCCGTGCCGTGCCGTGCCGCCGAAGATCTCTCGGCGGTCGACGACCCCTTACGACGTTTTCCTAGTGATCCGTTTTGCTGCTAGCTGGACTCGAGACGCGTTCCAGGTATCGTAAAGTCACTTCTTCGAACGTCACTAAAAACGTCGTCGATGCGTTTTAGGAATGCGCGCGTTTTAACACCGACGAAGTTGACGAGACTCTCGTCGAGTCCAAACTTTTTTAATGGCAATGTCCCAAAATTTCTTCTCGTTGTAGATCAAAAACTTATTATCGATTTTATGTCTTTTTGTCTTGGATTATAGAGTACGGAAAACAAAAAATCTCATTCAATGGAATGATAAACCGTCTCTCTCTCTCTCTCTCTCTCTCTCTCTCTTTCTCTTTATTCATCTTAGATGAAAAATCCTTTTTTACCCATTTCGTTCAACTTCGTGACACTTGAACGTGTCAAGCTAAGAATTTCGACGAATAAATCAAACGGAAATATTTCGAGCGGTTCGGCGTATCGCGGCGCGGAATGCGAGCAAAATAAATTGGATGTTAGCCAAGGAACGGCCCAAGATACCGATTTTCTCTCTGAGGATACTCTCCTCTCTCTCCTCTCTCTCTCTCTCTCTCTCTCTCTCTATGATCATTCAGAGAAAATTTTCGAAAACGTTCTTTTCCTTTTTAAATGTTTCGAAACGAATAATCAATTTCATTCTCGTCGATATACGTATAATGTGTATGTACTTCATTTTGGAAGATGTAATGGCAACGTTCATATAATTTATTTGAAAAAATCGCCTCCATAATCAAACGAACCCTTCGTGTTTTCTTTCTTTCTTTTTTTTATTTTTATTTTTATTTTTATTTTTATTTGTCTTTTTATTTTTATTTTTATTTATCCCCCCCCCCCGTTAACGTTTCGTACTACCCTCTGTGGTGGTATCATCAACCCAGACTGTAGGAGCTTGGGTTGATGATGTCACCCTTTGAATTCTCTTATAGGGAGTGGTTAATCGTCGCGAGACGAGCAAAAATATAAATTATTCTCTCTCTCTCTCTCTTTCTCTTACTATCTTTTCTATATATGCTCGCGTTTATATTTCACGCATGCCCTCCTCGACAAACGTCATACGCACCATCTGGTATGCTTCCTTGTTCGTCGGAAAGTGTCGACGCGTTCCCTTCGCCACGCCCATTACGCCTACGTTAATGAGAATCGCGCTTAAAAATTTCTACCAATTACGATAAAAGGGATGAAATTATTTTTTCGTTTTCCTCCCTTTTTTTATTTTTATTTTTATTTTTTGTTTTTTTTTTGGGAAATTAATTGCTCTTTGTTTACTCTCGCTATAGATAGGATACGATGTTGGTTGTGATTATGAAACGTAGTATCATTCGAAACTTTATTTTCTTAAGTAAATGTATATACACACACAGACACATATATATGTTTATGAAAAACATGTTTATAACTCATTTGGAATTCATTTCAATTTTTTATTTATTTATTTATTTATTTATTTATTTATTATTATTTTTTGGTTTTTTAATATTTTGTCAAGTAAATTATTATCGAGAAAAAAGTTGTAAGCCTATTTGTTTTGTTTTAATATTAGATTTATGGACGTAGATTATATTTTATATATATCGAAATATCAAATAATGTTGTTTACGATATGAGACCATTTTTTTCCGTATACCTATTTTTAATTATTTTATTTATTATTGTTATTATTATTATTATTATTATTATTATTATTATTATTATTATTATTATTATTATTATTATTATTATATGTATAAAATAATAGTATGTAAAAGAAGATAAGAAAACAACTATTCATAAAAACTTATTTTTACTTTCACATTATATATTTTATTTGGATGTATACAGATGTTGATAGACACATTAACATGTATTCTATTTTTCGTTATTATTATTATTAGTTAATGTTGTGATGATGTCACGTCTGATCTAATAAATCTAATGTTAGAATTCTAATCGTTGCTTGATTAAAATTTACGCTTAGTAATAAACGGCTATGAAATAAATCCTAGATTCTAGGAACCCTATTGGAATTCGGTATTGATAATTATTGTTCTAACGTTGCTGAAAAAGGAGAGAACGAGGAGAACTAGGAAATTAAATTGTTCGTCACGATTCTATTGACGTTGCGCACGCACCAAACACACTCCTAATTAGTCAGTCGGTTAGGGTGCGTTGACATGTCACAATTACTTCCTACGTTACTGTTTGTCCAAAGGCATTTGTCGTGCGTCCTTTTAAAATTAGAAAAAAGAGAGAGAAAGAATGAGAGAGAGAGAGAGAGAGAGAGAGGGACAGAGAATTAAAAAAGAAAGATCTCTTTGAAACGATACTTATATTTTATAAAAACACCCGATCTTTTCGCTTTTTCTTATTTTTTATTTTTATTTTTATTTTTTTTTACTTTTTTTTCCTATGAACGAAAACAGTCGAAATTTTGCCAAGAGACACATATCGTCGAATTTTTGACGAATACCTTAAAACTAACTAAGAGTTTACCGAGACATATCGTTAGAAACAAATTAGACGGTAACTGTACTCCTACCGGTATTCGTCACTTCCGGTTTGAATTTCGCGTGTACGAGCGAGGGAAGTATCAACTACGTTCCACATACTCTTCGTTAGTCCCCAATTCAACGAGGAATCTCTCTCTCTCTCTCTCTCTCTCTCTCTCTGTCTCTATTTTTTTTTATCTAAAAGTCAAATTATATCTTTAATTATACCTGAAACGCGGGCCATTTTGTTGGCCGATGGAAATAAAACGAAAAAATAAACACAATGGCGGTGACATTAAAAAAAATTATACATTCCTCAATTAGTACGCAATTCAAGAGGAATATCTCTCTAGTTTTTATATTGAAGTCAAATTATATTTTAATTATACCTATAGAATTAGGACAATTTTATTGATTGATGAAAATAATATAAAGAAAAATGAACAATGGTAAGATTAAGAAATAATAAATCCTCGAATTAGTCGTTCAATTCAAAAAGAATTTCTCTCTCTCTCTCTCTCTCTCTCTCTCTCTCTCTGTCTCTCCTTTTTATTTCTGCCACCATTTTATATCCTTTCGTGCGATGTCAAATTTATTCCCCTTTTTTATTTTATACCTTTTCATGTTCAAAACGACGATCATTCTTTTTTTGTTTTTAATCGATGCGAATTATAAACGCAAAGATAAAGGAAGAACGATAGTAATTAGAGTATAATGAGATATAACGCATATAGACTGCCGGAGAGACTACGATTAAGAAAAAAAAAAAAAAAAAAAAAGAGTTCGGAGTTACGCAAATTGGAGCGTCGATTGTATTTCGAGGCATATTATCCACTGGGAGAAAGGCTCTTTAAAGTCGGACAAACTGAAATCGCTCGGCCATAATGATTGTACTACGCTCTTGAATTCTTCGGCTCTCATAAAGTTAAACGTAGAAGGAAGAAGAACGAAGGAACGAACGAACGAACGAAGGAACGAACGAAGGAACGAAGGAACGAAGAAACGAACGAACGAACGAACGAAGGAACAAACGAACGAACGAAGATGAAAAAAAGAAATAATAGATAATGGAGAATAGAAAATAAAAGAATAAAATCGTTCGTTCGGACGAGAGTACAATGGAAAGACAAAGATGATGGAGCTAACTATTAGAGAGATGAGATGCATCGTTCGGTTCCGGTTCACTCTGATCGAAATTGCCGAAGCTAAACCTTCGAAAGAAAAGAAGTACAGTCGTTCCACTCGAGAGAAGTTGAAGATGTGTGTGTGTGTGTGTGTGCGCGCGCGCGCGCGCGTATTTTGTGTGTGTTGTGTGTGTGTGTGCTCTCTCTATCTATACGTCTAACTATGCTCGTCTAGACCAACCGTTCGGTCCTTTCTAACTTTTCTCTCGATTGGTAACCGTCGTCTTTCGTCGCGTGTCGGCGAACTTAAATCGTGTCGCGTGTATTAACTGGTCAAGGTTTTACTTAGTCAGATATCGGTGAACGGTAAGCTCAATTAGCGTATCTAAGACACTGTTATCGTCATTGACCACTACCGTTTATACATTCTCTCTCTCTCTCTCTCTCTCTCTCTCTCTCTCTCAGTCAGTCAATCTTTCTTTTTTTTTCTAATCTCTCTTTTCTTTAATTTTTTTTCCCCTTGTTCCAAGTTTTATATATCGTATTATGATAATTATGTTCAATGTTATTAAATTGACATTCCCCCTTTTCCCTACCACGGCTAATTAAGTCGTTATTCGATTATTAGTTATATTGTTAATTTTAACAACAAAAATTATAACGATAACTAATTACATTGATATGTAATGATACAAAGTATAATGATTGTATCATATGAGAGTGTATTAAGGAAGATTTAATCAATTTGAAATTATTATTATTATTATTATTATTATTATTATTATTATTATTATTATTATTATTATTATTAATAGAGAAATTAAATTTAAGATTATAAATGATAATTCGTTAAATTAATTAATTAAATTATAATTTAAAATCAATTTATAATTTTATGCAGTGTCGATCCGACATAACAGCCACGTTTTTAATTTAATTAATTAAATTATAATTTAAAATCAATAATAATTTTATGTAGCGTCGATCCGACATAACAGCTACGTCTTTCCGAATACGTATATCTTTTTTTTCAAAAAAGAAAAAAGAAAAAAGAAAAAAAGAAAAGAAAGAAAGGAAGAAAAAAGAAAGAAAGAAGAAGGAAGAAAGGATAAAAATCTGTAATAAATTTTAAAAATATCTTTCTTTTACCTTCCTTTTGTTTCGTCGTGATTTAATTACATCGACAAGTGAACGATTCGATACGATCGATATTTTTTAGTCGTAAAACCTAACGAGAATAAAAAAAAAAAAAGAAAAAGAAAACAATTATCGATTAGATCGAAGTATCAAAATAATGTATAGAGAACAAGGACGAAATTAGTGTTCTCGGCAAGGAGAAAGGCATCTCTCTTGAGTTGAGGAGCAGCGCAAGCCAATGCACTCGGCCATGAATACACCATGTTCTCGAATTCCTGGTTTAATGGAAAGAAAAGAAATCGGTGCTAAGTTTATCGTACCATTCACCGATTATAAGTTGAAAATATGAACCAAGAGAAATTCAGTATCTCGCCGGGCACGAGCCGCGAGTTACACGTATATTACTTCTCAACTGTGCTCTCCTTTCTTTCTTTCTTTCTCTCTTTCTTTCTTTCTTTCTTTCCTTCTCTCTCTCTCTCTCTCTCTCTCTCTCTCTTCGTTTCTTTCTTTCTTTTTTATTTTTATTTTTATTTTTATTTTTATTTTTATTTTTATTTTTTCTTTCTCATTTCACCGGTTAAAAAAAAATTCCTATGTGTAATTGGTGACATTCTTTTCGTTTCTCTTATTTACTTTTGTTTATTTATTTTTTGTTTTCTTTTTTCCTTTTTCTTACGAAATAACGCGTCGAAGTGCATATATCTTATTTATCGAATTAATTGTGTTGTTTATATCAATTAACCGTCTCGTAATAAAAGATAATTAACGAGACATATTTCAAGTGTGGGTCTCGAAAAAGGAAAGTTCGTGATCGTTCTTCGTTGTTTAGAAAAGCGACAGGTTAACGGCAGGTGAGATAGATAGATGGATAGATAGATAGATAAATAGATAGATAGATAGATAGAGAGAGAGAGAGAGAGAGAGTGAGAGAGAGATCGTTTAGCTCGAAGGTGATACGTTCGTAAAAGTTTGCCGTTAGTAACTACACATGAGTAACATGCATAATATAATACACACGCACGGTATCAACGGGTTCGCCGCGCATCCATAATATTCTTCAATTATCCTTCGTGAGTCACCGGCTCTCGATTGCAAATCAGGGACGACTAACGTATGTAGTCGTCACGAAAGATCGAACGAGGATCCCGTTTGGTGTTCGACAATTTGTCTTTAAACGAATTTTATTATTTAACAGGGTCGTTATATTTTTTTTCTCTCTCTTTTGTTCCTCTCTTTTCTTTTATTTTTTTTTTTTGGTAATTGTCGAGGATCGTTAAGTAAAAGAAAGAAAAAAAAAAAGAGAGAAGAGAGAAAGAAATGAGACGAAAAAGAGGAAAAAAAAGAGAACGAAAAAGAATATGAAAGAAAATAAAATGGGAAGGAATCGCATTGTTAGATGCGAAAAGGGTCTTTCTTAATTATAATATCTTCGTTAAAAAGAAGAATGGATATATATATATTTGTTTTGTTTTGTTTATATCTTTGGAAAACTGCTCTCATTGTCGCGATCGTTGCCAACCTTCGCCGTATATAAGAGCAACTTCGTATTTATTATTTATCGAGATTGACGTCGTCGACGTCGTCGTTAGTGAAATTCAACGAGAATCATAGCGAACCTTTTTTTTTCTGGTGCGAGTAACGAGAGTTATTTGCGAGTCCCACGTTGATTCATTGTGTCATTGTGAAGTACCTCGGGAAATAAATTTAAGTTGAACCTTTTGATGCGCGAGATTTTTCTTTTTAGCTTTTTTCTTTTTTTTTTTTTTTTAAATATTTTTTTCTATTCGGTTAACAATCGTTACGTAAGAAATATATAAATATATGTTAATTCTGTCGAGCAATGTGACGTTGTCATAATTTTTCTCTGTATAATTTTGTTATAAAAAGAATATATACCAACATACATTGAAGCAAATGTCAGAGGAGAAAGAATTGCACTGTCGTCGTTTATGTCGTTGCAAGCATTTTGTTATAAAAAGAAAAAAAGAAGTCTATTGTATCGACTATTTAAAAGGGTAAACGAAAAATTATGATAATGACGAGGGTGTAAAGATATAAAAACTGTAATGGTATTGTAATTGTATTAATTACATTGTCATAATTTCTTTCTTTCCTTTTTTTTATTCAATCTTTATTATAAAAAAAAAAGAACAAGTACATTATACTATCTGTCAAGAGTAAATATTAACATTGTCATAATATTTTGGACAAAATTTGATAAAAAGAGAAAGCTACATTATTACATAAATACATAAAACTACATTAAGTATTAACGCGTTTAGTATGTATATATATATTATACATTCGGGCCTTTAATAAGATAAGATAAAATTATTAGAAAATAGATAAGCTAAAATATATACATACATACATACATATATATATATATATATATATATATATATATATATATATTGTGTATATATAGAAACACACATGTATATATATACTCTAATCGGGTATTCGTTTTACAGTATATCTGCGTCCTTACGGTCAGAACAAATATTTTCCCTAGGAAACGGTGGAGGGGGGGGGGGAAGGGACCCGCTTGTTGACGGGGCTTCGGATTTTCCGGTCTGCACGAAAACGCAATTTCACGAGGCATCCTGGCCGGGTTCCAACGCGGCAAGTTTTTGTGTACAACCAACCATCAGAGGCAGGGCTGATACTCAAATCCTATTTATTTGCCGTCGAGCTTGTTATATCCCTGTCCTTGTTTTCTCTTTTTTTTATATTTTTCCTCCTCTCTTCTCTCTCTCTCTCTCTCTCTCTCATTGTCTTTATTTCTATCTCTTCAGATACACTTGTAACAAAAAGACGTGCCTGATAGCGAAATAGAGAGATTAAAACATTCCCCCTAGTTCTTCACCTTCGACTCGTTCGAATATCTGCCATTCCATTCGAGCGCTACTGGATTCTCTTTCTCCCCTCCCCCTCACTGGCAAATTGGATTATCACTACCAATATGGCGGGTGGGCTTCGTGTAGTTGTGTGGTTTGTATCTATAGGGCTATATACGATTGAGTACGTGTATCCACTTATCGATTGGTACGACGTCGAAAATCGCGATAATTCTTTATCAAAGAGATAGGATTAGATCTATATATACATGTGTGTGTGTGTGTGTGTGTGTGTGTGTGTGTGTGTGTGTGTGTGTGTGTGGTGTGTGGTGTGTGGTGTGTGTGTGGTGTGTTAAAGATAGTTCATAATTGTGTTCTGTCGAAACGTTTGACATGGGCTTGTAAAAAGTGGTCTTTGATACCTATATAAACAAGTTTTCGCGTATCGACGTCAGGTTCTTAGTGATTCATGCTCGTGGAATGTACGATGTGGTAATCGTCATGAGCAGAAACCGTGAAAAGAGAGAGAGAGAGAGAGAGAGAGAGAGAGAGAGAGAGAGAGGAGGTAAATTGGAGGTACAAGAAGAAGCAATCGGTGTAGTGTCTGCACGCTTCGCCGATTCTCTTCCACCATTTCCACCTCCCCTCGAGAAGTCGCCCGGATGTTACGTCACGTTTGACCCGGTGCAACTCGGAGTCTCCTGCCAGCGATGTTGGCTGCACGTTGCACACAGAGAAAGAGAGAGGCCTCTCCTCCTCACCTTATACACGATATACCGGGTCCCTCTTTTCTGATATACAGCTACGATATACGTATAACAGCTTAGAAGAAGATCCTCCTCCTCCTCCTCCTCCACCTCCTCTTCCTCCTCCTGGTCGTCTCTTTTTTTCTTGGACAGATCTGAATTTCTTTGATTAAAGAAAAAAAAAAAAAAAGAAAGAAAGAAAAAAAAATAGAGAAAAAGTAAACCATTACCGGTTTCGTCTGTCGTTTTCATCGATTGATTTATCTTTTTCTGTTCATTCCTTTTTTTTTTATTTTTTTATTTTTCATCATGAATTACACGCCTATTCGTATTTTATTCTCGATCATCGATTATGGACAATCGTGATCGACAAAAGTGACTTCGACCGTTGAAAAGTTTCATTGAAGGGAATAACGGAGAGATACGTACGTATTTACGTTAATGCGAAACGTTTAGGTGATTCATTGTCGTCGTCGTCGTCTTTGTAATGATCATAATCATCGTGATTAACGTCATCGATTATTCGCTTGAGAACTAACCGGAATTATAAAACCTTGGCCCACCAACTTCATATATATACATATCTCGTTTACTTCTCGATGTTAACCCCCTCGAATAATCATTGACATCATTTCGAACAAGAGATTCGTATCTCTCTCTCTCTCTCTCTCTTTCTGTCTCTTTGCCTCATTCTATTTTTTGTGCTCCTCGAAACGGAATAATCATCGAAATCAATACGTTCGAGCCAAATAAAATCGTAACGCGTGTTTCAGTGAGACCTTACGACGATCATTTTTGTAAGTCTCGTGTAACGCGTTGTTTTACGATTAAAAAATATCAATCGACCGGAGGACCAATTAACCCGTTATAAAAACATGTCGTTGACCGACCCGAGAGCGGGGAGAAAGGGAAAAGAAAAAGAAATAAAAAAAAAAAGAAAAAACAAACGGAAGAAAGAAGGAAAAAAAAGAAAGAAAAAGGAAAAAGGGCGTGTTCGTTTGGAATTACTCGTCGGACCGTGGGCTAGGAAGAACTAACACACGTGTGCGGGGCTATATCGACGCTATTTTCCGACCTTGCTCCAGTCTTTACCCCTTTCGCTCTCCCCCCCTCACTCTCTCTCTCTCTCTCTCTCTCTCTCTCTCTCTGTCTGTCTGTCTATGTCTCTTCGCTTCTCTCTTCCCCCGAGTACTTTTAATGTAATTGTCGAGACGCGTTGCCAGTTCTCGTTAGCGACCTTTGTGTCTCGTTACCCTATAGGCCTCTGGCCTAATAGGTAAAACCTTTTTCGTTTGACGTCGATCGCGTACTCTTTCTTTTTTTTTTTTTTTTTTGTAATTCTCGTAGAGTACGACGAATTAAATACTTGACATATTTTTTTCTATTTTTTTTTGTTTTTTCTTTTTTGTTGCGAACGATATCAAATTCGAGTGTAGGAGAAGGCGAACGCGGACAGAAAGAAAGAAAAAAGAAAATTTTCCATTTGTGTGATTTCGAAATGAATAAATTCGATTTGTCGTAATCGCCTCCACCCCTCCCGCCCTCCCAAAAAAAATTTTATTCCGATTGTCCAGTTTTTGGTTTGTAATCGTTCCAAGTACAATACTTTTACGCACGTATTTATCTATCTATCTATGTACATATGTACGTACGTACGTATGTATGTATGTATGTATGTCGCGTAGATTGTACATTACAATTGGATTATATAAAGCAAATATAATATACAACGTTGGGTTTATCGTGTATTTCGAACGTGAACTATACGTCGTTGGTAACGAGAGAGAGCAGCAACCGAGCAGGACCAGAAAACCGGTACGGAGTTTTATCCGACGAGAAACGCCAGATAAGCTCTTCTCTCTTTCTCTCTCTCTCTCTCTCTCTCTCTCTCTTTCTCTCTCTCTACTCTTCTCTTCTCTCTGGTATTAATCGTGCGAAAAATTACGTAGGACGCGAGGAAACTCGTTACGTTACCGAACACTCTTATTCAAATACATACATACGATGTGATCGTGATTTTGAGAGATAAAAAGATAGAGAGAGAGAGAGAGAGAGAGAGAGAGAGAGAGAGAGAGAGGGAGAGGCGGGGAGGGGAAGGGAGAGAGACAAAAAGAGAGAAACAAAGAGCTTTGCTTATCGATTTTATTCCATCTCTCTCTCTCTCTCTCTCTCTCTCTCTCTCTCTCTCTGAAAGAAATTTTACGAAGAGTCGAGAGAAAGAGGACTAGCCCCACCCCATCCCCCTCAACCGTCAATCGATCAATGTTCTTTCTAGACGTATGATCTATCGACATATCGCAAAGAAACGAACCGTGAGAACTCGTATTAGAATCGATTCCTCCCATCAACGCGAAGAGAAAAATCTTTACTCTTTATATCTTTCGATAGAAGTTATATACACATGTGTGTGTGTGTTCATTGGTTTGTGTGTATAACTTCTATTGAAATGTATAACTGTACGTTGTGGTATAATACTAAAAAGGTCAGTTCAAAGTTAGAACGAAACACAATGCCAGTTGAGAAATCGGATTAATTCCGATCGATCAGAATTTTTATCCACGCCGAACCGACGAACGAACTTTAGTTTCTCGTGTGTTCGTTGTTCAACTTTATTTTTCTTGTTTATCAACGGATATCTCGAGATTATTCGATATAACGTGTATATATACTATTAAAGGGGAAAGTATATACCGAGCAATATAAATGAGAGGAGGGGTTTGGGGCTAGAGGGGGAAGGGAGAATGGTTGGTTATTTAGGATGGAGGGGAGAGGGGAGGAATAAGCCGAAGTAACATTTTATGTATCAAGGGTGAATCTAATACATATATACATACATATATACAGTACATAAATACATACAATACATATATACATACATAGATAAAGCTAGAATCGAAGGGGAACCCCCTATTATTTCTCCTAGCGTGAGACAGAAGATATAAAAGTTCTTTCATTGGGGAAAACTTAAATCGAAGAGATGTTGGATTTTCGCCTTCAATAGTAAATCAGGAAGGAACTTGTGTGTACTATGTACTATATTACTCGAAAACAGGAATCTCGATACGTTGAGAGGGCCGAAGAGGATGAAGATGAGGAGGAGGAGGAGGAGGAGGAGGAGGAGGAGGTTGGTCGGTTGGTTGGTTGGTTGGTCCGAGTCATCATCGATCGTACTCGTTAAAAAACTTTCTACGGTGAAAGTCCGTCGGGGTTTCTCGAATGCATAAAGAGAGATAGAGAGAGAAAGAGAGAGAGAGAGAGAGAGAGAGACAGAGAGAGAGAGAGAGAGAGAGAGAAATAAATGACTCTTACGTGGCGTATCGGTGAAAATTTACCGATCGAACGAACGGCGATTTCGCTCGTTCGCTCGCTCAACGGCTTCGAGTTTCTCTTCTCCTGTGGTCTTCGATTACTATAAAATATCCTTGATGTTTCTATTGTACGAACCGCGCAATATGAGATTTCTGGTACAACCACCTTATCTGGATATCTAATATCTTGAAAAAGAAGAAAGAAAAAAAGAGAAAAAATAAATAGAAAAGAGGCAAAAACGAAAAAGAGTTATTTTCGAAATTGAAAGAGAGAAAGGAAAGAAAAAGAAGAGAAAAGAAAAGAGAAGAGAAAGGAGAAAATATAAAAAAAAAGGAAAAGAGAAAAGAGGAGAGAGAGAGAGAGAGAGAGAGAGAGAGAGAAGTATCATTATTATCAAAATAATAATAAAATATTTGAAGGAGAGTAATACGGTGGGGCGGCGGAGCGGGGAGGGAGGGGGAGCCGTCGTTGAGTATCTTCCTTAAAAGATAAAGAGAGGAGGTAGGTGGTTCGCGCGCGTAGCAACCGGTTCGGGGGTAGCGAGAACGAAGTTCTTCTCCTCGTGTAAGTCCTCCTTCGTGGTTAGAAGAAGGAAAGGTTCGTCGACCAATGATAAAGCTCGGCGAGGGTGAGCGCGAACCAATGACGTTGCTCCGTCGTTCTTCTCCGGCGGCGGCGAGCGGCGCCGAACGGCGGCGAGTGGCGGCGACGAGCGAGGGTGGCGTGACTCATCGTCGTTGCGTTACGCTTCGCTTCGGCGTTCCCTCGGTCTCGCTCGGTGGTGGCGACATCCGGCGGCAAAGGAACGCTCCGCAGTCGGTCGCGACACGCCACGCCCGGCGCAACAAACGAGTAACAACGAGTAGAGACGAGTAAAACGACGAGAGTACGACGGAAAGGACGAATTGACTTATAAAGTTCCTATATTATTATTACTATTATTATTATTATTATTATTATTATTATTATTATTATTATTATTATTATTATTATTAACGCGAACATTTAAACGCGCGTTTTTTTTTTATATATAAATATATATATATATATATATTTCTCTTAAATATTCTCTCTCTCTCTCTCTCTCTCTCTCTCTTTCTCTCAGTCTATCTATCTATATCTATCTTTCTAACTATCTATCTCCGTCTATCTCTGTCTATCTTCATTTGATGATCAGTCAACGTATGATATATTGAGTCTCTTGGTCCTCCGTCTTATTTCGTCCGATTTCGTTTCGTACAAGTTTCGGTTAATTTACGTTGTTTCGTCTCGTTTCGTCTCGTCTCGTTTCGTTTCGTTTCGTTTCGTTTCATTCACGTTTACATTTACGTTCACGTTTGCGTTTACGTTACGTCGTCACGTTAAGAAGAAATTAATATCATTCATCTATCCTAGATTAATACCCATTATATATAATCGCGGGATCGTCTTTACGAACGCGCGCGCCGGACTCCTACGAGTCTGCGCGAGCTCGCTTTTCTTTACGTCGCGAGATTTTACCTGGCCTTAGACGACTACGACGATTACGACGCTACGACTACGACTACTACAACGCTGCGGCTACGACGACTACGACGAGCACGCTTCTCGACCGGCTTAGGTGAACCGATTGGTGTTATATTGTGAGAGAGACACGTCCTACCGGTGGAGAGGAGACACTCCGTACTTTTTTCTTTTTTTGACAGATCTCCGAACCCCACTCCTTCCTGGAAAAGTGAGTCTACATCCTCCCAATCATTTTTTCTAATTTCTTCTTATTCTTCTTTTTTTTGTACTATAAGTCTCTTACACATATACATACATACATACATACATACATACATACATATATATATATATATATATATATATATATATTCTTGAAATGAATATAAAAACAATTGAAATCTCGATTTATGTTCACATAAAAAAAAGCTTTTTTCCACGGAATGTCTAAAAATTTTTCATGTATTAATTGGATTTCTCGCGCGTGCACGCGCGTTTGTCTGTGGTCAAACAATTGGTGAATCATTCCATTTAACAAATATTTTATCGTCAAATCGAAAGTATTAAAAAACGTATATTGTTTGATACAAACAAAATCTTTAAATCCTTAAACTCCGCGATTCTCATCTTCGTTTTTTTATTCTCATTATATCAAGCGTATCGTTCATTACGTTTTCATTTTGTTGTTAACAACTTTGTGTGTGTGTGTGTGTGTGTGTGTGTGCGCGCGCGCGCGCGCGTGTGTGCGTGTGTGTGTGTGCGTGTGCATGCGTGCAAAATACCTTTCAATATATATATATATATTACCTTTTCGTTCGATCGTAAATATATTCAATATTTATACATAATACATATAATATGTAAAGACCGTGTTAATTCTCGTCTAACAGTATTTAAAAGAAACAGGAAGAGCGAAAGGGAACATACAAATTGTTCGCGAATTTGCCTCGGTCGGTAACTCGTCGTAAATACACATATACACAACCCCGCGGACGCGCGCGCTACCCCAACGCACGACACGTACGTACGCATGGACATGTGTATATAAGTATATAAGCCACCAAGCATGGAAACTATAGGTGCGGCGCTTAATTGCATTTAACGTTATCATAAAACCCGATTAATCTGCAGATAGGCGTGGCTGAATACGGAACGTCACGATGAGCTGAGTTTCCTTTGATCTAATCGTCGATAAAAAAAAAAAAGAAAAAAGAAAAGACAGAGAAATTGATCCATCGTTTTCGTAAAATCCTACCTCTGTCGATTCCTTTCTTTTTTTTTCGATATCTAACGCATTACGCGTGTAACGTAATACCGGTCCTATAAAAGAAAAAATAAACAAATAAAAAGAAAGAAAAAATGAAAAAGAAAAGAACGAAGGGGAAAAGGAACGAAACAAAAGGAAAAAGGACGGAAGAAGATTGAGACGAAGGAAAGGAAAAAGAAAACGGGGATTCTGGTACGACGCGAGTATTACCGTAGAGAAATTGCGGTATAAAAATCGCATCTAAATATTTCGCGGCGGAGAAGAAAGTAGAAAGAATAAGAAGAAGAAGAGGAAGAAGAAGAAAAATAAGGATAAGAAGAAGAAGAAGAAGAAAAGAGCCGGTCAGGGCCGACGAACAGTTCAACGATCGTTCCGCGGATGGGACTTGATTTATGCGCGAGCTATCTGCATAATTCATACAGTTATACGGAACACGACGTAACGAGAGAAAGAGAGAGAGAGAGAGAGAGAGAAATATAGAAGAGTAAGGTGGTTAAATTGCATCGAGCCATCCGAGCTTAGAATTAGTTCGACGCGCGTGAACGCGCCCTCGATCTGTCGATCACACCGGTTTATTCGAACTTCGCCTGTTATATATATTGGGGGTTTTATGAATCACGAGAGTGTGAGTCAGCGTGGCGACGGCAGACACTTTTTTAAACGTTGAAGGACTCTTAGAATTTCTCTCTCCTTCCTTCATTTTCTCCTTTAACGTATGCATTTTATTGCGTGGAAAATGTTTTTTTTCTTTGTTTTGTTCGCGCGCATCATCTTAGAGATAAATATTCCTGAAAGGGGGAATATATGCCGGCCAGAATGACGTCACAATTTGGATTAGGGCTCGTCGTTACGACGAGGGGATGGCTTTGGAGGGGGGGGCGGTGGTGGAAGAAAGGGAAGGAAAAATTCTGAATGACGTAACCGATAAATCTCATTTTCGCGAAAAAAACGAACGCATTTTTGATATCTCGCACTGTGTGAATGAACACGGTCGATTATCGGTATTATAAATGGATAAACGATTATAGGCGACACGAGGCAAATTAGTTTTTAGTTTATGCGATTTAGTTCGCTTTAGTAGATACCCGATGGAGAAAGAGATGTTTCGAGAGTTCTCACACGTGTCTTGCCAACGTAAAGGGTGTCGAACAACCCCTCGTATAGGACGTTAAAGTGGATCGATAAAACGGACCGCGACCGTGCGTTATATTTTTCTTTTTTTTTTTTTTGTTTTTTTTTTCTTACACGGTTCTTACGATTTTGAACGAATTTACTTATTAAGCTTTAGGAATGTGAAACTAATGTAAGATTTAACACGTGTATGTATTATTTATATATATATATATATATATTAAGTATACATATATACGTATGGTTGTACATATATGTGTGTATGATATTTCGATTTAATGAGATTCCAAAAGTTTTTTCAAATGTTACAAATTCAAAATCGAACGAGTATATATTTATACAGGTATATCCTGTACACACACAAACATGTAATATATATAAAACACACACATACACACACACACACACTAAGTGTACATATATATGTATTCAGGAACTTGGTAGACCGAGGAAAAGCAAGAAGAGTATACATATCGTCTGGTACTCCCCCGAGAGAGTGCTTTTTAAATGCACCTCTCCTCCTTCATTGTCTCTACCCTTTGCCGTAATATCGTGGTTGCCACGTAATCCAATATTTCCGTGTAATTTAAACTCCATCGTAAAGAGCGCAAGTTGCGTTGTGGAGCAGCGGTTTCTCGGGTTTGATCCGAATCAAGCCATGATTCTCTCGTAAAAAGACGAACGGAGAGGGTGAGAGAGAGAGAGAGAGAGAGAGAGAGAGAGAGAGAGAGAGAGAGGAGAGACGTGTTCCGCTCCATAAAGAATACCATCGAGGACATTTTCAAGACGAACAACGAGTTTTTCGATATCTATCTCGTAAGTTCGTCCTCTTACGAGAGAGAGAGAGAGAGAGAGAGAGAGAGAGAGAGAGAGAGAGAGAGAGAGAGAGATTAAAGACTAGAGACTAGATAATCATTGTTCGACGAATAAGACTATCTCTCTTAAATTTTTCATGAAATTTGTCCGATTCGTTTTCATTTCTTCGTGACACAAATGAATACCTTACGAATACAGAAATAAGGAGGTACATACACATCTGTATTATATACATTAAAGCCAGCGTAGGCTGTTAATCGCAGGACTCGCGTCGAGTACTCAGATTGATTAGCATAATTAACTCTGTTTCTTGAATGCATCGAAAATCGTTCTTTCCTTTTACGTTAAACTCGCACGAATTCAGGATCCTCACACGTTAAGGTTATAATCTTAATCTCTCTCTCTCTCTCTCCCTCTCTCTCTCTCTCTCTCTCTCTCTCTCTCTCTCTCACACACGCACGCACACACACGCACGCGCGCGATTTATTCTATCTGTGAAACGTTTAACAGGATGACCTATCTTTAACATATAATCACGTTGATTTAATAAAATTACTTGTTACAGTACCAATGTCTATTAGTTTGTATCACGAAAGTTGATACGAAGTTTTTACGAACGAACGATTGATTGGTTGATTCGTTCGTTCGTTCGTTCGTTTTATCGTTGCGTAGTTATCATCATTATACGAATCACGTTTCTTTGATATTGCGACTGTCGATAAAAGTCCTTCGCCGCATCCCAAAAATGGCGACTTATTTTTAACGAAAGCAAGCCCCGTGAAAGCAAGCACGCCTTGTGCCTCGAGGAAACGTACTGTCAGATCGGGCCACGTGAGTCATGAGAAAGGATTTCTCGGCGAGAAATCATTTATGGTAGTTCACCAACACACACTTCTTGCACTCTGTGAAACCTATCTCGTTTCTTATATTTAATGATCGAAAATAATGAGAGTGACGCCGCGTACAAGTACGCGCTTACGCGTGCGCGTGTTCGTCAACGTGCCCTCCCAACCTCTCACCCCCTCCCAACTCCCCCCCTCCCCGTTAATCTCATTAACGACTCTCTGCTCGACTATTTTTTTTCTCACATTTTTTTCTTTTTTTCCTGCAGCCCCCCTATCAACCCCTATCCACCCATCTTCCACCCCTCACCCTCGCCCTCGGCCTCCGTCGCGCGTTTCTTAGAAAGAAAAAAAAAAGTGAAAATATATCTTATTTTCTCTCGAAGAACGCCGTAACGTTGAAATATTTTTAACATGGAGCACATAAGTTTCACGTTCTACTTCTCTCTCTCTCTCTCTCTCTCTCTCTCTCCCTCTCTCTCTCTCTCTCTCTCTCTCTCTCTCTCTCTCTCTCTCTCCATATTTTAAACTCGAAAGTAGATCGATGATGACATCAGAAACATATTTCACGGTTTTCTTTCTTTCTTTCTTTCTTTTTTAATTTTTCTTTTTTTTTTTTTTAACGCATCCTCGTATTTGCGAACGTAAGGACATTCTTAACAAAAAAAGAAAAAATAAGAATAAATAAATAAAAAAAGAATACGAACTATTCAGAAGAGGGACGTAGAAATTCGCAGCGGAGTCCGTGTGTGTGTATGTGTGTGTTTGTGTTTTTTTCTCTCTGTATGTTTGTGTGTATGTACGCGCGGACAGAATTAGCCCGTAAAAGAACGTTGATGTTATTAGTGGTGCAATAAATTACTATGCCGTCGCACCACCGACTCCCGACCCTGGGACCCACTCGAGATTTTATTTCGACCTAATCGTTTACGACGACAGTTTATCGCATTCGTTGAATTCATCGTTCTAACTATCTCACCCGAATCAGCCACGAGCTTTTCTTTTCGATGGACGGACGGACGGATGGATAGATGGATGGATGGTTGGATGGATGGTTGGATGGATGGTTGGTTGGATGGTTGGTTGGATGGCAGTATGCCAAAAGACGGAGTGACGTTATCAACATTGTTTCTAGACTTTCATTCATACGGATTAGTTCATTAGTCTGAGAATAGATATTTTTAGAATTGGAAAGGAGTCTTCTATTAAATCGTTTCTAATATTAATCCTTGATAGGTATCGTCACGAACGTTCAGTCCGTGCTAACTTTAATTCAATGTATCCACTGGCTATATCGTTCGCAAAAATAATGTATTGGCTTTTCTTTATATCGATAATGCAAATGTTTTCTCAAATAATATTCAATGAAAATAATTCGTTGGGGGGAAGGGGAGGGGGTGTATGAAAGTTACCAGCAATGAAAAGAGGATATATCGATACCAATTATTAAGAATTCGTACGAAATATCATATGGGATGAAATTTTAAACGTGACGAACGAATAACGTTTAATAATATTTTATGAACAATTGGATGCTTTAAAATCTCGATTGGAATCATTCGGAATGAACTACGTTAAACGCGTATAAATTCAGAATTCACATTAGTATTCCGTCCTCGCAATGTCTAACGTTACTCTAATTCATGGGATGATCGTACACGCCCATTCTTTCATTATCTCGCTAAAGCATATGTAACACTTTCTTACAGCGTATAAGGAAGCTGCATGCGATTGGTACGATTATGGCTATGAGTCAGATTCTAAAAAAAAAAAAAAAGAAATAAAAGAAAAGAAAAAAGAATCGTGCCAGTAATTCAAAATAAATTATTCTAAGAAAAAATTGAAGTGAATGTTCAGGGACGATAAGAGATAGAGACAGAGAGAGTGAGTAAGAGAGAGAGAGAGAGAGAGAGAGAGAGAGAGAGAGAGAGAGAGAAAGAGAAGAGAAAAAAAATGCGAGAGAAGAAAATTCGTCTTCCTTGAAATAAAATAAGCCTTTCAAGAAGAATATTGTTTTAAAATAAATAGAGAAGAAAAAAAAGAAGTAGTATTTTTACGAGAAAGATAAAAATATTTCGAAGAAACGTCGAACATCGAAACGTGTAGCTATATTAGTTAAAATAACTTTACCGAGGAATAAACGAAAGAGAAGAAGAAGATGAAGAAGAAGAAAGAGAAAAGAAAACAGAAAGGATATGAAAAAAAAAAAAAAAATGAAAAAACCCGAGTGATCGATCACAAAACTCGACCAGACTCTAACATATCGTTAAAAATACAAGCGTCGAGTTTCGTTTCCATTTTAAAAATCCACATCGTTGATCCTCCCTTCGGAGTATATCCAAGATTTTCATATTTTTCCACTATTGTAGAAAAGTGTGGTGGCCGTGGTGGTGGTGGTTGTGGTTGTGGTGGGTTTAGGGTGGTGCGGTGCGATGATGTGGCGTAGAAAAGGGTTGGCAGATGAAGAGGAGGAGGAGGAGGAGGAGGAGGAGGAGGAGGAGGAGGAGGAGGATAGGCTTGCTTGAAAACGAACGTTTTTCTGCGAATGAAATCGTCTGGGTATCGGATCGAAGAAAAAGAACGGGGAAGGGAGGGTGGCGGATCGGAGAGGGACGGTAGGATGTTGGAAAAAAGAAGGGAGAGGGGAGGGGAGGAAGAAGAAAAAAGGCGAAAAAGAACAAACAAACAAAAAATGGAGGACGGTGGTGCGGGGTTGGTCGATGCACGCGCGCGCGGCGCCCTTGCGAAAGCCCCGTCTGAAAGTCACGGGAATTAATATCTGATGGTTTGGCTAAAGCGAGAGAGAGAGAGAGAGAGAGAGAGAGAGAGAGAGAGAGAGAGAGAGAGATGGATGCTTCTCCAACGTAATAAAGTCACTGGAGCGTGAGCGAGAGAGTGGAAAAGCAGATGGAAAGCGAGGTGTGTAGAAGCGAAAGAGAGAGAGAGAGAGAGAGAGAGAGAGAGAGAGAGAGAGAGAGAGAGAGGAATAGATAGATACAGATGTGGAAAGAGAGAGACAGACAGATACAGAGATAGAATGAAAGGGTAAGAGGGGGGGGGGAATACGGATGAAGGAGATGGAATGAAGAGAGAGAGAGAGAGAGAGAGAGAGAAGAGAGACAGAACGTATACGCAGGCGCCGATACGAAGAGTGCAGCGTGGGTCAATGCACCTGAAATCAGGGCCGCACGTTGTCGGGGTGCGGATAACGGGGGAAAATATTTTTTCCACCCCTCGAATTTTGTCAAGCACTCATCAAGTCTCTATTACTTTCTCTCTCTCTCTCTTTCTCTCTCTCTCTCTTTCTCTCTCTCTCTCTCTCTCTCTCTCTCTCTCTCTATCTCTCTCTCGTTGTCTCGAAAAACCGAACGAGTACGAACGTTTTTTGCTTGACTGAAAAGAGGCAGTCATCCAGCCGTAAGTCACAATCTGTCGTAAAACGTGTGGCTCATGTTAAAACATATCTTGGACCTCCCCGATCGTTTCTAATCGATGGGGTACCACTAAGAGGAGGGAATTGGGTAGGGATAACGTTCGGTGCGTGTGAGTCACGTGATTAGCGGAGAGCTAGAACGATCGAGTTATGTAAATCTTTCGATAAATTGGAGTCTTTCGATTTATTTTGTTGCTGTTGTTGTCGTCGTCGTCGTCGTCGTCGTTGACACATTCGATGGTTCTGGATTCTTTCTTTCTTTTTTTTTTTTTTTTTTTTTTTTTGGTATTTCGTTCTTTCGTCAATGTCAAATCATATCGATTTCGTATCGAGGCATATTTTCTTTCTTTCATTTCGTCCGATCGCGAGAATAATGAATGGCCCCGTTACTAAACCGACATTCGATAAAACCTCGAAGATTTACGTAATCGATGTTTCGAGAAAAATTATGATTCATCGTTATCGAGACGATAGTTATTCCGTAATAGAAGTGATCGCAACGAAACGATATAAACACGAGAACGGCCGTTGTTGATAAGTCGACGAATCAAAGAGACATATTTAAAATGCGTGGTCTTATCGGCAGTATTTGTTTCTTTTTTTTTTTTTGATTTTATATATATATATATATACATAATTTTGTTCTCTCTTTATATTTTCCTCTCTCTCTCTTTCTCTATTTCAGACGATCCAAATTACGCCGTAACGAGCTTGATAAAAGCGGCGAAGCACGCGGGCTCTTTGGACAACATTACTGCGATCGTGGTCTTCTTAACGGCACCGTGCGATATCGTAGCTAGGTCGAGCGACGCCAATTCCGCCGTTAACGTCGTGAAATCGATGAAAAACATGGCCGTGAACAATCCGTACGTACAGAAGGATCTAAGCGACGGCATGTTCTTCAAGCAGATGAAGCAATACCAACAACAGCAACAACATCGGCAGCCATATGACAACGATCAAGAGGAGAGGCACGCCAATGGTTCCGAGGAAACGGCCATGGACGATGGTGGTTTTCACGATGGGATAACGGCGGGCGTTGGTGG
The DNA here is from genome assembly GCA_911387685.1 of Dolichovespula media. Lineage (NCBI taxonomy): Eukaryota > Metazoa > Arthropoda > Insecta > Hymenoptera > Vespidae > Dolichovespula > Dolichovespula media. The sequence continues at coordinate 11,124,296 of OU426851.1, read as the reverse complement.
TGGTGCCGACGGTAAAAATTCTGACGAGAACGAACACGCGGTTTATATTTACGAGGACCTCGGACCTGAGACGGACGTAGATGCCGTCGACGACGTCGACAACGTTATTGCGGACAATCTCGACAATTTGGACAATTTGGACAACGTACGTGATAATCCATTGCTCGACAATGTTCCTTCTTCTATCGCTGCAAATATCTCGGATGGAATATTTCTCGAGGGAAAGAATATTATGCCCAAGTGCAGCGATGAGAACAATTTCAAGGAGGAAAATGCAGCCCTCGATGTAACCCTCGAATCAACCCTCGACGACGACGATTCGCCGGCCAACAACGACATAAGTAAGCATTATTATTATTATTATTAATCTCTTTCTCTTCTCTCTCTCTCTCTCTCTCCTCTTGTTCTCTCTACATACGCTTCCTCTCTCTGTACTTCACATTTTTCGTCCGTAATTGTAAATTCAACTACATACATACGTCGTTATAGTCGTCATAACGAAAATATTACAAATCCTTATTCTCGCATTGTCCATAATCCTCATTTTGAGATTCTATTATATTATATGCGATATTGTATTTTTTTTATTTATTTGTTTTTTCATTTTATATCGTTACACGAGTAATACTAAACTATACGATCGGACGTTAATAAGGGTTTATGACGAAGGTATGCATTTTAGAATCGAACGAAGGCAACACAAGTATTAAACAACGTTAGAACTGTGTTTGGACTTGATACGAGAACATTAAACTATTATAGGTATAATATAATCTATCATAAAGATATTGCGCACATTAATCGCTAGAGGATGATTATAAAATTCGAAAAATTGTTTACTTTCGTGAAACGACATACGCTCGACTATATATATATATATATATATATATTGAAAATAGATAGATATTTTTGGAGTATCTTATTAGTTTCTTTTTGAGCCACCAATCGAATATCTCCTAGCGAAGTTTCTTCGTAATTTTTCTTTACGTTTCAAATATCAAATTAACGATTTAAATTAATCTTTTCATCACGAGCCAGGATAACACAAAATCTTGTGCATCTTCGTAGTTTACCATCAAATATATTCTCGCCGTTATAAAAGAAAAAAAAAAGGAAAAAAAAATTCACATCTACGGCTCATTAGCCACCCTTTCGTTTGTGTATTCGTTTACGTTTCTATATAAACGACTTTCGTCTCGGTCATTATTTCGAATTGTTTCGTGCGTGCGTTCGTGTTAGTGGCATACCTCTTCTTCTTCTTCTTCCTTTTTTTTTCTTCTTCTCTCACCGTCTCGGCAAGCTCGAGTGAGAAACGCAGTGCTGCACGCTTAAAAAGAACAAATTTTATGCTTTTCGATGCTATTTCGATGCGGAGAGAGAGAGAGAGAGAAAGTGAGAAAGAGAGAGAGAGAGAGAGAGAGAGAGAGAGAGAGAGAGAGAGAGAGAGACAGAGAAAAAGTGAGTGAGTGAGTGCGTGAGAGAGAGAGAGAGAGAGAGAGAGAGAGAGGCTACTGAAAAGAGGGTCGTACTTATTTTAGAAATGCTAGAACACGAGTGTCTCCCCCCCCCTCTCTCTCTTTGCCGACACGCCCGCCATGTCGTCGTCCTCGCAGTAGTCGTTCGAAAAGAACGATTCTTCATTCCTATATTCAAACTACCCGCTCTTTTTACTCTCCTTTAAGCGCAGCTCAGACCGACATCTACAGTACGTACGGTGCAATCAAACGAAGTTTCGTCTCCCATAAATGGAGAAAAAAGAACAACCCCCTTCATTATCCCCCAATATTTTAGTTCAGAACTTTCATTTCTTTTTTTTTTTATTTATAATATTTTTGTTTTTGTTCTCCGTTTCTTTTTACTTTTTTTCCTGTTCATTTTTATTCGCTTATTTACTTATTTATTTATTTATTTTCTTTTTACACGGAATTATCATAGCCCCAACCAGCACAGGTCGATTACACATCGTCCCACTTCCCATTTAAAAATATGTGTTATATAGCGGCAAAACGCGTTATGTCGGAAACTCTTACGATCGTTCGTTCGTTCGGTCGGTCGTTCCTTCGTACGTTCCTTCATACATTTCACGAAGCGCACAACAACTCTCGGCCCACTTTCCGCCTGTACCTTTGACTTTCACCACCTTGTGCCAGTCACTGCACTTCCTGCACTGATTATCGTACGTCGGTTCGCGAATCAGACCAAACTCCTACGGCCTTCTCTCTTCTATAACCGCGAATATCTTCCTTCTTCTTTTACCTTCCCCCATCTCTCTCTCTCTCTCTCTCCCCCTCTCTCTCTCCCTATCTCTATTTATCTCTATCTATCTCTATGTCTGTCTTTATCTCTCTTTCTTTTCTGACCACTAGTAGTTAGTCGATGCATCCACAACCACGAACGGATATTTACTTTTAATTACTCACTAACCTAACCACTTTGCTACACGGTGAAATCCCATCAGCAGTCGTTCGTTCGTTCGTTCGTTCGTTCGTTCGTTCTATAGTATCCTCCAATCTATTTGCTTTTTTTTTTTCTTTTTTACCTTCCAATCGTACGATTCCAATTTCCGCATTCTCTTTCGAACAAAAAAAAAAGAAGAAAAAGGAAAAAAAAATTAAAAGAAGAGAGAAAGAAAGGAACGAAACGTCGTATCGATTCGTTCTTGCTTCTTCTTTTTTTTTTTGCTTTTACGCAAAACACGTCGATACAACCACGTCGGGAATTCGTATAGAAATTTAAAGGTTTCGTTGTTACCGACTGATTCGGATTGTTTTGTCGGGTACGTATGTACATCATGTGCATTATATATTTTTTATGAATCTCTATATTATCATCGATCAAATGACGAATCGATTTCGGCGGAAACATAGCGATTGCTTATTGAAAGATAACTAAATCGGGGTTAACAATCTTGTTTAATATTCGTAACGAGACTTGGGTCGGTGGAGTGGTAGAAATACCTGTGGTGATGCCTCCTCGATAATACTATTCGGTCAGGAATCTTGGCCTGAATTTGACGCTAGCTCGCGCATACCGACTATAAAGTCCATTCTCTTATCCACATTACTTCGATAATCCTTTCCATTCGATTATCATAATTTCTTATCGATTCAAATAAATATACCCTTGTTCGTTCATTTATATTCTCGTATCTAATGCAATTAGATTACTTAATTATCATTCACAACATATATATATATATATATATATATATATATATATATATCATCATTTTCGTTATTATTTAATTTCAATTACGATTTTTAATTTTCACAACATATTTAAACGCCAATTAAAAGAGATTAGACATACCGTACGTATAACTCGAACAGTTAGAATCTTTTTAAGCGAGCTTAAAAAAAAGGAAAGATCTCGATCTTCATCCTTGATGATTCCCGCCGGATCCCCACCCCGCATTAGTGGCCGACCGTTCATTTAAACGAAGTTGTAAAAACACGCAAATAACGTCGTGTATCCGAGGTTTTTTCGTTAAATCGATAAAACAAATCGACGACGTGACTTAAGAGGAGCGCGGCTGTGGCGGCTGTGACGGCTGTGCCTGTGACGAAGATGACGACGAAGACGATGACCGACGACGACGTTTACGAAGGATCCCGATCGAATTCGGCGCGTCTCGGTGCGCGCGCCGAACAAACGTGAGAGTGAAGTAATGCTATTGGTCGTCGTGCCGGGAGGTTGGGACCAATCGGACACGGTGGTGCGACTGGTGCGCGACGGTTTGGGCGGTGTAAGAAGGATGGAGGGGGAAGGAGTGGGGAACGGGGGGATTCCGGCAGTTGGTCTCTTCGAAGCCCTTACGGCTCTGGCAAATGTGTGTCTTCTTTCAAAGTCTTCCTCGCGTTGGTAATTTTGAAAAGTGTTTCTCGCCGCGTCCGTGTATTTGCGTCGAATTAACGTCCGCGTATTAAGCGATATAATATTTGTCGCGAACGTATTTCGATCGTCGTGTTGTCATCGTCATCATCGTCCTCGTCGCCGTCATCGTCGTTATTATCGTCGTCTTAGACTAGTGGCTTTTAAGATCGTGATAAAACAAAAGGATAAATAAGATTTGTGAGTATTCATCGAAGCCGTCCTTCATCGACAAATTAATTATTCCGTATGTATGTATGTATATATATATATATATTTTTTTTTTGTCTTCTGTGTGTGTTGTGTGTGTGTACTGGAGAAGAGAAGAAGAGATAGATAGATAGATAGATAGATAGATAGATAGATAGAGAAAGAGAGAGAGAGAGAGGAAGGAGTGAGAGAGAGATAGAGGAAGAGCGTTCGGCAAAGGTACGTTGGAAACACATCGTCCACCATACTCTCAAAGGCTAGCTTGCGAATTTAAATTTGGAACGGATGCCGGCCGGCGAGTTGTCGTCGTCGTCGTCGTTGTCGTTGTCGTTGTCGTCGTCACCCGAGAAAGAGAGAAAAGGCTCGTGCGTTTTAGTCCAACGCACACTGTCTCTCCTTTACCAAGAAATTCTCGATCACACCACCACCTCCGCTTACCGGTCTCTCGAGAATGTTCGATCGCGTGTGACAGGTGCTGCTCACGAGAAAGCATCCTTTTTACTCTCTTACGAAATTAGATTATTTATATTTTTTTTTCTCGTTTTATTTTTTTTCCTCTCTCTCTCTCTCTCTCTCTCTCTTCGATCATCTATCCCTTTTTACACGTATCTTCGCAGCTTCGTGTTTCTCTATTTCATTTTCTTCTCTCTCTCTCTCTCTCTCTCTCTCTCTCTCTCTCTCTCTCTCTCTCTCTCTGTCTGTCTTTTCACTCCTCTCTACTCCTCTCCTCTCGTGGCTCGCCCTGTCTACATAGGCGTAGGCACTTCCCTACGATGCCAAGATCGTAACGTCTTTTCAACGTTTCTTTTTTCTCTCTCCTCCTCTTCCTCTCTCTCTCTCTCTCTTTCTTTTTCTTCCTTTTTTTCTTCTTCGCTTTCCTTTCTTCGTCCCGTCATGCTCGGTATACCACAAGAAAGAGAGAGATAATGGAAGGATTAGAGAGAAAGAGAGATATATATATATACATAAAAAGAAAAGACGACGCACGACGCTTTTGCAACCGTGTGCATAGGATAAAACGATAGGAGAGGAGTGAGGTGAGGTTAGGTGAGGTGGGATGGAGTGGGGTGGAACCACGGGGCTCGCGTTTTCTCTGAAGTAAGCGCGTAAATTTAATTCTCGACTGGTCCAAATTATCTTATGTGATTTTTTCTTTTTTTTTTTCTTCCCTTTTCAGTTAATGGCTACGGCTATGTACACACACACACACACACAGTATGTCAGAATTTTCTTGTTTTTTTTTTTTTTTGTCATTTATCGTACAAACGTCGCCCTACGTCGTAAAATAATATGTATGTATGTATGTATGTATATTTTACGATGATCCAAGTAGTTCATCTTTTTTCTTTTTTTAATTATTTTTATTATTATTATTATTATTATTATTATTATTATTAACTAATGTATACGACATTAAAAAGAAAAAAAAGAAAATGCATAAGAAACATCCATAATCGGCATATCGAAGAAGAAAAAAGAATGGACGATAACTTTCAACGTTGAGAATAAATAATTCGAAGTTCCTTTGTTTCCCTCCCCCGCCCCTCCCATACACGTCATAATTTATCAAATTTATTATATAGACGTTTTTAGGTTTTTGTCGTTGTTCTCAAAGGCATATCGGAATTTTCGATCGAATAATTTGTCGATCCGAGAAAACATTTGCTTTCTTTCTTTTTTTGTCCTTTAATAAGTTACAGATAAAACGAGTTCTTAAAGACATGCCTGGTGTATTCGAAACCGACGAAATATTGATAGGGCGAGAGAGAGAGAGAGAGAGAGAGAGAGAGAGAGAGAGAGAGAGAGAGAGAGAGAGAGAGAGAGAGAGAGAGCGTTCATTGGACCCCGTTCAATTTTCATCGTATTCCCACGCGCGAGCGCTCGCAATATTTTATCTTCTCTGCTTTCGTTGAATTCGTTGTGTGTATGTTGTGTTTCCTATCGGAAAAAGGAACGAACTTATCGCATTATTCGTGTTATATTTACGCCGAAGAGAGAGAGAGAGAGAGAGAGAGAGAGAGAGAGAGAGAGAGAGAGAGACGCGCGCGTGAAGACTTTCGACGAAATGGGGGTACAATGAAAGCTTTTCATAGGACGCATGCTGCCCGGCACGTATAACGACTAAGAGTACAATGTGACTTCACTATTGCTAGCCTTGAATGTATGATGTCACATATCTACTTTAATGTATTATACCTCTCTCTCTCTCTCTCCCCCCCCTGCTGTGTGTGTGTTAAATACCTTTCAGTTAACTTTTTCTTTAATTTGTTTTTTCCACTTACAATTAGACAATTTTCATCTTCATGATTTGTTTTTATATAGAATTATTATTATTATTATTCTCATTATTATTATTATTTTTTTTTATTTCTTTTATTTTTTATTTTTTACTTTTTTTATTTTTTATTTTTTACTTTTTACTTTTTACAATATCGACAGCGATGACTCTTTAGAATACATTAACGTAAACGAAGTTTAACAATGTGTTTCATGGTACGACTAACGAGAATTTTCTTTCTTCTCTTACCTTATCTTTTGAGACTGTCTCGAATTTCTATTTGTTCCTTTTTTTTTCTTTTTTTTTTTCCCCCTTTTTCTTTCGTAATATCGTGTAAACTGTCGCGTTCGCACGAAGAAAGAAAAAGAAAGAAAGAGAGAGTAAGAGAGAGAGAGAAAGGAGAGAGAAACAGGAAACGGCGGGCGACGTTGCCAATTATGGTAGGATTTTATAATACGCAATGTTGCATTTAAGAGAGAAATTTGCTAGTATTATATAAAAATAATCTGAAAAACATTCCAAGATCGAGTTCTCCAAGATTTTCGACAATAAGCTCGTCGTGTTGTCCCCATTGTTTTCTTTTTTCTTCCTTTCTTCTTCTACTTCTCTTTTCTTCCCCTCTTTCTTAGCATCTCTAATTCTCAAGTGCTTGGAAAAACCTTCTTGATTTTGCTATATGTCAATCGTAAATATAACTTAAATATATACATACATACATACATACATACACATATATATATATATATATACACGCACCGAATGAATCATATACGTGTGCAATTCCTAATATGATTCATACGTTCCAAAAGTAGCCGCTTATTCGCGCTCTCTATGTCTATACTACACTGGCTCATGTTTTTATATCTGTTAATTATGATGCATTTGAAAGAAACGATACGGATATTTGAGAGAGAGAGAGAGAGAGAGAGAGAGAGAGAGAGAGAGAGAGAGAGAGAGAGAGAGGTATAATGTAAACCGAGGATTTCGTGTGTATATGGCAACGAGGCGATCGAGCGAGAAATTCTTCGTAACAATCGTAATAATAATAATAATAATAATAATAATAATAATAATAATAATAATAGGGATCGACGATTTTAATCCCGAAATCGTGTACGATTCTTAGAAGCATATGAAAGGGACGATTATTTTTATTTGCCGTACTCAACGAAGAAATATAACACTGTTTCCGTCTTCTTCTTAATCTTATTCTTTTTCTTCTTGTCGAGCCACAAAAGTAAATAAAACTTTGATCGATATTTTTGGAACGATTATAATATTCAACCGAACATACGAAAAATAAGAACGATCGACATACATACAAATAATATTGTTTTTAGGTGGATTAATTTTTTTCCCGAAACCAAAAAGAAAAGAAGAAAATATTTTTTTTTCCTTCAATAATTTATTTATTTATTTATTTTTATCTATTTTTTTTTTATTATTATTATTTAACAAATAAAATAAAAAAAGTTATCGTCGGTCGGTAAATCGAAGTTCGTAATCGGAAAGAAAGAGGGGGTGAAAAGAAATGGGGGAGGGAGAGAAAAATAAAGACAATACAACGAAATTATCTACCATTTTCATATAGTTTCTAATAGACTCAATAATAATCTTGCGACAGTTGGTGCACGTTCGTCGCGTGTATTATATATGTACGTCACACGGCTCGCACATAGCTTCTCTCTCTTTCTCTCGTGTACATTATTTTGTGTGCGTGTGTGTGTGCGCGCACGCGTGTATTTATAGAAAGAGAGACTCGAAAGCCTCGGGACTATCCATGCTTGTATGTTTTCTCTCTTCTCTAGTAGTATTCATACATGCGTATGTACGTATGTAGAAAGAGATAATCAAGGGAATATATGAGCTCGCGCGCGGTACGCATTTTCGTTGCCGTGAAACTGCACCAGTTTCAACTGCACTCGAGCTTCCTTTTTACAACGTGCAAACAAAAAAAAAAGTCGGGTAAAAAATTGATTACAAAAGTGTGTGTGTGTGCGTGTGTTTGTGTGCAAACACACTTATGCAAATAACGATTTACAATATAGACATTCGTTCAGTAAAAACATTTTTTTTATTATTTTTTTTTTTTTTTTTTTTTTTTTCATAAATACATAAAAGAAAAGTTTTCACGTATTGAGAGAGAAAAAAATATACACACATATTATTTTTATTACATCTTTATACATAATTAACAAATATATTACGTATATATACATTTTTTTTATTTATTTAATCATTATATATATTTGCTTAAAAAAAAGTCTATATGATACCTCCGACATTCTTTAGGAACTAATTAGTACGAGTTTTACTTTTCTTTTCTTTTTTTTTTTTTTTTTTTTTTTTTGGTAAACTCATGTAAAAGTAAAGTAAAACGCGTAAATGAAAAAAGAATAAAAAGAAAAAAAAATGAGAAGAAAAGGCCGTGTAGATGTAAATTGTATACAAAAATACCATGTAAAAAGAGAGACAGAGGGAACCCATCCAGGTGTACATTGAATCGAATGCACGCGTTCCGCCGCGCCGTACTACAAGCAACTTTCTTCGGGGATGAGGATGGGGATGGGGGTGGGGGGATAAGACACTGACGAATCTAGCTTTCAAGAGGCCCCGTGGCGATCGCTTCTCTCTTCGTGGTTATTCCGTCGTTGGGATCAAATATTACGCTACTGATAAATATGGGTCGTTGAGTTTTGTAGTCCTGGAAAGGGTTTTTTCATTCTTTTTTTTTTTTGTATGAGGGAGCAGCTGATGGTCTTTCGTTGCCTGATCGCCAACGAATGATCGACACTGCGCGCGTTGCTAAATGACGTTGGTAGAGCAGACGGCAAGCAAATTGAATATATATATATATATATATCCAATATATATATGTATATATGTAAAATATAAAATTTATACATTTTTTTATATATATAAATACAGGATGTTCCAAAAAAATGTATACACAATTTGAATTATTATAACATCAGTTTTTATTCACATATAATTACCCTGAAAAGAAAGAAAGATCAGAAAGTTATAACCCGTTAAACGGTGTATACATTTTTCTTTTTGAGACACCCTATATATATATATATATATATATATATATATATATATATATATGTATATATGTATATGTATAAATTATGTTATATTGTGTGTGTGTGTGTGTGTGTGTGTGTGTGTACACGTGTGCGTCGCTCTCGTCGTTATGCATCGACTTACTTCGTCGATCCTAAAGGAATTATCGCATTATTATTATGCATCTTTCATGTGCGAACGACTCAATACCAACAAACTCGCTATCTCATTCTCTTCGTGTGTTCCGTTAGAACGTGTCCCTCTGTCTGTCTCTTGTTGTTTCTCGTTACTTAACAGATACCGTTGTCTAAACGATCTTGGCACAAGACAACACGTACACACATTCTTATTTATATAATCAAACGCATTTAATCGCTTTAACATGATCGTATTAAGATCGTCCAACATAATCCGAGTATAACGAGATGTCGTCTAATCATCGATGAAAATTTGTCTTTTCTTCTTTTCGTTTATTTTTCATTTTTATTTATTTTATTTATTATTTTTTGTTTTCTCTTATGGTAATTAGTCGACTCATAACTACCGGTGGTCGACTCCCCGTCAGTCAGTCTCCTCCTCCGTCGTTTAGAAAAAAGAAAAAACGTCATCATGTCATCTCGTCACGTGACTCGATATCGTTAACGGCGACAATAGTTAAACGTATAATAACCGAATGTCTTTGTTGTTTTTTTCTTCTTTTTCTTTCATAATTCATAAAATCTAATCGAATCTTTTCAACTATCAATCAGCGTCTTCTTTTTAAAAGTACATATATCTCTTTCTATACCTTATAATGTGACTCCAAGTCGTTAACGTCGACAACAACAAAACGTTATATATATATATATATATATATATATTTCATAGAAAGTTGTCGAATCCCAACGTTCCATCGACATCTTGTTAAAAAAAAAAAAAAAAAAAAAAAAAAAAAAAAAAAAAAAAAAAAAAAAAAAAAAAAAAAAAAATGAATAATAATCATAAAGAAAGAAAGAAAAACATCTTTCTATATACTTTAACACGTGATTTAAATAATAAAACTGTTGATAATAATAAAACGTTATATACTAACGATATATTGTTTTTTATTTTATATATACACACACACACACACACACACACAAAATATCATATAATATAATTTATATATATACATTTAAATATACAGGGTGTCTGGAAGAAATGAATACACTGTTTGACGAGTTGTAACTTTCTGATCTTTTTCTTTACCTTCATGGTGATACTATGCGAATAAAAATTGAAGTTATAATATTTCAAAGTGTACACACACACACACACACACACACACACACCATAGAACATGGTCGAATATCAATGAACCAATAAGCATCGATTATTTTTAAATGAATATTATTTCTTTGACGCCGTGACACAAAATGCAAATTTGTCGAAATGAGGCGAGAATCAACAATTTGAAGAAGGTTCCTCGTTTCGTATGCACGTTCCTTCAAGGTTACGATGTCTATTCTTGGCGCGTGATTCTCTCTCTCTCTCTCTCTCTCTCTTTCGATACGAATGGAACACCACCACCACCCCATCGTAGAAAGAGGAGGAGGAGAGCGCGCACCGGTCGAACGATCGAACGAGAACCTCCGGGGCAGTTCTTGCACGCGATTCGCACCGTATCAGTGAACTACTTCGAGTACATATATATTCTATTTTTAACATCGTCTCCGCTATTCTCGGACTACGTCGACTCTTCTCTTTCTCACGGATTCCTTAACCAACACCACCACCCCTCAACCCCCGCCCTTATCTCGGCCGGTTTTTCACTTTTCAACATTCTTGTACATATATATAAACATATATACATACATACGTACATACATACATATATGTTCCTTATATTATTTCACGTATGTCGATTACATACCGTCGTTTCGGGTCGATTGTAAGTAGAACTATGTTGGACTATCGAGAATTCTCTTTATCTATATTTTCTTATTCGTCTCTCGTTGCATCTACGAAGAGATTAAAAAATAAAAAAGAGAAAAGAAAGAAAGAAAGAAAGAAAAACAAAAATTAAAAAGAAAGAAAATTTTCACTCTCTTTGAAACGCGTCCTAAAACGACCATAAATCGTTTTATTTGTTAGAAGTTGAGAGGGAGAATGAGATAGAAGAGAAAGAGAGAGAGAGAGAGAGATGATCTTGTTTTCCAATAACAACACACGTTCTCCTCTTATGCGCATCGAGAGCCGACGACTTGATGCTGCTGCTGCACTGCTTGCACTCCGTCCTGTCCTATTCCCAACGTCAATGAAATTTATTATCGGCAATTAACGTTTCTCCGATAACGATTAATCAAAGGGATATGTATGTATGTATATATGTATATGCTTTAAAATGGTCCAATATGCGAAATTCCTATGATGATAATATCTTTTATTCAATATTTTTTATTTTATTACATCGAAAAATTGCTATGATAATAATAATAATAATAATAGTAATAATAACAATAATAATAAAAATATATATAAAAAAAAAAACTTATAAAAATTTACTTTTCATACGAATTTAAATAATTTCTTTCTTTTCTTTTTCTTTTTCGTTTTCCGTAGGAAACAAAAGTAAGGTTAGGTTTTCAACGAAGGATATATATATATATATATATATATATATATATATAAAAAGAGAAAGGGGGGTGAGGGAAGGAGTAAATAAGTAAGTAAAGTGAGTGAGTGTTATCTTTCGAGCGAAGTACTTTTTACTTTACATCGGAAGTTACGTTCGTGGTACAGCAAAAGAAAAAGACGTTTTCGATAAACGTTAATGGCAGTACGTGCATTGTTCGCGCACGTTAAACCCGATATTTTAGTTCCTTCGAGGCTCTTCGCATAATCATTGTTATCGGGGTCTCGCGAGCGGTCGTGTAACGTTTCGTTGATTCGCATGGGAATCACGTGATGTGTTGTTCCTTTCGTGTTGTCGTCGTCGACATTATTTCCAATAGGTTTCTGACCTAGAACTCGTTCTGTTATTAGAGAAGAAATTTTCTCTCTCTCTCTCTCTCTCTCTCTCTCTCTATTTCTCTCTCTCTATTTTCCCCCACCCACTTTTTTCTTTTTTCTTTTTCGTTCAATAAGTAAATGTGAAGTTTTTAATAGATGATATGTGTGTGTATATATATATATATATATATATATATATATATATATATATATATATGTATAATTTTAATATATAAATTTAATACATATATAATAGTTTTAATATATAAATTTAATATATATACATATATAAATAAATAAAAAAAATATATATACTAAAATCATACGTATATACACTAAAAAGTCAATAAGAAATATTTACATCCATTCAATAGAATCAAACCATTTAAAACGATCAGAAATGTTCGAAATAAACCCTTAGATGTATGTATGTATGTATGTAATGTATGTATGTAATGTATGTATGTATGTATGTATGTATGTATGTATGTATGTATGTATGTATGTATGTATGTATGTATGTATGTATGTATGTATGTATACATTCGATATAGCACATTAAAGGGAGTATAGTAAAGAAGGGGAGGGGGAGGTTATTCTCTCGTATCGATCTGAACTCATTTGTGCCATTGGTCTCTCTAGTATATTCCACAGAAAGCATTCGTGTGCTGCCACAACGAATTTCTATTATGCTATGTTCTCTCTCTCTCTCTCTCTCTCTCTATATATATATATATATATATATATATATATATATATATATATATATATATATATATATATTTCTTGAATTGGTTGAAACCGGACTTCCAACGCGCGGGAGGAGAGAGAGGTCCAAAACCATTGGCGTCGACTTTTTCTTCTTTCATTTTTATTTTTCTTCTTTCAGTTCTTGTTTCTTTTCTCCCGTTTTATTTCTTTTTCAGAGAGAGAGAGAGAGAGAGAGAGAGAGAGAGAGAGAGAGAGAGAGAGAGAGAGAGAGAGAGAGTGAGAGTGAGAGAGTGAGTCTTCGTTTTCGTTAAAGGAGAAAGGTATTGGATGTCTCGAAATGAGTATTCCATTTTATTTCGTCATTATGATCTTTTACGTGCGACGTACTCGCGGAATTTCACGAAGACGAGCTCAAATCTAAATTTAGATACACTCTCTTTCCACGTATACACAACGCCGTTGCTGACCGACATCGAATCTTTTGGTTTTTATCGAAACACTTTTCATCTCTATGTTTTCTCTTTAGAATTATAATAGACGAACAAAAAGTAAGAAAAAAGAAAATAATAGTTATCGCAAATGTGTGTATTTCGAAAGAAATAATTTACGCTAAAATATGACTCTTCGAATCTACGCCAATGAGAGATTGGAATGTTACTTTGCTAGGAATTTAACAAAGATAAAAAAGAAAAAAGAAAGAAAACCATATAAGAAATTGTGGATTCAAAAGGAGAAAAGAAAAATATCTTTTCGAATCTACGCCATTGAGAAGTTAAAAATTTCTTTTCCCTTGGAATTTGATAAGAATTAAAATAAAATAAAAATAAAATATCTGAAATCAACGTAAGAAGTCACGGATCAAAAACAACAAAATATCTTTTCGATTCTACGCTAATTAGAAGTTGAAATTTTCCTTTACTTGGAATTTAATAAAACTTAAAAAAAAAAGGAAATCAGACATTAATATGAGAAATTATGGAATTAAAAAATATATTTTTTTTCGAATCTACGCCAATGGGAACTTGAAATTATCTTTTCCTTGAACTTTAATAAGAATTTATTTATTAAATAAAAAAAAAATAAAAATTAAATATCAAAAATCAATATATGGTTACCGATTAAAAAAAAAATAATAATAATAAAAAGAAAACAAAATATCTTTTCGAATCTACGCCAACGAGAAGTTGAAATATTCTTTTGCTTGAAATTTAATAATAAAAATTAATTCCAATAAAATATAATATAATATAATATAATAAACGAATTAAGAAATGATGAAGCTTCGAGAAAAAAAACAAGACTTTTCGAATCGACGCCAATGAAGTTGGAATTTCTTTCTCCTTTTCTTTAAAGCAGCGTCTCTCTCTCTCTCTCTCTCTCTCTCGATGTCAGTTTAAAATTAGCTCTTCTCCCTTGCACTCTCCGCACATGCGACCGATACACATTGCATTGGAACATAGAACTCGGGGAAATGGTAAAGGAGAGAGAAAGAGAGAGAGAGAGAGAGTCAAATAAAAGGACCGAATGAGAGGCGAACAGAGAGATATGCGCGTTACATGCCAAGGGCTCTTTTGGAACGAACTCTCGTATATTTTTCTTTCTTGCAGTACGTACAAACGAAGAAAGAGAGAGTAGAAAAGGGAGAGAGAAGGAGAGAAAGATAGAAGAAACGAGCCAGTTTATCTCCTTCCTCTTGCTATCTCTTTCTCTCTTTCTATATATATATATATATATATATATATATATATATATATATATATATATATCTCACTCTCTCTTTCTTTCTCTTTACATAGGTATTGCAATTTCCCATTTAGCAAGTTAGACTTTAGGGTTGTATATAAGTGAAACCTTTACTTAATACGAAAATAAGAACTCGATAAACAACGTGTAATAATACGGCTTTTTGGCAATGATAATGGCGTCGATGATTATATTAACGATTAAATCGAACGAAGAAAGTACAAAGGAAACCGGGGAAATAGAGATGTTGCGCTTGACGATGTGTGCACATTTAAAAAAAAAAAAAACAAAAAAAGAAAGAAAGAAAGAAAAAAAACAAACAACATTTGCACGCATACCACTGAAGAATCAACGTGATATCTCTTTGTATATATTGTTCTCACGTGCCAGACGTTAAAATCTAGTTAACGATGCGTGCCAGTTACCAGTTAAAAGGAACGAGAGAGGAGCCTTATAGGCGACGATATTTTATGGCTTCTCCGTGTGTATCCCATAATGACATCGACTATAAATCATCGGGTCAGAAAGACATATATATATATATATATATATATATATATATATATATATATATATATATATATATATGTATATATATATATATATATATACATACACACATACATGCAAGAAAAGAGAGAGAAAGAGAGCAAAAATATATTTATATATAACCGCGAGTGTGCAAGATGACACACCTTCGATATACTTCCGCATTTTTATTAATCGCTTCTTCGATACTCATTCGAGAACAATTTCATTCATATCTTGGAAAAAGTTAGATAACTCGACTGGATAGATAAAGTTATATATATATATATATATATATATATATATATATATATATATATATATATATATATGTACGTTTACATATATACCTTATTGTACGAATTCGCATCGGTGACAATAATGGTCAGTGGTGTGTGGTGATAGCGGTAGTAGTATCTATGGCAATGGCAGCGATGGTGGGGTAGAGTAGTAAATGGTAGTGGTGGTAGTGATAGTGATGGTGATGGTGTAGTAGAGAGAAGTTGGAATTAAGAGAACGGGTTAAGCGAGTGTTCTTCGCGTGGGCGGTTCCTTTTTTTAACATCCCTTAAGCCTGTTTCCAAGGATATATCCAGACGAGTATTATAAGCGAAGCCCTGCTGCTGTTGCTGCTGCTACTGCTGCCGCCGTTAGGAGGTGCCCCTCCACCCTTCTGAATAAAGGATTTTTATTATACTACTTTTTTTTTTCTCCGTTTGGACCACAGGGAGCTTTTTCTATTTCTAAGTAATTCTATTATTTCAATACGTTTAAATATGTATGGATGTATATATATATTCTGTACATATTTGATATATATATATATATATATATATATATATATATATATATATATATATTATATAGCATCTATGATAAATCTATATAGATAGATTAGATAGACATAGATGGAGTAAATTAGATGTGTTTGTATATATATGTATGCGTGTGTGTGTGTGTGTGTGTGTGTGTGTGTGTGTGTGTGTGTGTGTGTGTGTGTGTGTGTGTGTGTGTGTGTATATATATATACCTATATGTGTATCTACGATGCGCGTGCGCCACGTTTGCTTGTGTTTTATTTTACATTTAAATAAATATATATGTACAGATCCTACAGTCTATCTATTAAAATATATACGTCTATGACAAATCTAATATTTTACATTTTTAAATAAATAGATAAATCGATATAAAATAATATATATATATATATATATATATATATATATATATACACATATAATGTTTTAACTCTGTGATAAGAAAAGAGTTATTCCAAATTAAAAATATAATTTATTTGAAAAAAAAACGAGGAAACGTGGTCGCAACGTCTGATAAGTTTTTGGCTAGGAAGTTCTTTCTTTTTTTTTTTTTTTAATACTGCGCCGCGTCTCCTACGATAAGGATCAATCCCAGGAACGTGGCTCGTTCCTACAGGAGATGAGGTGCGACTGTTGCTATACGCTGCACAGGTGGGTGGTGCCAGGGACGAAGAGAGAGAGGTAGAGGGTGGGAGGTCCACCAGGGGAGCTCTAGACTAGATCGATAATGCATCTCTCTTGGCGGGCGTAGTTCCTCTTAGTCACTGCTGATCGCTCTTCCTGAGGAGTGATATCATCCTCTCTCACACTCTCTCATTCTCTCTATATATTTTTCTTTCTTTTACCTCTCTCTCTCTCTCTCTCTCTCTCTCTCTCTCTCTCTCTCTCTCTCTCTCTCTCTCTCTCTCTCACTATTTCTCTGTACGCGCGCGCGTGTGTACGGTTTGCTTCGAATTTGTGAGTAAGATATACTTTTTTATCATCGTTCATATCTCATTTAAATCCGTTTCTTTTCTCTCTCTCTCTCTCTCTCTCTCTCTCTCTCTCTCTCGATATTTATTTATTTATTGTCGGTATTTCCTTTTGTGGAATATTAATTCTCATTGTTTTTTCGTCGTTCAACGTTGGTGTACGGTGGTCTCTGTGTGTGAAAACGACTTATATTAAAAGGTGGTCGTCGTATCGTGGTGCCCCCCCTATTCCCGTCTCTCCTCCTCTTTCTCCTTCTCCTTTTCCTTCTCCTTCCCCTACTCATCACCCAACCTTCCTAAAAGTCCAATCGATAGTTTATTGCTCTCATTCCTCCTCTTACCAAGGAACGCCATGAATCAAGATATTTCTGTCTAGACCGTGTTAATTCGCCTTTTTACACTCTCTCTCTCTCTCTCTCTCTCTCTCTCTCTCCCTCTCTCTCTCCCTCTCTCTCTCTCTCTCCCTTTCGTTATTCACTGACCCGTACAACCTCTCCTACTTCGTTCTCACCACGGTTCAAGGTTAATTATACGAATACGATTCTTGGGTGATAATGATACGTGGATTTAATTGTGGATTTTTAATAATATACGAATTTATATGAAAACAAATTTCTCTCTCTCTCTCTCTCTCTCTCTCTCTCTCTCTCTCTTTTACTAACTGAGTTTTCTCGATAATTATGAATAGAAAATGACGACTTATGGTTAAGCAATGTGTGAAAATTGTGCGTGCGTGCGCGCGCGCGCGTGTGTGTGTTTGTGTGTGTGTGTCTGTGCATCCGCGAACAAAATTGTGTGAACATTTTCTTTGATTTGATTTGATTTATTTATTTCTTTTTTTTTTTTTAATGTGTCATGTGTACATACGTCCTTTTGATGTTCGAATTTCTGTTCTTAGGGGTGATTAGAAAAAAAAAAAAGAAAAAGAGTATTCAGAATTTTCACCATAAATGAAATTTTTAATTCTCTAATAGCAGTAGTTGGTCGAGAGACACAGTATTGGTCGTTGCTCGATTTTTCTTTGGTTCTAAGGCGTGGCTGTGTCGTCTCGGCTGTGTCTGGTCGAGAAGAAGATGTCCGTTGTCCAATCCTAAGATCTTGATCGAAAAAACTATACTTGGGTTGAATATATATATATATATATATATATATATATATATATATATATATATTTTTTCCTTGTCCCTTTCTTGTTCTCTCTTTTTTCTTCTTTTCTTTTTTTTCATCACGAACATCCCATGCACCGCGTGAAAAGATTGTAAAATTATTCGAGCGATTAATTAATTTATACTATTACACAATGATTAATAACGAAACGAAATTTTAATCAATTAAGACCCGTCTCCCGTTGAGGTTTTTTTGCGTTGTGGCAAAATTCATCATACGCGTCTTCTTGGAAAAAAAATATATTAATCCTCATACGAGGGTAAGATGCGGTATATTACGTGCATACAATACGAGTGTAGTGGAGTGCAGCCATGCATTAAATAGCGTAGGATTCCTTACCGTACCGTATCACTGTTCTTACGAAATACGTATTACGTCTTGTAATGCAACGAGAAAGAAAAAAGACTTCGATTAAACTTTCTACATATCATTTAGATTTATTCAATGCTAACCGTCTATAACTTAATGTAATTTTCAAGTCACACACACACACACACACACACTGTTTTATTTTATTTCATCATCTAAAATTTGTTTCATATCCGAAACTTTTTTGAATACTTTTTAAGTATTAGTTATATTTTGTTTGATAAATATAACATACACTATATTCTTATTACTATCAATATTATGAGATAAAAAATTGGGAGGGGGGGGAGAAAGAGAGAGAGTGAAAAATTCGTCATAGCATATATAAATCGTTAATTTGTTCTTATTTTTATCGCAGAAGTTCTTCAGCATGCACTGTTACCCGAGGCGGATAACGTAGCGGATAGCGAGGATTCCGAGGACGAGTGGAATTACTATCGCGTTGGGCCAAACAAAGAGAATAAACATACAGCTGCTGCGTCCTCCGAGGAGCTCAACGAAATAAAGAACGACAACGAGATTAAGAACGTTGAACGTCTTGACGAGGATAACAACGTTGAGGAACCATCTCGGTCACCGACGTCCGAGCATAACAGTAGCAGCGAATGTGAGAGTCAAAAGGGAGAGGAAATATTACCTGAGCTTATTAACACTGATGTAAGACGACTAATATAAAAAGAAAACAAAAGATTCTTTGATCCAATAATTACTTCTTGAAAAAAAAAAAATAAAAAATTTATATGAAACGTTTGCGAAAAAAAAAAACGAAGAAATTTTTTTTGATCGAATTAATGTTTTCTTTTTCTTTTTTTTTTTTTTTCATTTTAGATTAGCGCCGAAGAAAAAAGAAGAGAATTTGACTCTGCGTTCGTAAAGTTAGAAAAGGAAGAGGAAGAAGAAGAAGAAGAAGAGCGAAAGGAAGTTGAAAAGGAAGAGGAAGTAGAAAAGGAAGAGGGGAAGAAAGAGAAGCAGCACGGTGTAGAAGAGGAGGAAGAAGCAGAAAAGGAAGAGGAAGAGGAAGAGAAAGAGCACGTTGAAGTAAAGGAGGAAGTAAAAGAAAAGAAAGAGGAAGAGAAGGAGGAAGAAGAGGAAAAAGGAGGAGACGACGACGAGGAAGAAGAGCAGGAGGAGGAGGAGGAAGAAGTTGATAATAATAAGCAGCAAGTGCTTGAAGAGGAGGAAGATATGGATTTCCAATTGAATCCTAACGCGGCCGAATTTATTCCGATATCACCGCCAAAAAAACAAAACCTAAATACGATAAACGACAGTCTCGTTGCGGGTTCTCCATTGAAAACTATTGCAATGGACGACATTAAGGTACCGAGCCAAAAAGAATTCGACGAGGAAATATCGGTCAGGCCACATGAGATCGAGGAGGAAGATTCATCGCCCAATGGCGATCATACGACATATTCCGATTACGATTTTTACACTGAACAACAACAACAACAACGACAACAGCAACAACAACAACAACAACAAAAGGCAACGATTAATCCATTGTCGGCAGCCGCCATAGCCGCCGGTTTAGACGAATCCGAAATATCTTCGACTAAGGCCGAATACGGGGACGAAACTATGAGCTTTCTATGTACAACGGTCACGGATTTACATAAAACCGAAATCTCCTCGGCAATGGAGGACTCCTTCGGTGATTCCGACTGTGACATTTACAACAGAGATAATCCTATGACGATGTCCTATGCACCGTGCGACTTCAAAGCCGCTTTTAACAAGGAAGTAGATTTGAATGCCGTTCACGATTTAAGCGATGGCGATTTGGAGGATGAAAATTGTTCATCCGAAGGACGTACTCCCCACTCGCCGAAAGATAGATTATTAACGACGGATGATATGGTTGAGGAGGAGGAGGAGGAGGACGAGAAGGAAGAGGAACAACGTCGCACGGAATTTGATACGTTGTCCAACGGCGACTCCACTGCTGATAATCATCAAGTTCAAAGATCGTCGTCGTTGTTGTTATTGAATGATGATAATAATACGTTCTTAAAGTTCGTAGATTCGAACGAACCGAAAACAACGGAATTTATTCAAGTTGAATTGGAACGTCATCATCAGTCCTCACCGATCGATCCGTTGTACGAGAAAGATTTTTCGAAAGAGGACGAGAAGGAGGAGAAGAATAAGGAGGAGGAGATGGAGAAGGAGAAGAATAAGGAGGAGGAGATGGAGAAGGAGAAGGAAGAGGAGGAGGAGGAGGAGGAGGAGGAGGAAAGAAGGTCCTCTCCTTCGTTAGAAAATAAGGACGAGATAATGTTAGTAGGTGTTACCCGAGATGATAAAGTCGGGGAAAGGGATGAAAAAGATAACGACAATGAGCGTTTATTGGAAACATCGAAAGAGGCGGAATATGTCGACGACGAGAAAGATGTCGCTGCGGACAACGATGATAATGTCGTAACGTGTACCGACAGCGAATTTGTCGTAGACAACAAACCGGTCGAAATAATGGCGGCGACGGACGATAATCTAATACAAACCGAAAGCTTGTTGCAGGATACGACGATATCCCAGGAGCAATATAACTTTTTGTCGTCTACGATCGACGAATCATCGAAACCGATATCGCCCTCCTTTATAATGCCTTCTTCGATCGAAACCGAACTCGTTGATAAATCTCCGGATCTATACAAAAACGATCTAATCGCTTCAATGGAAAATCTAACTTTGGCCAAAGATAATGAGGTGGTGGTGGTGGATCGTCCGATCATGGTTACGAATTTATGTTCGAACGTATCAGAATTTGAGTCGAACAAGAATTCCTTCGATCTGTTTGCTTCTGGTGAACCAGCATTGTCTGATGTATCCTCGAAACCAACGCTTTTGGACAATTCGATCGACCTAATA
Organism: Dolichovespula media; assembly: GCA_911387685.1. Taxonomy (NCBI): domain Eukaryota; kingdom Metazoa; phylum Arthropoda; class Insecta; order Hymenoptera; family Vespidae; genus Dolichovespula; species Dolichovespula media. The sequence goes on along the minus strand of OU426851.1, from coordinate 11,102,715 downwards.
ACTGCCGCACAACAACAGCCTGTTAAAACGGAACAACATAAACCGGAATCATCCTTCCTATCGAATCTTAACTCCGAGCCAATCGTCCTCAACGATCGGCCTATTATTGAAAATTTGTTGGAGCTTAAAGAAACCGACGCTGAAGTGCCTACCACGGATCACATCGACGAAATCAATGCCGAGGAATATCATCCACGGTCCTCTTCCTCTTTCGAAGATATCGCGGAAAAGTCGACGCAACCTATCGAAGAGTCCGTTTGTCCTTTTGATACGAACAACAAGCACGTTGATTCGAGTCAAGATATTCATTTGAAATTGGAAGATACCATTGAGACCACCAAATCTAACGACGATATTATTGACGTCGACGTTAATCAAATTGAAAGAGTTAACGAAAAGACTGTTGCGTTAAATTTGTCCGAATCCGTGCAAGAATTTACTGGTTTGGAGAAACAATTGGAACCTGAAAATATAACACCCGAGGAATCTCCAATCACAGAAACGGCTCCGACATTCATCGAAGATAAAGTAACGAAGGAGGATATTGTTGAACGTAAGGTGGAGGAGGAGGAGAAGACTGCCGTGGAAGAGGAGGAAGAACCTGTCGAGGAAAAATTCGAAAAATTACATATAGATACGAAAGAAGAAAAGGAAGTGGTTGAGGAGAAGGAGGAGGAAGAGGAGGAAGCGTTGGAAGCTAAAGAAGACGTGGAAATGGTTGTACAGGTCGCGGAAACGACGCAGCAGCAGCAGCAGCCGCCGCCAGTTGGTATTACGGAATTGACAGAACTTTCGAAGTCTACGGAACTCGTTAAGCCAGCCGTAGAAATTAACGAAATCGAAAGAGCTTCGGACGCTTACGAACTGGAAACGCCCGTTGAAACTACGGCGGAAATGTCGACGCCCACGGAAACCGAAAAAACTGTCGTTTCCACGGAAATCGCGGAAAGCGAGGAGGTATCCGAGAGAATCGTAGATATTACGAAGCCCGTGGATACTACTAACGCCATGGAAATTGCAGACGCTAAAGAAGTCACAGGGACTACGGAGATCGCCGGTACTACCGCAGCAGAGATCGCAGGTGCTACGGAAATCACGGGTACCGCGGCGGAGGTCACGGAGACCGGAGAAATCGCATTTAACGCAGAAATTTCAGGTATTGCGGGAATCCCGGTGACCGCGGGAATTGCTGAGACCGGAGGAGAAATCGCGGAGGCAGGAGGAGAAATCGCGGAGACCGCGGAAATCGCGGAGACGGCCGATACTGCCAAACCCGTGGTGGACATTTCCGAAACTGTGTCGGTAACGCAGGACGTGGAGGAACAAAAGGTTGTCGAGCCTGTAAAAGTAGAAGAATCGCAAAAGATCGAAGAGGAAGAAGCAACGGCGGTGGCAGCAGCAGCAGCAACCGTCGAACAATCGCCACAACAACAACAACAACAAGCAGTCGCGGTTACCGCGACGGAAAGCAGCGGTGGTGATATCGTTGCCGCAGCAGCAGTAGCAGCAACAACTGCCACGGCAGCAGGATTAGTAGCGACGGTAGCAGCTACTAGCACGAGTAACAAAGCCAAAGCTAAGCCTACGACGAAATCATCGATGAAGTCTGGTGTCAGCGGTGCAAGTACTACTAAGTCCGCGGCACCATTGAAGTCTACCCCAACTTCACCCTCGAAAACTGCCGTCTCCTCGACAACGAGATCAACTACTACAGCAGCGACGACAACAACAACGAAGAAACCGACCGGAACCTCAGCGGCTCGTCCTAAGCATCTCGATACTACTGCCGCCGGTGCCAAGTCTCAAACTTCTACCACCACGGCGAAATCAAACGCGACGAAGACTTTATCGGCCAGCAACAAAACGTCGACGACGGCAACGTCAACGACAAAGACGACTGCCAGCGGCGGTGCCACGCGTCCAAGTGGCAACAGCGCCCTTACGAAATCCAAACCCGCACCGGCATCGGCGAGAAGTATTACAAGCAGCAGCTCGGTAGAAAAGAAATCCGTTCCAAACGGCGACGTTAAATCTCTTAGCAAGACTAATACGGTAACGAAGGCTGCTGCCAAATCTACCGTCACGTCTACGTCGTCTACTAGGACCAGTAGCGCGAGTAAAACTACGACGGGTTCTAGAACACCGTCGACGACAGCGCAAACGACGGCACAAACGACCGGCGGCATCAGCAAATCGAGACCGTCGATCTCCTCCTCTGTAATGGCAGCCAAATCACCGGCTAAATCGTCGACGGGTACAACGAATGCCGGCGGTCCGTCGAATCCAACGAAATCTAAAGCAACGTCGACCAGTAATAACGCCTCAAAGGCACGCAATCATGCTTCACTCGCAAAATCACCGATGATCGACAAACAAATCAAGGAGACCGCCAACAAGCAAATCTCTATGGCACGTACAACGAGCTCTCCTATATCGAAAACGTCAACCCGTACCTCTATGTCCGCCGCTAATATCCTTAACACCAGTTCTTCGAACACTAAACGTTTGTCCAGCCAAAAATCTACTACCACCAGCAGCAACACCGGTGGTGGTACGGCAGCGCATTCACCGGCGAAGAAGGTCACGTCTAAAGTTGCTCCTGGACAACAACACTCGTCATCGTCGTCCAGTGCTAACGCCGTTAAATCTTCGTCGACGACAAAAGTTAAAGTAATTCAAAATGGTACGGTGGATAACGTCGAAATCAATAAAACGACAAAAACGACGACAACGACAAAAACGACAAAAATAATAACGACAAATAGTAAAAACGAGGACGACGTACCCAAGAAGGATTTGTCGCCCGTAGTCGCACACACCGATAACCAGTTGATTTCGAGTGCCGATTGAATGGCTCGACGATAAAAGAGAGCATATATATATATCATTATATCTCTTGTATGGATCCGCGTTTATTGATTATTATTATTATTATTAATACGAGACCGAAAACCCCATTTTAAAATTAACGCGGATCGTAATCGTTACACATCACTATAATAATACTTCTTCTTTTCTTTTTTTTTCTTTCCTTTTCTTTTATATATATATATATATATATATATATATATATATATATATATATATATATATATATATATATATATATATATTGTTTTTTTTATTTTCACGAGAAGGATTTAAATGAGATCATCCCTCCTACGGGATCATCCTCTCTGGTATAGCATTTTAGGAAACATGTATCGAAGGGAGAGAAGTTTTTATTCTACTTACATAAATATCAAGTTTTAATATATATATATATATATATATATATATATTATATGCGCGCGCACACACACATATATATATATATATATATTATATATATTATATATATATATATATACACACGTAAAAATGAACCCACTACATCATCACATTTACATACACACATACAAACATACATATATTTACACGGAGTGAGAAAGAAGAAAACACGAAACAAAAATGAAACGAAAACAGAAGAAAAAAAGAAAGAAATAATTAAACCCCACACTTGGGATGTGTTATTTGAAATCTTGTGACGAGGAAACGGACATGCAACAAATAAAATTTTACTGCATATACTACTCTTAGCTTTCGATTTGTTTCGGTTGTGTGCCGCAGCAAAAGAAAGGATTACATATTATCCAATTAGATATCTTAAATCGTCGAAGCTGAAGAAAAAAGAAAGAAAAAAAAATAAATAAATAAAAGATACAAAAAAAAAGGAAAAATGAAGAATGAAAAAGACGAGAGAGAGGGATAAGGAAAGAGATAGAGAGAGAGAGAGAGAGAGAGAGAGCAAAACAGAAAAGATGTGCGAGCGTGAAATGTGTGAATGATGAATGTGCGAATGAAAGAGAGAGATAGAATGAAAAAGTGAAAAGAAAGAAATATAAAAAGAGAAAGAAAGAAAGGAAGGAAGGAAGAAAAGGAAAGATTCTTGAATAATTTTGTTGTGTAAATAATCGGATGTGTTTCTCGAAGTGATTTATCGTAATTATCCCGTGGTCTAAGATTATGTAAAGTCATCTGGTGCTCGTAAATGACCCTGTAGTAGTTCACACAGCAGACTTCTATGTCTCTTAACGAAGAATATATAGCCAAGGAAAAAAAGAAAGAAAGAAACAATTGTCGTATATTAATAATGGCAAAAAAAAAGAAGAAGAAGAAGAGGAAGAAGGAGGAGGAGGAGTAGAGAAGGAGAGGAGAGAAGAACGAGAAGCTTAAGCATCGCACTTTCATATACGATAATAAAATCGACGATATCGAATATAAGTCGCCAGCATATATTATTGCTCTTAACGTATATAACGAGACCGGACGGTTTTTTTATATTTTTTAATTTTATATGTGCATTATATAATTGATAAAGATTAGTCGTCGTATTTTATGAAAAAAAAAAAAAGAAACGCATATATTTATTTTTGTTTGTTCCTATTTCTGATGATAGAAGAAGAGTTGAGAGTTACATTAAGAAGGAGAGAAATAATAATAATATTATTATATAGCCTTGTCATCGTATTACATACATATAAAAACATACATGCATACATACATACATGCATATATGCATACGTACGTACGTACATACGAATATATACAAACAAACAAACACACACACACACACAAACCGTACTATTCATCTGTGTACAGCACCTTTATGATTTATTGTGATACCATATATATTATTAAATAAATCCAAACAGTACGAAGTCACACACCAGTCGAATATCGTTTAACAAGATTATATATAATAATAATAATAATTTATATATATATATATATATATATATATATATATATATATGTATGTATATATATATCTTTACTTACATACATACGAAACTCTCAAAAACTCCCTACTAATTTTCTATTTTCTTTCTTTTCTTTTCTTCCATTTTTATTTTCTTTTTTTATACTTTTAACGATCGATGACGCACAATTAATAACGGTCGTGTATCGGTTTGTGGCTGTTGACCAGCTTTTTCTTTCTTTCTTCCCCCTCCACCTTTTTTGCTTACCTTTTTAATTGCTTTTGTCAAAGCCCTATGGGTACATGGAGTCTTAATTTCATTATCATTAATACACCACATTTGAAATATTATTCTCTTTGTCGTGCGGTTAAAATAAGTCTAATTTAATAATTCATCATCACGGAATTATTTAATCTCTTTTCAACGTAACCCCCAACCCCACATCCAACCCCTCCACCCCTGTGTCTTGTCTTATAACGAGAAAAATAATCATCTTCACATAATCCCTCTCCCCCTCTTTTTTTTATAAATGCTTCGCTTCTAACATTCCAATTACAATCCTTCTTTTTATATCTCAACTTACTTTCACACGTTCTTCTTCTTTTATTATTATTATTATTTTGTGTTCGTTTTTTTTCTTATTTATTTTTTTTTTATTTTGCACTGTTGGCAAAAGAAAAAGTAAAAAAAAGAAGTCCCTCCTTCGCTTTTCTAATCTTTATATTTAAAGGTAAGATAGTTAATGCGAATGACGAATTTGTTTTAGATCATTTTTCATCCACAATACTCCTGTGTTCTCATTAATTTCTTCATTTATTTGTAGAACATGAATGTTAGAAACGTATAATCAAATTAATTTCTTCGGTTCGACGTTAATACGTGTTTCTTTTTAGAAAGTGTTATTGACTTGTATACAATCTCCTAATTTTTGTTTTTTTTTTGTTAATAAATATAATAATAATAATAATAATAATAATAATAATAATAATAATAATAATAATAATAATGATACTAATAATAATAATAATACTAATAATAATAATGGTAATGATAATGCTAATGGTAATTCTGATAACACCGAAGGGATTAAATAATTATAAATATAACTTTATCGTATTAGTATCTGGGACATTTTTATCGGAACAGAGACAGAATATTTTATTGGTCTGAAAGTAAATATCAATTGAGCATAAAAGAAGAAAAAAAAAACGGTATTCCGTATAATTATGAAAATGAATGGATAACGAATTAATTGTAAACGATTTGAACGAAATTCATACGATATCATTTTTAATGGTCATACCTATAAGTCGAAGTGACAAAACCTCTCAACAGATAAAACTAATTATAAAATTCCTTTTCTTATAATGTTTATCAATTATTATTATTATTTATTTATTTATTTATTTTCTTTTTTTATTGATTTGAAATTTTGTTTCTTTCTCTTTTTTTTTTAATTTATTTTTTTGATAATTTTAATTTAAATTTCACAATTCATGATGTTTCCTCATGCGAATCATTATAGAAAAAAAAAAAATAATAATAATAAAAAAAAAATAAAAAAAAATTCATACATATATCGACATAAGTTAACTACTTACTATATCGATAGATTTCAACTGAAAAGGTAAATAAAAAAAATCAAAAAAAAAGAAAAATAAAAGTAAAAATGGTAGGAAAATTCGTATCATGAATCTCGTTCGATATTATAAGGCAAGGGGTTAATGTTTTACGCGTAGCAAGTAAGAAGTAAAAATGATGGAGTTCTTAGCGAGCATTATTCTTAGCTTCATCGAAAAGTATAATTATCGTTTATTGTTAAGTTAACGAATGCGTGATATTTCAAGTCTTTATATGTACGCCTATTTGTCAGGCTTATTCAAGCTTTTTCTGAGAAACTAGTATTCAAATAAAAGACGTCATTGCGTTTGAACTTTTGTAATCTATTTGAATGATCTATCCTATAAAGTTTCATCAATTTTTCTTTTTATTCTATTTTACAATTAGCATGATGTGTAATAACGTTGACCAACTTAATACACATTTAGGCTAATAGAGAGAATTACTCTGTTATTATGTTAAGATTTTTTTTATCTATTCTATGAAGATTTATTATTTTCATCTAAATACATTTATTTATTTATTTTATTTTTTGTTTGTTTTTTTTTTTATTATAATTTCTTAGCATTTTGTCTAATATTGACCAAATTGATACACATTTAGGCTGGTAAATGAGAGAGAATTACTATAATTAGGATAAAATGATCTATCGTTTGAAGATTTACCAAACTAATTTTGATAGATATTTATCTCGTTGCGATTTTTCAATATCGCTTTTAGTATTAACTAATCGGATGCATTTAGATTGTTAAACAGAGAATTACTATAAATTGAATAAGATAATCTATTTGTATAATATGAATGTTTTTTTAAATTGAGACATAATTTTTTTAAAAGAAAGTTCCTTAGAATTCGTTGCTTTTAAGTTACAATAGACATTTAAACTATTAACGAAGAAAATCACTATAATTTGGATAAAATGATCTGAATACATATCTACATCCTATGAAGATCTAACAATTTTTTCTCTTAAATTATATTTATTATTTTATTTTTTTTTTTCTAATATCGATCATTAAGTTGATATATTTTTATTTAATACGATAAATGTATATATATATGTATATATATATATATATATATATATATATATATATATATATATATATATTTTGTTTTAACATCGACCGGTCCAATAAATTTAGGCTGATATATAAAAGTACTGCCTGTAATTATGATAAGATATGAAATTTATTTTGACGATCGTTATCGATTCATTTATCTGATAGCTTACTTTCGAATAATTGACCTACGAAATAGCAAGTTGATACAGTTAACACGTGTTTTAATTAATAAAGTATAATATCTATTCTTTCACTTTATTGTCCGTTACAATGTTCTTACATATTTTCTTTTTCTTGCGATCACCATTATGTTCTCCGTAATTGTTATACGACGATACCGAGAATAGCGCATTGTCTAATTGAAATATGCAACACTGATTCATTTACCAGTAAATTATTTATTCTTTTTTATTGATTTTTTTTCCAACGTATAAGAAATATATGGAATATATATATATATATATATATATATATATATATATATATATATGTATATAAGTTCTCATCGATTCGATAAAATTTTGAACAAGTCTTCGGAATGATCGCTGTTCGATTAAAACAAATAGAAAATAGAAAAAAGGAAGAAAGAAAAAAAAAACAGGGAAAAGTAAAATAATCCATAGAGAAATATTAAGAATGATCAAAATAAATAGATCGGCGGTGGTAACGAAGATACTTTTAGTTACATTTTTATTGATTAATCGAACGTTAACGATCGATTGTTCGAGATAATATTAGAAAAATATTTTCTATATGGATAATTTAATGGGCGGGCCGTGAAGGGGTGGGTGAGTGAGTGAGTGTTGCTTAAATATTGACCAAAATGAAATAAAACGAGAACGATAAAAGTCTTACGAAGTCATTTTATTCATTATGTTAATAAAAAGTTATTTTATATATTTCATTCAAACTAGATCGTTGAAATAACACATTTTAAAGTCTCTTATATGTACGCGTTGCTTTCACTCCTGTATTGCTCTCCGATAAATGCTGAAAATGATAATACAATGATCGTTTTTATCTTATTATTATCATCTCAAATTACATTTGATATTCTCTCTCTTACACACACGCACGCACGCACGTACACGCGCGCGCGCGAGTACACAATTTTAGATCGATCAGACTAAATAAACATGAAAAAGTATATCCTATATATTTTAATGTAACGGAATACTCACGACGGTCATATTGGTATCCGTAAATTCATAAACTCGAACGCTCTTTACACCTGAAGCCAATTTAGTTTCCGTCACAAATTTATCACCGTCCTTGGTGGTAATACTCTGTAAGAAAAATTCGACGTTTTATTAATCGTCGGTTTAATTGATTTTCAGCCGAGTTAAAGAAGAAGAAGAAAAAAAAAGAAAACCAGGAGAAATTATACCAAGTATAACTTCTTTTTTTTTTTTTTTTAATACGTATGTATACTAGTTTAAAATAAAGAATAACTTGCAGTAAAAAATATTTACAGTAGATATATGAAAATACATCAATACTGTACGAATAGTTAAGTTACTCTCCCCCTAAGTTTTGCCCTTTCTTTTTCTAAATTCTATTAAGAATTATACGAAATATACAAGATTTTATTGTGTTTTTGAATAATAACAAGTACGGCGAAGAAAGCAGAATATGAAAATGGAAAGCGGAAGAAGAAGAAGAAGAAGAAGAAGAAGAAGAAGAAGAAGAAGAAGAAGAAGAAGAAGAAGAAGAAGAAGAAGATGATGATGATGTACAACGCGACTGCTTCTTACCTTGAGGGTACCACTGAAAGATGGCATGTTCTCGTCGTACTCCTCTCCCAACTTGAAAGTAGTTAGAGCAGTTTTACCATTGCTCTCAATGGCGACTGCCCATTGGTCACCATTTTGAGATATGTCGATAATCGGTTGGGCGTTCAAAAAAGGTTTCGCCGTTTCGTACTGTCCAATAGCACGGAGATACTCCTCGAAATTTTCCGCGGAAACGTATTGATACCTTCCAATGATCTGCACCATCTTTCCTCGATTTTATTTCTTTTTTATTTAATTAATTAATTAATATATTTATTTATCCCTTCTTTCTCCTTCCTCTTCTTTTCTTTTATATACTATCGAACTTATAGAATCGTCGTCTTCTTCTCTGTTGCGAGGTGGTAGTCGCGTTAGCAATAAGACGTCGAGATTGATCATCCGCTGCTTTTATAACGACTCTTATGTGAGGGGGGATCGACCCCTTCTGTCTTTATCGTTCGCTCGATCATTCTCTTTCTCTTTGTCGATCAAATGTGTCTCGCTCTATCTATACTGTAAATACATACGTACGTCTATATGTGTGTGTGTGTGTATATATATATATATATATATATATATATATATATATATATATATATATATATATACACTGTATGTACGTCAACGAACGCGTCCCATACATATACATAGATACATACATAGGACGTACGTACGTCAGACAAAGTTGTCCAATCTACAATGATCTGGCAGAAAGGGTATTCCGTGGATTATCGTCGATAGGCTGGGCTTTGAATCGATATTTATCGTTAATATACAAATTCGTCTGTATATATATATGTATATTTCTATCTTTCTTTCTTTCTTTCTTTACTCATAAAATTGACGAAAATTAGGTGTAACGAACGATCGACGAATTTGACGTTATCGCATGTTATTTTAATTTAAAACTCAAATTTCTCACGTTCCATCGATAATTCGAATAATTACGGATCGGTAAAAAAGGATCTACCTCGTGATAACAAAAATGACGAAAAATCGATCCTCGATTTAGCGTACAATATTAACGTACGATATAGTAGAAGTTCGTCGGTCTCGCTAATTTAACTAACTACTTTAACTAGACAATTAACGTAACGCATTAGCAAAATTGGACCAACGAGTTGTGATTGACCGGTCCGTTCTATATTGAAAATGTTTCTCGAATTATGTCTCCCGTATAACACGGTATATATAGTGTTGTCGTAACTTTATAATCATATGAAATTCATTATAATATCTGGTTAAATAATACATGAATTACGTAGTAATGTTTTTGTAAGGGGAAAATTTGTGTAGAATTTGTTCGTTTGTATTTTTTTTTTCTTTTTCTTATCGAACAACGACAATCATTGTCAAAGAGAAAGTAATAATTATAAGTATAAAAGTAATAATTTATATTTGACACATTATATGAAAGTCTTCGACAATTTTATATATATTTTATTTCTGGCCAGTCGTGTTCCCTATCATATCTCTGCTGTCTGTGATTTTAATAAAGCCGTCCCCCTTGGGGGAAAGAGAGAGAGAGAGAGAGAGAGAGAGAGAGAGAGAGAGAGAGAGAGAGAGAGAGATAGTTGATATATGCATGAATTCGAGTTGACGTTCGCACTTAACGGACACACAGCCCATATGTATTAAGTGCACCACCAGTCAACGTTGTATGAACTCAGTTGTGTCGTCTAATCAAAAAAAAAAAAAAAGCAGAAAGAAAGAAAGGAAATAAAAAGAAAAAAATCATAAATCAAATATAAAATGTAAAAAATATACTGTCCCCTTATCGCCCGTACCATTTAGCTTTTACTTCATTTCAATACGAATATTAAATCGAAATCGATATGATTTAATCGGAGATTAATGGAAAGCAAAGCTAAGAAGCCTGTTGTTATTTATCTCAACGTACTATCTTCCATCCTATATATCGTCCTCATATCGTGACACAATATACTATACCCGATAATTAATCTACAAGTGTAATAAGTATTGTCAAATGTATACCAAATAATACGTTTTATGTGTGTATGTATGTATATGTATGTATATGTATGTACGTACGTAGAGCGATGAAATAATCTAGAAGAGGCCTCTTAATACGATTATTAAGATCTTAAATGTATCGTTAGCTGGGAAATTCTATTTGATTTAACGATCAGAATAGATCTTTCTTTCTTTTCTTTTTTCTTTCTCTCTCAAGGTAGAAGGGAACAATATAATACAGTGGTACTCGAGGCTATGACGTCGGGTCTTCCAAGCTATAAGTACGGCCTTGAATTGACAGCTAATTGCCAGTGATGACCATACATCAAAGACCTAGACGATCGGCAGTCACGTGATCTTCCGTTTCATGGGATGAATGAGCTTATTCCCATTAAGGAACCGTACGACGAGGTTCATGTACGCGTTAACGCGTGTATATATATATATATATATAAATATATATGTATGTATGTATGTATATGTGTACGTGCGCGCGCGCGCGCGCGCGCGTTAAGGCACACCTACAAAAATCCTTCGAAGTGGCCCGACGGCCAATTGAATTTGTTGCAAGTCTTCCCCTTTTGTTGATCGCGGTCCGCGGCATGATCGATATACAACGGCATTTTAAAAGCACCGTTTGATAAGCGAATGTGATACTACTTTGCAGTACCGTGAATTTGCGGAAGTTGGCACTTGTACACGGCGTGTATCCCGATTGCCGTTGGCGAGATTGGACGACGATCGCAAACGGGGGGACGGACTCTTAACGCTCGAGAATCGTCGAGAAAGCAAGTTCGCTTGCTTAACGTTAGATACCAAGAGTATTATTGTAATGAGATATACACGCGAAAAAAAGAAAAACGAAAGATAATCTTTCCTTTTTTTCGATCAAGACAAAAAAAATCTGAAATACCTTTTCTTTTATTTTCCTTTACACACGAATACACACATGTGTACTCTTTTAATCGTGATCTCCTTTTAGACAAAGGTCTCCCCCATTTTGAGATAGAAAATGTGATCGTAGATTCTAGCGTCAGATAAATTCTAATCTTCCAGGTTTATGATAGCGCGCAGACAATAATAATGTACTTATATAATATTAATAATTATCAAATTAACCGGACTTTGTTCTCTCTCGGTTTTGTATTAAACGAGGATGATTATTTAAACGATAAAATAATGATAATAATAATGGAATGGACGTTCGAATGTTAAATTTAAGAGCGACGATTGAAAATTATTACAACCGAATGTTTTAATAGTAACAGCTTTATTTGCTCTCATTTGCAAAAGATTAAAGATTTCTCCTTTGGTATATTTAATATGGGCTATAGACTAAACTTCGTTTTGGCTTGATTTTACGTTTAACGTAGTCCTGCATTCAACCGATTATGCGCTACAAGCTTTCAATAGCTAAAGCTATCATCAATTGCGCTGTGTGTGTGTGTGTGCGCACGCGCAGGTTAAATTAACGAAATGTAAAATTACATTTTACACCTTTCTGTTAGAAATAAGATCAATTTGAAAAACATAAAATATTGTTTCATAGGTCCATGCCCATCGTTGAACTTTCGTACGTTTCTATTGATTGGATCAATATTTCTATTAACAAAAAAAAATAACACGTATAAGCACGCGCGTGTGTGCTCATCTATATAAATTAATAATAAATATTTATATCTTAAATCTAACTTTAAAACGCAAAAAAATAGGAAGGAACGTGGATCGTTACCTTCCAATCATTTGCGCATTCTTTTGTACATTAAAGTAACGTAGGCAGTTGAGAACATCATCAATATTAAGTACATTATTAGTTTCGGTGCATATTTATGACCGACAAATTACAATCTGCATAAACAAAATAGAAGAGGTATAAAAGCTCCTATTGCTACAAAGACAGGTAACATTACAGAAGAATCATCGATGGAATAAGGATCTGGAGTGCGTGGTCCGCTCGTATGCCTACTTCGAATCGTTGATTCTTCTTCGTCCTCCTGTATATCGTGATATTCCTCGGTTTCTTGAGGAATTGGACCTAACTGAGGAACGTCTAAAACATATATCGTATATTAAATCGCATTAAGACGATATTATCTTTCTTTTCGTATGTATTAGAGAAATCTATGTAGAAATTCACCTTCTGTTTTTCCTTTAAAAACTGCAATTGCATTTATTTTAGGATTATCTCTATAACTCTAGAAAGATTATAAAGATTGTTAGAAATATTTCTTAAGATTTAGTCTTTGAAAACATTTACGTGTATATATATATATATATATAAACATATAGAAAGACTTATTACTTTTATAAATTCAACTCTTATTTTTCCTGCTAATATATCAGATTCTTCTTCATTGTATATCAATTTACCACGGTGCACTTTGAATGGTATATATTCATCATGTGCGATACCTCTACCGACTCTTTCAAAGATATCCAAATCTGTGACTGCCGTATGATCTCCATTTAATACCACGTCAAATACCTGAGAAAATAATATTATTATAATACCATTGTATTAACAAAATATCTTATATTTACAATAATATCTTAGATATATAACAAACAAATCCTTGTTATACCTTCATGTTCGGCGAATTAAAATATACTTCACAAAATTTTAGGACCATAACATATTCTCCATCTTCGCTTATAGGTATATCGTATCCAAATGTACTATGATGATAACGTTCTGTCTGATACAATATTTGATCTGCGTTATTGACGCGTCCAATGAGTAACTGTTTACCATAGTCTGAGGCAGTACCGACTTTTCCCATTAACGGATCTCTAGCATACCGAACTCCATAACTATCAATGTGCGATTCACCGCCAGCGTTTACTGCATATATTACTTCCAAACAAAATGAATCTAACACACAGCTGCTCAATATTACTGTACATAACAAGAATAGACGTAACCTCCATTTTAACGGACACATTTTCACCCAGTAGTTATCATACGTATTATATTAATTCAACTCTTTTGATATAACAATATGTTCATGACTCGTATATTTTGAATTGGACGTTCGATGAACGGGAGTTAAAGTTTATAAGCGATTAATGATAAAATCTGTAAAGAATAATCTACGTAAGATCGTGTAAATAATAAAAGAAATTGCTAAAAATGATTAACATATAATTTTTATGTCTTAAAAACGTAGATAATGTTTATAAATTATTAAGAGAAATTATCATATTTTATTATTCACATGCACCATCGACAGTTGCTAACGACCATGATTATTATCTATTATCTAAGCGGTACATTCATCATGCTTGGCATCACGGTATCGTCTACAGCGCCGTCTACCAGAAAGTTAGTTAAATTACATTATCGAACAACCCCGTTTTTTTCCGTCGATAAAGTAGAAAATACAAAACTCGATTAATCCATCGAGTAAAATTGGATAATAGTTTGTTTACTTCACGCTTAGTGACTTACCGTTCTTAACGTGAACGATGATAGGTAAATATTGCGGTGCATTATGTGTAAACAGAAATACATTTTTATGATTTTTTTTATATCATTACAACATTTAATCGGATGACAATTAGTTGCACTATAAGAATTAATTGAAATTAACGCGACTCTTTGTATCTTTCGATAATATTTATAAGATACGATTCTTAAATAATTTCGTATAACCTATAAAGTAGATCGTTCTCCTTATTTATCGACATTAGAGATTCGGCAAAATAAAAATTTATATGCCATAAAACTGTATTCGTATTATTGTCGTATGTCAGTTCTATCTATCGCAATAGAACTTTTGGCAATGGAAATAACATCAGAAAACAATTTACTCTTTTGATACGAAACTATCTAAGAACGCTCTTTGAAGGGGGACAATATTTAATATTTTGTTACCTTCTTTTTAAGCAAATTTGATAACATTTTTAAATCATCAAGTGCACTTAATCAATAATATTTATAAAAATATAATGAAACGTTATCGAATCATCTTTTTATATGAGAAATTTCGTTCGAAATTGAAAATCCGGATTATCGCCTCCTATTTGAAATATATAAACAATAAACATACAAACAATAATCTTACTATCTGAGGTTACTCTAGAGCATGACCCATATATATTATTGTGAATTTAATTAAAAATATCAACAGTTACTTACGATTTTGTATACCGTAAACGTAGAATTTAAGCTTTTAAAAGGATCCAAAAATGTTGTCATAAATATATTTGTGTATTTGTTCGTTTCGAAATATTTAATATAATTTATCAATATGAATAGATTCGTAGTTTTTCGAAGATATAAACAAGAGGATGAACCGTTTTGTAAAAGATTGCTTAAAAATGGCGTGATGGCTTTGATAAACCCAACATTCTTTCAAATTTTGATAAAAGAAACTATTATTGAAATACCAATTTTTATGATTGTGCTTATACTGATTTTATTAGATTTTCCTATTATTCATTCGGTTTTGGTTATACCCACCGTGGCGATTATAGTATATATTATACTATATATCAAGTTTTTAAATAAAGCCAATGAAATTCAAAACGAAATATCTGATATTCCACGGTATTACATTCTTAATTCTATTTCTTTTTTTGTTTTGTTTTATTTCGTTTATTCTTTTTTATAAATTCTTATTTAGTTAAGATTATGATTTTAAAATGAAGATATATATTTTTTTATAAACAGGCTTTACATGTCAAGTAATTCTACATGTTTTTGGGTAGCAGAAGCATATGAAAATTCAATGTATCATTATCATCATGATCATCATCATCAAGAAGATCAGAAATATGTACTTATGACAGAAGTATATTTTAATAGTTCTAATATTGATGTTTCTTCGTATACTAAAAAGATTGTAGGTACCATTGCATTGTGTAAAAGTTATAGAATGCAAAATAATGCTTGGATAAAAAGATTATTTGTTCATAAAGATTACAGGAAAAATAGTATAGGATCTTATCTTCTTAATATAGCTATTGAGTTTGGAATTTTACAAGGATATAATCGTGTTAATTTGGTTATTTCAGAATATAGAAACGATGTTAAAAAGCTATGTATCACAAAAGGTTTTGAATTATATTTGTGCTATAAAAAATATGTTTTTAAAGAATTAGTGAAGATGACAGTATATGAATTAACATATCGAATGAATTATTATTTAAATGAGGACTTTTCAACTTTAGATCCGTATTATACATATTATCTTTTAAATCCTTGATTTCTCCCGAACACATTCTTAAATATTTATATCAGATATATGGACAGTATTTTAAGATATATTCTTTGTATTTTATATTTTTTGTCAAATATACAATAGAGAGAGCAATTGTAAAAAAATTTATAATTCTCCTTTTTACATCTTCATAACCTGCCAATATATTTCAATTTTTTAATCTTCCGAATATTTACATTTCATCTGATTTATGTATCTGAGATAATTTATCAATAAAATAGCACTTCACCTCTGGTATTTATTCCATATCATTTCTAAATAAAATGAATCTAATGCACAGTTAATCAATATCACTGTAAATAACAAGAACCTACACTTTAACGAATACATTATCACCCAATATTTATTATACGAAATAATAAACAATTCAATCCTTTTCAGATAACAATAAGTTTTTCATAACGTCTCTCTTAAGACCAGGGGCTATAAACCTTATGGACATTTTTGATACTGGTGTTCGCAGCGCCCTTACTGAGTCGCAGACTCATAGACAAGACTAATCTTCAATGTGTTTATCTGTCTCACTCAATCGTTTATCTATCTCACTCACTCGTACAGTCGCTCTCTCACTCTAATTACGAACATAAAGATTAGTACTTATCCATGGGTCTGCGATTCAGCGAGTGGTTGCGAATACTGGTACCAAACAAGAATATGGAGGTTGATAATCCCTGCTGTTCACAGACTTCCGCTCGTAATGTTGCGACTGCAGCGACAGATATGGACAAAATATGAACTACAAGCGCAATAGGAAAACACTGCCCCCCCTCACACTATGCGTCTACTTCGTCGGCATACAAACCCGATAGGTAATATCTTTCTCTCGCGCGTAATTAAACAATCGAGTTAATGCGTGACAGAAATTTTCGTATATAGTAAAAATGTATTAGATAAATTTATTAGATTTATTAAATTAATTATTAGATTGGACAAAAGCAAGAAAATATTATATGTCAGATTATGTTTTTCCGAAGATACATTAATTGGAAAATATTTTTTGATGGTACTAGATTGATATTTTTTTTTTATTTCTAGTTAAATTTACACAGATAGCTCTAAAGCGTATTTAAAAAAATTAGATCGAAAAAAAAAGGGCGGATCAATATCTTGAATTCCGAACGATGTAGATACGATGATGAACGTAAGTAGAATAGAAAATACAGGTATTAAACCTGAAAACATTATATAAGAATAAATGGGAATGAATAAAAATTAACAAAAATAAATACAGAGTAATAAGAATAAGTAAGAATAAATGAGAAGAAATAAGAACGAATAAGAATAATAAAGAAATTAGAATTTTTTACTGCGTTTCTCTAAGAAATTATTTTAGAATCCTATTATATCTAATCTAGCTATTTACTGAAATAAGTACTACTAGTAAGCTTTACTTAGAAATAGGAAGAAAAAAATTCTGAAACACACTGAAATATATAGCCATTGCGGTAGTCCTTGAATCGAATTAGATTTCGATATATCGCAAGTATTACCGACTCAGGTTTCACCACGTGAAGATTATTGCGTGTCGAGACTCACAGGCTGATAGTGATTACTTCAAATAATCCGTCTACTTACGCTCTCACGCTTGGTGAAAATTCAGACATACATACTAACGGGAAGGTCAGTTCTTGCTTACGGACAGCATAACCATCGCAACATCCAAAATTTTATTATCTTTATTGAATGTTCGTGTTTTCGAAATTTAGAACATTATAACCGAGTTCATGATAGGATTTAATTGCGTCCTCCGATAAGCGCGCGAATATCCTCCCTACTTTACGTGCATGGAGAAAAAAAATATTCTTTATCTGCATATTAATAGCTGTCATCACTATTTATTCGTACTGACTGTCCAATCTTCACCGATCGATGGCAATACGTATTTCTACTAAATCTATCGATGATACAATAGATTTTCTACTTATCGGCCGATATTAAAAACAAATTCCTACTTTACCAGCAGATGATGAATGAAACCGGAAAATGAATTTACCGGTTGATGGTAAACAGATTTTTATCTTGTACGAAAATTTGAGATGTATATATGTGATTTTTTTCGAAGAAATAACATAAAGATACATTATTATATGTTACAAGTAACAATCGTTCAATTTACTTTTGATTTGTTCTCTGCAATAAAGGATTATATATATACTTTTATTTATTTACAGACAGACACGCACACATATGTACATATTGTGGAAAAAAATCACAGTTTTCAATATCGAAATATGTAATACAACAATTACAGCATTTTTCAATATATTTTGTTTTATTTTGTTAATTCTTATTTATTATAAAATACACGCGCGCGTACACACATATACGCACATCCCCATTAGCATACATTTACATAATATTTTATAAAGTTAATGAAAAAATTAAGAGTGTGTAAATGACCCTCCTCTATCTCGTATATCTTTGTCACTGTTATCCTAAATTTGATTTATGTATATTTCGTTTTGCGGAGGCGTGGTAGTAGTTTGGTTGGACGCCATTTTCTTCGATATCATCGTTGGTAATTGAACGACATTACGTACGATTGTTCGTAGTTCTAAATTCGAACTAATTACGATCGAATATTATTACGATGTCAATTGCCAATATTATATGAGACTGGTACAACGCATTAAAAGTAACGATTTCATTGAAGTAGTCATTTAAACTTTGTTAAGATACACTTATGAAAGAAATCGAGCATCACTAGAGGTTACTCTTTCATGGCGCGATTTTAAATATCAACATCATTTTCGATAAATCATTGGCGGAAAGGAAAAAAGGAAGTTTAGAAAGGACGTACATATATACATACATATATACATACATATATACATACATACATACATACATACATACATATATATATGTATATGTCGACAAATTTATCAGATAAGAATTTTGTTTTCAAAAAAGAAACAAAAAAAAAGATACAAAAAATATTTATCAAATGGCACTTGTCTCTCTCTCTCTGAAGTCGCATACGCTACGAGCGAAAGGTGATGAACAGGCCGGCATGCGTCACAATCGATGACGAAGTCATTCAGCATCTGTAAAAATGGAATCACGAATCTTACTCTTTTTTTTTTATATTTGGCCCATGAAACATACGGTGAGTGCGATTTGTGTTTTTTATATTTGTCTCTATATACGTACCACATGAGTTTGATTCATATTTCGTATGTTCGGCTCGCAAAGCATAGTTTCATATGATATTATAGGGCAAAGGGATAATTCAATTCAAGTAATTACTAATTAAAATAAATAACAAACTATTTGCAAGTTTCTTTTTATTATTTCACATGTGACAATATTTTATTTGTTATATTTATGTGTCTTTTTTAGGATTATGATATATATATATGATATGTATATCAGAAAGTTTAATACCTGTATATATATATATATATATATATATATATATATATATATATATATATATATATATATATATATATATATATAAATATATGTATGGTCATTATGAATGAAAAAAAATATCAAATATTTGTTAGAATATTAACGTACGATTGGACGATTTCAATTGGTACGAAATATTTCTTGACCAATCAGAATACACTGTTGATAAGAAATACGTCTGTTTACACTAGGGATGTTTGTAATTGGAAAGCATTCGTTATTTATTTGGCACCGGGATATGCGCAAGTGCAATACAATACAAGTTGAGAATGAAGGAATCTTGTGTTTAAGAGAAGTTTAATTTTTAATATTGAATGTGTTTTCAATAAAAATGAGTAGTGTCAAACTCGATGTATTGTGGTCACCGGTTCATTCAAATAAATTTATTACGTGGGGAACTGAAATATGTCTTTACGAAATTGCAGATATAAAGGATGGTATAAGACAATTATGTGAGTATGTGATTGTCAAAGAAATTGATAAAAGATATTTATTTGTTTATTTATATTTCTAATCTATTTTTCTTATGTCATGGAATATATATATATATATATATATATATATATATATATATAGAATAATGTTGTACATGATTTAAAAGGTATTATATGTTTTTTTCTTTGCATACAGGTATTAAACTTTCTGATTCTACTGTCGCTCATCTATTAGCAACAAATACAAATCATCATTATGTTAAATGCATTGATATATATCCGCAAGCAGGACTAGATATTTTATTGGCAGTAGGACAAGACGATGGAAAAGTTGTTTTAACTACATTTGGCCCAACTATATTCGATTCTTATGGTTATGCTGGTAAAGAATTTGGTAAGAAATCAAAATGTTTTTCTTATACGAAATAATTAGTACATAAAAGTTAATATTTATTTATAAATTTCTTTAGTGCCTAAACATGCAAGACAGTGTAATGCTGTGGCATGGAATCCAGTAGATTCAAATTTAATAGTTACTGGTTTAGATAAGCATAGAACAGATCACTCAATTCTTTTATGGGATATAACCAAAAATTCTGAAAGAATTTATCATAACAACGCTCAAGCTGATCCTAATAGGCCAGTAGCAGAGTTGGCTGTATCAGAAGTAATACATTCATTTGATTGGTTTAAAAGTCAACCAAAATGTTTAGTCGCTGGTGCTAATAATAAACAATTAAAAATGATTGATTTTCGAGGTACTAACATAACAAAATAGTTAAATTAATTATATATAGTATCCTCTAATATCGTTTATTGAATTTTTATATTCAGATTCTGCTAGAGTAGTGAACGCTGCTCCCACAAAAGCAGTGTATGACTTATCAGTAAATCCACATAATAATAATTATCTTCTTTCGCACGTTGATAATCAAATTACTATATGGGACACACGATGGTTTGAGAAAGCTGTTCTTACTTTATCACAAGGAAAACCAGTTACAAAAGTTTTATGGTGCCCAACAAGGCATAACTTATTGGGAGCATTACAGAAAGATTCAGGTATTTTTATATTTAACATAAAAAATGTATTAAGCGATAAAATTTATAAAAAAATTTTTTTTTCTTTGGATTCCAGTGGCATTACACTTGTATGATATACAGCATTGTGGAATGGGAGGAGGAGAGGATGCAGAACTTGGTGCATTGGAAAGAACAGTAGCACCACCATGGCATAGTCCAATTAGTTTTGCATGGCATCCAACACATGCATATCGTTTATTAGCAGTATCACAGCAAGGTTTGTCTTTGTCAAAAAAAGAAAAACGCATAATATATATTATTTCTTCATATTACA
Organism: Dolichovespula media; assembly: GCA_911387685.1. Lineage (NCBI taxonomy): Eukaryota > Metazoa > Arthropoda > Insecta > Hymenoptera > Vespidae > Dolichovespula > Dolichovespula media. The sequence continues at coordinate 11,081,113 of OU426851.1, read as the reverse complement.
GGACTTACAGATTATACAGTTTGTGAAAGAATTACAGTTAATTGGTCCACTAGATCTTACATGGCATGGAATCATGCTTCAAAATCATTTAAATACATTTGTAGCAATGATAATATTTATAAGTCTATCGATGACATTTCTATTCTGACTAAGACAAGAGCCTTAGCAGATTATGGGTTGCTAGTGAGTTCATAAAAAATTATGATTTATATGCGACGTTTTTTTTTTTTTTTAAATATACGTTATATATAAGTTATTTATTCATTTATAGCCTGAATTGGCACAAAATGGTGAATTAGCTGAAAATGATACGCTTAAAAATTTATGGCAATGGCTGTACCTAAGTCGTTCTCTTGTAGAAGATGGAACTGTACTAAGTTCAGATAATAAACATCCTGGTGTAAGGTAATATAAACTTATACAATAATATATGCTACGTATATTAATGTACATATCTTTTCCATAGAACCCTTTTGAAATTGGACGGACAGCAAAATTCTAATAATGGTTTATTAAAATCAGAACTTACTCATCGACCCTGGGCAGATATAGGTTCCACTCATACTGCTAAGATTTATAGGTAATCTGTGCAGGTAGAAAATACTACTTTCTGTCATAAATGATCAATTTATGATCAAAAAAAGAATTATATTGTCACGCGATCGAAGTATACGATATAATTATATATAAATATTCTCATAAATATAGATCCGCAGACAGAGATAAAGGTCTACTATTGTGTGGTTGGAGATTTGAGAAAGATACAAATGCTCCATATGAAAATCTATTCTTAGATAGATTGGTAAGAGAAGGAGCATATCCCAGAGCCGCTGCAATAGCTGTTTTCAATCTATGTTTGCGGCAAGCTATAGAAATATTAAACCGTGGTGCTAGAAAAATGTCAATAGCTACAAATTTAAATATTGTTGCTATGGCAATATCTGGCTTTTCAGAAGATAGAAATAGCATGTGGAGAGAGTCGTGTTTAAAGTCTAGATGTCAGCTCTCTGATCCTTACTTAAGAGCTACGTTTGCTTTCTTGACAGCAGATAATGATTCATATGAGAATGTACTTGTAAGTAATTTTTTTTTCATGTAAATTCTTCATAAGAAGTTATAATTTTTAATTCATTTATTTATGTGATTATAGAATGAAAATGGTATGGCGGTAGAGGACAGAGTTGCGTTTGCTCTTATGTTTTTGCCAGATAATAAATTAATTGAGTATATAAAAAGATTAACCCAAAACTTGATTGACGAAGGGAATTTAGCAGGTTTTCTTTTAACGGGTACAGTGCCATTTAATTGAATAATAATAATACGAATTATAATTGTCATGCTATAAATAATCTACTACAATTTATATAATCGTTATCTTTTAGGAGCAAGTTTAGAAGGTATTAAATTATTAAATAGATATTTAGAAATATCTGGGGATGTACAAAGTTGCAGTCTTATAGCTATTAGAGCATTATCATCCAAATTACTTCAAGAGAATCAAGTTCAAGTATGGATAGCTAGGTACAATAATAATAACAATAATAATGAAATTGCAATTATAAACGTAGAGATAATTTAGTCTATTTTTTATATCGTATATTACAGTTATAGAGATCTATTAAATGCTTGGAAAATGTGGAATCAACGAGCTCACTTCGATATCGCTATGAGAGCTTCTACAAATGAAAAGCCACCACCACAAATATATGTTTCCTGTAATTTCTGTGGTAAAAGTATTTCTGCTTTTATGCAAGGACTCAGTAGAGCTAGAGGGCCATTTGGCAGATTAGGAAGTACCTCTAATAAACTAAAGGTAGAATTTGTGGATCCTGAAGCATATAAGAATAAATATATAAAATAATATTTGTCATTGATTTTTCTAGATGTCTTCGTGTCCTAGCTGTCGAAAACCATTACCACGATGTGCGATTTGTTTAATGCATATGGGCACTGTTAGTGGAATTCAAATGACTTCTGCTGGCATTAGCAGAAATGAGGATGATAATAAACTAACAGAATTTAATAATTGGTTCACATGGTGTCAAACATGTCGACATGGTGGTCATGCCGATCATATAACCCATTGGTTTCGGTAATATAAAAAGTTTTATAGTAATTTTATATAATTTCAATCAAAATTTATATAAATATAATATTGAACAAATTAATATCGTATATGTTTAAAGCTTCATATTGTGAATGAAATTCAATATTACAGACAACATTCTGAATGCCCGGTGACATCTTGTACATGTAGATGTTTTTCATTGGATGCATCCTGTAAAATAGGAGCAAGTGTTATGTAAATAAATGTGTACATACGTACATATTGTACAGTCCTATAATACTAAAATACTTATATTTAGATTAAAGAGACTACTTCACATTATTTCTCTCTCTCTCTCTTTCTATATATATATATATATATATATATATATATATATATATATATATATATATATATATATATATATAAAAGTTGATTACCTCAGTTTAAATTAAGATATTAAAAATAAGTATCTTATTTTAATAAAGTATATTATGTATTCTTATTATACTATTCTTTTCACAAATAATTATACCTTATATCTCTACTTATTCATTTTAAATTTTATTCAAATACACTAGGAACATCAATACATACATTTTTTTTTTATTTGTACGATTTCAAACAAAATTTAATATCCAGTATCATTTTCAGATGTTATCCATTTTTTTGTTCCTAATACATTCAATATGGCAAGAAGATCATTGTATTGATTTGTCTCTGTAAAAAGTAAAACTTTTAATTCTTTTAGAACTATATTATACGTGTCCTTGAATAAAACAAAAAATGTAATGAACTTACGAAATTTTTCTGTCATATGAGAAGGGAAAAGGATATAGCTGTTGCATGATATGGTACCTTTCGATTGTACGGTTCCATGTATTTCTATATAACCTTCTGCATTAATATCAAGAGCATCATTTAATGTTACATTTATTTGTATCCCATCAGTTGTAAGAAGTTCTATATTTCTTCCATTTGAACTTTTCTGGGAAAATGAATAATAAATTAAATTATAATCGCTTTAATTATTACTAAGAGCAAAATATTAAGCATAACGATTAAATAAAATATGACATTATATATCATAACACCATTTTGTTATTATCAAAACCTTTTTTATTATATATTATTGACGTAATATTTGTAGATATCTTACACGGTTAATGGTTCCAAGTAAAATAACTTCCTCTCCTATATTTTGCCCCAAATTTCGTCCATTAATACGTTTCTTTGTCATTCTCTCTTCCTTGTTTTTTTCTTTTTTTATTTAGAAATACCAATTTTAACGAACAATTAAACAAATCTTAACCATTATCGCTTGCCATGAAAGAGCGGAATAAACTGTACGATTTATATTTCATATTTTATTTTTCACTTACGCCCTCTATTATAGTCATCGACGATGTCGACCATAATAGAGTGGACTACGCGTACTCCGTAGCAGCCCATAATAAAAATGTGATGCTTGATTAGAAACTCTTTTGAAGTGAACTGATCTTGTATGCAGGGTTTAAGTTATTAGCCAAGCCTATATATCAAATATCTGGGTATTTCTGAAAGAAGATAAGGTGCTGATCTGATATCATTATACAGATTGTTTGATTTAATAAATATATCCTTGTATTTTATACTGTTAGTGATATTGTGCTAAGAAAAGAAACGTGCATATGTAATTTATTTCATTAATTATCTCTTGCCATTGTATATAAATTACATTTCTATTGGTTTGTATTCAAAGAAAGTTACTTAAAAGTAGTCTAAATGGTCAAAATGACACCTCAGGATGAAGGGAAGATAAGACAAGGCTTATCAAAGGCAAGTATTATTTTTAAAATTTTGATATTGCCTAAATCGATTATATTTTATTGGTTAAATATCCATTTCGTTTTCAAACTTTTTTATATTATAGTATCAAAGCCCAGAAATTACAAAAACTCAGGTGCTAAATGTTTTGTCAACGTATAAAGGTTTACAATATGAAATAAAACCATTTGGTAAGTTATAACGATTTGAAAGACGATTTATCTGTACCTAAAGTAATATATGTAAATGTTATCATTATGGGATGGTTTTAAATGTCTACAATTTACGTTGCGTTTGTGTTATATCTACAGTATTTGTGGATGGAACTCAAAAGGAATTATTCAATTTACAAGGGACAATACCTGTTACATATAAAGGTAATTGTATGTATAAGAAAGATAATTGTCGTAAAATTATATAATTAGAGTTAATGTTTTGAATAAACATTACAGGAAGTCGTTACAATATTCCAATATGTATATGGTTAATGGATACATATCCGAATAATGCACCGATATGTTATGTTAAACCAACGTCAGATATGAGTATTAAAGTCAGTATGTACGTTGATCATAATGGCCAAATTTATTTACCGTATCTTCATGATTGGTTACCAGTAAGTAGCAGTTTCGACTCTTTATGTTAATAGTATAAAAAGAGCATTTTCTCTCTCATTTTTATTCATTTAGCATACTTCTGATTTACTTGGTTTGATACAAGTAATGGTCGTGACATTTGGAGAGCAGCCACCTGTATATGCTAATTCACGTAGTGATACACAAATGAATACATCGCCGTATCCCATCCAACGTAAGAATATATATTTTTTATACGAGTATGTCACATGTTACGAATTGATATATCATTTTATTCGATAAGAGTAAATTATTAAATATCAATTTAATATTATTATTGCGCTTATTTAATTAGCTTTCATGCCAGTACCCGGCGCAGGGTCTACTATGCCAGGAAGTGGATTTATGCCATATCCACCAAATTCACAATATAACACTGGAAATAATATATATCCTCCTTATCCAGCGGCTGGATCATCAAATATTCCATATCCAGGTTACGGAATGTATCAGAGTGGTGGTTTAAATTATCCAGGACAAGGACATAGTGGTTCCTATCCTTATCCACCTGCTACACAGCCAGTGAGTTATATCTATGAATTTTGATAAATTATTTAATTTTATGAGAAATTAGAAATGATCAAAGATTTGTTTTATAAGTCTCCCACGGTGCCAGGAAGTTCTGGTGGAAGTTCTGGTACAATCACGGAAGAGCATATTCGGGCATCTTTGGTGTCTGCCGTGGAAGATAAATTACGTCGCAGATTAAGAGAACAATTTTCTCAATTACAAGCAGAACTTGAAACGTTGCGTCGTACTCAGCAAGAACTTAACAGCGGTTCTGCTTATCTTTCAGAGTTATTCGATAAATTAAATAAGGAAAAGGCAGAACTTGAAAAGAATACAATTATTCTCCAAGACAAAGAGGCTGAATTAGAAAAGGAAATAGCAAAACTTTCTGATAATCAGTCGATAGATGTTGATGAAGCTGTTACCACCATTGCTCCATTATATAAACAGTCAGTCTTTTTATATAAATTTATCGTTTTTTTTTCTTTTCTTAATTGTGCATAACAGTTATATATTTTTTTTTTAGGATGTTAAATGCATTTGCTGAAGAGGCTGCCACAGAGGATGCTATATATTATCTCGCAGAGGGATTGCGCTCTGGTATTATAGATTTGGATGCGTTCCTTAAACAAGTACGACAACTTTCGCGTAGACAGTTTATGCTCAGAGCTCTTATGCAACGATGTCGTCAGAAAGCTGGACTGGCAGGTTGAACTGTCATAAATTTATATATTAAAATCTTTTACTATAACGTATTTGTAACAAAGTATATAATTTTCACATTGTGCAAAAACATGAAAAGTGCATTGTATGCATCAATTGCAGTAGGCAAATCGGTTATGTTGTAAAGTCTATGATAGTTTATCGATATGTATTATATTTCTTCGAACAAAATACATTTTTACAAATTTTCCTGTATCGTTAGTGCAATCATCGATATATAAACATACGAATAATGGACCCAAGCTGTTATATAAATGATTTATGCTATACTATACCAAATATCATACTAGGTAATATAGAATAAAAGAACACGTACGTAATATAAAAAAGTTACTCAAGAATGTTTTTATTTACTTTAGCGCATTAATAATAATGGATTTCATGTGATAAGTATTCCTGCTCTTTCTGTCCTTATAAATATATTTTGTCATTGCAACGAACGTTAGGTGTTTTTTTTTCTTTCCTCATTGATCAAACTGGAAAAGAAAAGGAGAAGAATTATATTTCTACAGATTTTTCTATGAACTCTAACCAATGACGATATAATGTGTTATAACCTATAACGATCTTACCTATATATATTATATATTCATACGTATATGCCCACGCATAAGAGTAAAAATAATACACCAAATCCGGAAAATAAAGCTGCTACCAAAGAGATTGATAATTCTTTGAATATATCTCTTGTGAATTTGGTGCTGGTAACTTCGTATACGAAGAACCATGCTGTGAAGAATATTCCAATTCCAAGTAATACTACAGCAAGCAGCGAAAAAATGGCTGGATTTACCGGCGAGACATATCTCGTCATAGATTCAATTTCCATCTAAACAAATATGATCATACGATTAATAAGACATAACAGGGTTTCGTTTAATTTTCTTACGAAAGTAAAAATAAAAATAACCTGAAACGACAAAAGGCGAAAATTAATATTAATCAAATGTAATAAATATGTACTGTATAAGGAATAAATACGAAATTTACCATTTTTGAAATGATATCTATCTACTTTGACGTGGCTCGTTGTCACTTGACAAACTCAACGATATTCAAGCTCTTACGTATAGTATTGCACACACAAATGAAATAAGAACATGGATTACAAAGATTCAATTAGATATGACTGCGGAATGAAAATATCAGTTGAGTTAAATGATTCGATAGTGTAACGATATATCGATATATTCCATATCGATCTATGAAATTGCGCGAATTTTGTATGAATTTTTATATTTGCCATTTCTTATTTGTCATTTGACAAACTTTACACGATTATAATATTGTTCGCGTAATTTTTTTGTTATCACTTCAATATCAATGATTTTATATTAATTATAATTATTAGTTGAATTAATTATATTAAATGATATGATATCCTATAATAATAAACAATCTAACAAACAAACAACTAAACAAAAAAAAATATATATATATATTCGTTATCGAGAAAAATGAACAAGGAAGTATAATATTTTTAGCGAAAGAATGTTAACATCGTAAAATTCTTTTTCATTAGTATCGAAGTAGCTATTGTAAATAGTTTTCCAGTTGGCGAACAATAACGTGACCGTGAGATTAACGAAGTGGCCAATTACGATCATGATCAGTCGACTCGGCTCGCTAACTTAAATTCTTTCTTTCTTTCTTTTTTTTTATTTCTTTTTTTTGCTAAACTCGAGATATCTTTCCCTTTCGCCGAACCGTTTTGTATGTAGGCATGTAAGTACTTAACTTACTCCATAATGAACGAAGCGAACATGCGATTGTAGTGGAATTTCTTCCTCAGCTTTCTATTCCTTCGGATATTTTCACCTTAATCAATCCCCCTCCGCCTTTTCTTTGGTATTCGATATACGACCGTTGTGGGATATTATTTGAATTTGTGGTTGAAAGTTTCTCAATCGATTACATGCGTGTGCATCAAGAAACTCGTGTAATATGGTTGATCGAGAGATCGAGTTTTTTTAAATATTGATCTTCGTAACTGTTTGAAGTGCTTGGTTTATATGTAATTTCTTCTTATTCTTCTTCTTATTATTATTATTATAATGTCGGCGATAATAAGAAATATTATTAAGAAGTTTTAATGAAATATCATATAGTTTACTTTTGAGATCAATGACTTTTCTTCGACTGATCATTGGGCGGAGATTCTGAAAGTATTTACTAAGTACACCGATTCGCTTCGGTAGTTATCGTGTGTAGTATATAAACGCCAGCGGAATTGTGTTTCTCTCAGAGTTTCTTTAGATAATAATCGTGGATCTTCACAGAGCAACCTTGACTTTGTTACTCGTTATATCAACAATGAATTGCAACTTTTTGGTATATAAAAAGATTCATTTTATTGCGTATATATATATATATATATATATATATATATAATTTATATAAATATAAATTTAATAAATATAATATTAGAAAATATTCTATTTAGATGATAATATAATTTTTCCTTCATTCATTACAGACTTTGATTTTTCTCTTTGTATCTTTCGTTTTGATATCACCATCGTCCTCCTCGTAAGTATTTGAATAAAATTTAATTTCTTTTTCTTTTACGTCTCACACATTTACACGACATATATTATTTTATTTTTATTCTTATTCTTATTATCGTTATGTTTGTAGAAAGAAGGTGGTCATACATGTACCATACAAAGTGAAAAACGTGAAGCATACTCACACGATATATAAAATAATACCACATCACGAGAAAAAGGACGACCATGAGCACGATAACAGCCACGAGCATGAGAATTATGATTTCTTTCGAAGATGAATTATCATTGGGGAAAATATGTCTACGAAGAGAATCCAAAGAATGGTTGTTAAATAGTACAAATTTTTATTTTAATATATCAACGCCAAATGTACCCGTTATTTTATTTAAGTAAATCTCGTGTTTGACTTTGTGTTATTGTTGTGTGATATTTAAGTGTAATATGATCGTAATAAAAAAGGAAACAAAATAAAAAAAGAAATAAAATGAAAAAAGATACCGTTGCTTTTCATTTCGTTTAAATCAAAAAATACCAAAACGTTTTTTTATATCAGAATGTAATGAAATTGCAATAAAAAATAAAAAGAAGAAGAAGAAAAGGAAGAAAAGAGAAAATCCAACAAAGAAGGCAATGTCGTTGCTTTTTATTTCGTATGTACGAAAATAAAAAAAAGAAAAAAAAATACCTAAACGTATTCGTTACTTTATAAGAATAAATCCGATGTTTAACGTTATTATCATTTTGGTGATATTAAAATATAACGAAATTGCCATAAGAAGGAATTGCGTTCGATGAAGGAAGAAAAAATTAAAAAAAAAAAAAGAAATAAAAAAAAAAATAAATATAATATTTCTCTTTTCACATAATTTACATTATGTAGTGACTTTGTGAACGGAAGTTTAATAAAAGTCGTGTGAAATGAAAATATAAAGGTCAATAACTCTCACTTTTTTCCTCTTTTTTTTTTATTGTTTCGCTCAAAGAACGATAAAATCTCTTCGACGAACGTGGATAATTTCATTGGCGCGGTGTGTTGCGGGATTTTGTTTCACCGTGCGTAAAAATATTATAGTTTCGGATAAAAAGATTCGATGAAGCGTAAACATTAATAAAGGAATAAAACGATTGAACGGCGAAATGATGATCGGGCATATAAGCGACGAATCTCGGCGTCGATGATTCAGATTCACTTTGAAAATCGTCTTACGATCGCGGACGATCGATTTACTCGTATTTATTCTTAATTATTAAATCGCTTTGAGTCATATTATTCGAGATATAAGTATAAGGATGAAATCGACTACTTGCCTGCTTCTCGTTTTGTTCAATGAAATTTTCTTGATAAACGGAGGAAAGGAACAGTGAGTTTTTCAACATAAATATTTATACAGTTTTATTGCAAATTATTAAGAACGATTCTCCTTAAGACACGATTCCATCATCAATATATGTATTTTTACGCTTTCTTATAGTCAGAGTGAAAATAATCATCTCTCTGAGATAGATTTACAATTAAACGTATATATGTATGCATGCATTTATGTATTTATTTATTTACGTGGATATTTGAGATTAAATTTTCGTCAAAATTTTATATCTAAAGATTATCTAGATTCCATTGGATCGAATGATGATCACTTTATGAATTTAAATGAAAATCAATTGTCTTTACGAGATATTCATAAATAAATAAATAAATAAATATATATATATATATATATATATATATATATATACACCTACATTTATATGTATTTGCATATAAATGTATATAAATTTATTTCTACATTTATATATATATATACATTTATATGTATTTATACTTGAGACTTAATGTTCTTTAAAATTTCTATTCAGAGAATATCTAGACTTTATTAGACGGCAAGACGATCATTTTTATAAATTTACGTGAAAATAATAGTCTCTCCGAGAGATCGGTAAACAAATGTACATATAAATGTATGTATATATAAGATTGAAATGTTTCTTAAAAATTTTTATCTACGGACTATTTAGACTTTATAATTAAATAACGAGACGATTATTGAAAAAAAAAATTGTATTCTCTTTTCTCTTTCGATTTTCATTCAGTATACATTTCAAGATACACGTGCCGAACGTCATCAACCATCACACTCACACGAAAACGATATTCATACATAAATTGGTGCCTCGTAAGAAGTACGTGCCAAAGAAAAAGGAAGTACCAAATAAGAGAAGGCCATCGTTTCATGACGAAGAAGATCATAAGGATGTTCATCACGAATGGAAATATTGGACTAGTCACTCTCATTACGAAGATCACGGTCATAATCATCGTGACGTTAGTAACGATGTCAAAAAGGACGAAATATTTAACGAAGGCCATCAGGATCAAATGGATTTTCAAAAAAATCCAATTCAAACGGATTCTTACTTTCCCAAACGAGAATCCGACGATGAAAGTATTTCTACGAGGGATATGACGAACGGTTTGATCGGTTACTCCTATCCACCGCAATATTTGCCAGAAAATTCATTAGTTCGCGAGATCCCCGATAAACACGAAGAAAAACGAACGCACAGTTACGAGAAAGGATATCAAAAAGGTTTACAAACCGAAAGCGGAGCTATTTATACTGACGAATCAAATAAATTTCATTTTGGTACTGAATTGGAGGAGGAAGACGAACGGGAGAAATCGATGGTTGACGATGTGGAGGATGACGAAGAGGTCGTCAAAACTAATGCAGGACGTTACTTCGTCACCGAGGAAAATGTCGAACGCGTTCGTTCCAACGAAGGAAGCGAGATAAAATAAAAATATTTTTAACGAAATATACTTATCATGGATTAATTACAAAGATGATTTTTCGTTAGAAATTAACAACGAGACTTGTTCTCTTAAATCTTGAGACTTAGAGCCCATTATTGTTTTCATATATATAAATATATAATATATCTGTATGTATAATATACATATGTCCCATCACAATGGGACATATGTATGTACCCTGCGTGTCGCCATGTAGGATATTCATTTAAAAAAAAAAAAAAAATCATCTCTCTCTCGTGATAAAACAAATAAAATTCACTTTCTTTCGTTCTTATGACTGACTCCTCCTTGTTTCTCAACCAAGTATAAATTCATTGAACGTTTCCGTAGGTACAAAACAAAAAAAACGTATACAATTTATTTGTCATAATACAATGAACTATAAAGAAGAGAACAAGAGAGAAACAATAATAACAAAAAAGAAAAAAACGAACATATAGAAAAATAATACGAACGAATTAAATATTACAAAAACGAAGATGTATAAAACAGGTAACTATATAATATACATATATATATATACACAATTTGTAGATTAAGTAATGACATAAGTAAATACGGATAGAGACTAGGACATGTGAGAGGTATAAAAAAAAAAAGATAAAGAAAGAAAGATGGACGGATAAGTGCGAAGGGGAAGATAATCATCACTTTCGTTTTTGGCCGTCACAATATAGGATTTCTTTCGAGAAATTCGTGAAGATTTTCAGTGAAGAATGTTCAGTGACCACCCCAGTCACCACCACCACCACCACCACCATAACCACCGCCTCCGCCACCTAGATCGTAACCACCTCCGCTTTCTTCCCATCCTCCATGTCCTCCTCCGCCTCCTCCGCCTCCTCCATATCCACCTCCTCCGTAGCCACCTCCTCCGTAGCCACCTCCTCCAATTTCAATGTGACCACCTCCGTAATCACCACCACCGAAATCGTGTCCACCGCCACCTCCACCACCTCCGTGACCTCCCAAATCTATCGGATGACCGACCGTATAGCCCAAAACTTCGTATTTGTCACCTCCTCCACCTCCGTGATGTATATGCTTCGTTATCGTGTGGGTGTGGTATATGTGTTTGATTTTATACGGTACATGGATCACCACATGTTCGCTGGAACATAATCGTTAAATCGATTAAGTTTTATGACAAAATTAATATTTACGAGAAGAACCATTTCAGGTCTCTACGGGACTCGATGAAAAAAGGCAAAGAAAAAAAGGAAAAATCTACGACTTCGTTTTCTTCTAACGTTTTCTCCCGTAATATATTTGCTCTGGCAGCTTGAGACGGACATTACTCCTTTGCAAAGAAAATCGGCGAAAGTCCGAGCGTTGAACGATTTACGAGGTAGGATCGAAATCGTGAGAAAGGACATGCTCGATCGATCCCACTTTTACAATTTGTTATATATATGTTTGTATGTATGTATGTATGTATGTATGTATGTATGAATGTATATATATATATATATATATATATATATATATATAACTAACAATACCACAACAGGAGATATCGTTACTCTCGATCGATTTCTTTGTTCTTTTCTTTCTTTTTTTTTTGTTCTTCTTTTCTCAGCGAACGTTCACTCGTACATTCTAATAATCTTTTGTGACGAAACTTATTTCACATAGAATAATCGTACTAGAAAGAAGGACTTACTGTTTTCCTCCGTGTCCGGCCTCGGTCAAGTTCAATAGCGAAGTGACAAGTAACAAGATCAGCTGCGAACAAACGATGAGAAAAAAAGTAACAAATATTTACAATATCTTATTATCGTTTCGAAGGTTAAGTTCTTTATGTTACGCGGATGATAATGGTGTCCATTTTTTTTTCTTCTTTTTCTGTTATTTATAGACTGCGTGGTCCAATCGAAAAATGATTGCCAAGATAACAAATTATTTCGAACATTGTGTTATATAATCGAGAAAAGAAAATTTTCAATTTGCATTGATTGCATAGCACGGTGTCTTCCAATTTTTTTTTTTTTTTTTTTTACTTACTACTTAGTCCAATCAAAAACGATCTTAGCTGACGAAATATTTACTACGCTACGTTAAAATTGGAAAGGAGGAATTCAAACTCTGGGGTGTTCAATGTCGTCCATCTCTTTTACTTGGATATTATTTGGTTCGATTCAAGGACAAAGAAAAACAAAAAAAGAAGTAATAAAGAAAAATGATCACAATCAAAAAGTATTTAAAATACTGCTTTGAAGAGAGAGAGAGAGAGAGAGAGAGAGAGAGAGAGAGAGAGAAAGAAAAAAAGGAAAAATAAATGAAAGATTTCGAAGAAGAAATTTGAATTTCGCGTATTCACAATCCTATCCAGTATTGAACTTATGTACGTATATTATGTTATTACTTGATCCAAATAAAAAAATCTGATCTTATCGACTTACCGTGACTCCCAACATCATCCTATCTATCTCGATCACTTCCCTACGGAAAACTTCCTATAAAATGTAGGGAAGGGAATAAAAAGAAAAAAGAAGAAAAAAAAAAGAAAAAAAAAGAAAAAAAAGGAAATGGAAAAATAAATTAACGAAGGACCGAAGCTGGTTAATAAGTCCTCCCGAGACACACCAGCTCTCGGTAGCTACGAATGCGCTTTTGATCTGTCGATTGGATTCTATAAGTGCGCTGCTTTTATACACGTACGTTGATAGAAGTCGGATAAGAATGAAAGGGAGTCTTTTGCACCCGAGGTGCTCGTGAAAGGAGGCGACTAATCGTCGAGCCGTAGCAAAGTACCGCAGATAGAGTCTATCTCTCTCTCTCTCTCTTTATCTATCTATCTCTCTCAATCTTTTACTCCATTTCCTATCTCTTTCCTTCTTCCTTACGTATTTAAGTTTTAGATTTTAACATCCATAATTCCTGCATCCTTTTTCATTCCCTCCACCTTCTCTCATTCCATCTCTTTCTCTTCCTTCTCCGCAACCTCCTCCACCCCTTCATCCTCCTTCTGCTTCTTCTCCGCAACCTCCTCCACCCCTTCATTCTCCTCCTGCTTCTTCTCCTCCTCCTCCTCCTCTTCCTCCTCCTCCACCTCTTCCTCCTCCCACTACTCTAACTTCTCTCGTCTCTTTTCCTTTTTCTTTCTTTTTTTTTTTTTTTTTAAATGAAAGGTAGACAGCAAGGTGAACGGCCAAGATCAAGCTCGAGCTGCTTTGGTGATACAGATGCGAAGATCCGTCCGCAGTTTCACTCATCTTTTGTACCTTCATATCTCTGGTTGAGAAGAAATTTTTAAATATATAACGTGCGTGTATATACATTGATTTTATTGATATTTCTATTTATTTATTTTTTTTTTTCTTTTATTTTTTTTATCCGTGTTATAACAATTTTCGTAAGTTTTGAAAGTATCTTATAAGTACTTTACAAGCTACATAAATAAATTGTGTGTGTGTGTGTGTGTGTGTATTGTATGTAAATTGTTTGCTTTTTGTAGCTAAGTAAATAAAATGTATATATAATTAATGTATTAGGTTGTCCATTAAGTAATGCCGGAATAGTTAATTTTTGTTTATCTAAACAAATAACACCGCATTCATTAAGTCTTTGTTGAAAACTTTTCTTGAAATATCTTATTATCCAAATCAATGCTATACACTGTTGTAGTAGATGCGACCCAATACAATACTATTGTATATTATATTTTAGTGTTCTTTATTTATCTAGACAATACTATTATTGGCTAATTCAATATGATATATACATGTCATATTGGGTATATATATATATATATATATATATATATATATATATATATACATACATTTATTTTTAGGTTGTATATATATATATATATATATATATATATATATAAAATTATAAATTAAATATATATTGATAAGATAAAAAAATATTTTGAATTATTTAAAATTAATTATATGCAATTAATCAAAAGAAATTATCTCGAAAAATTTGATAATTATCGTCATTGTGGTCGAGAAAAAAATGAAGAGCTCATTAAAAAATATCCTCCCAATTTTTCCTTATATACGAAAGACAAATTAGAATGAGAGATAAGATCACAGATCCATGTAAGAGAGTAATCATGCAATTTTTTTTTTAATCCCACTTGAAAGTTTACGTTGATTAACGAGCGAAACAATTATTATCAGATCGTATTGTTCCGCGAATAGATATTTAATCTGTATATTCCTTGGTCTTGGATGCTTTTTAGTTACGCCTTTTATGAAAATCGGATGGGAGATACGACCGAAGTGAAAGATGTAACTGGTCGATGAACTGTACTCTACGATAATGCAACCGTTTCTAGTTAGGTATAACGCGTTTCTCTCAAGGACGTATACTTTATGTACTTACGTATACATGTATTATGTACTACCACGTTTACTATTCCAACGGTCTTTTATTTCGTTTTCTCTTAATTACCTTTTCTTTTTCCTTTTTTTTTCTTTGTTTTTTTCTTTTCTTTTCCTGCGAATATTTTCTTCGAATTACGAATAAATTGATCAAATCATATTTTTGATCGTCGTTTAAGATGAATTTCAAATTTAAACGATTAATACTTTTCTAATGCAAATTCTTTCTTCTTTCTTTTTTTTTCTTTTTTCTTCCATCCTCTACGAATATCCCCCCACCCCTTCGAATTATGAACAAATTGATCAAATCATTTTTCGCGATCGCCGTTTAAGATGACTTTCAAATTTAATAATTAATACTCCTCTTATTAATTATTCAAATGTGTCTCTAATAAGATAATATTACTTATAAAATATCCTTTTAAAATGAGTGAGTGAGTGAGAGAGAGACATACTATGTTTCAGAGCATTCCTATTAACCGCTTGATGTATTACTATAATTAGATTAATTCAGCCGTAAAATCGTTGTGCAACAAAGCGTGCCGTCCGATTATATCGACAGATAGAAATCTAGTTTGTTATTATCAAAGGACAATCCAAGTGCGATAATAATGTAAGACTAAGAAATTATTTTCTTTTATTAATTTATAATGCAATAAACATTTAATGTATAATCATGCAAAAAGAATGTCTATTACAAGAATATATTTAATTACTATGTATGTGTTTGTATATATATATTTTTTTATTGTAAATATATACGTAATATAACATGTGCAAAAGGAAATTGAAAAAGATATCTTCAATATATTATATATTTCTAAAGTGTCCACTTTCTTCGTTGCGTATACAAACACGTATTGCACATGTATGTATAATATACATATGTAATAAATATGTGAAAAAAGAACAAAATTGAGAAGTACATGTATCGAACATATTTTTTTTTAAACGTATTAATGTCATGTTATCTGTGTATATATATATATATATATATATATATATATATATATATATATATATATATAATGACATTAATTAATCATATACATGTACGTACACTATGCCAAATTATCCAATCATCTGATGTTCTAATAATTATTGATCAACGACGAAATTTGATAGAAACGATCGATCGGTCTATGTTAAATCATTCGAATATCAAAGTTTCTCGATTGTATTGGCCTCGATTGATCTCGATAGAAATTAGAATAGAAGACGACGACGAAAAAAGAAGAAGAAAAGAAAAACATAAGTCAAAAAGTAGGAGATGAGCAGAAATTGAACTCCATCGATCGCAAATCGATCTCCGTGTATCGGATTTTGTATTGGGAGAAAGGGAAAACGTTCTCTTAGCGTGTCTCGTAAAATCTACAAGAAGGCGATATTGTATGAGTGTGTGTGTGTGTGTGTCTGCCTGTGTGTGCGTGTGAGTGTGTATAGAGAGGGAGTGCCTCTATGTGAAGGTAGTGTTGGTAGTGGCAGTCGAGCGAAAATGAAAACGAGCAGTACGCGATACGGTTTATCCTCTTTTTCTTAAAGATCGTAAGACCGTGACAGTGAACTCTCTACCAAAGGAATTTCATTCGAACGTAGGCGAACTAGAAACGTGTGCCGATTGGTCCACGCCTATCTAACTCACGATTATTATTGTTGTTATTATTATTATTATTATTATTATTATTATTATTATTATTATTATTATTATTATTATTATTATTACTACTATTACTATTATTATTATTATTATTATTATTTGCTTTATTTTACGATTTTCTTTCTTATACATGTATGTAAACACACAAATTCACACACATATATTATATAATGTAAACACACACACATATATATATATATTATATTATATTCTGTATTATATACTTTATATCTATTTATTTATATTATGTGATATACATATATATATATATATATATACATATATATATATATATATATATATATATATATATACATATATATATATATATATATATATATATATATATATATACATATATATATTAATACATGTAATTATATGCGTAAGTATGGGGACTAAGTAGTAAAATTTGTAGCACATTTCAAAATGAAATGTAAAATCAATGAGATACTATGTTTAGAATACTTCCTAGAAAACAGAAACTCCACTATAATCACCTTTTATTTTTTTTTGCATTTCACACCATACATTGTTGCAAAGTTGATTTTCACTGTCCCCTTTCATTTTTCAATTAATTGCGAAACGAGTTTGTTAATATATTACTTCGAAGAAAGTCACTCGATTCCTTTTGCGTTATTTTTTTTTTCTTTTTGATTCCTACTTTTTATTTTTCTTTTGTTAAGATAATTACTTCATGCCAAATACGAAGCAAATGTAGGAGTTTTGCAAAATAAAATAACTTTTTGAATTTCTTTTATTTGACTAAAAATGAATACGCTCGTTCTAAGGTGTTATTAGATATAAAACGAAACAAGGAAAAAAATAATTTTCTAGAAATTCTATGCGTATTGAATTATACATACATATATATATATATATATATATTTAGAATATATACGATGGGATATTAGTAGTGAAAGTATTACTTATAAAAAATCAACTTAATTTCGAAACTTTCAGAAACTTTATGACGACGAAGTATAGGAAATCTCGACTATCGCGTCCTACGAAACCGATAAAAATATTTATGTACGCATATTTATGTAGAAATACTTTCTTTTTCGTATATCGATGCATCCATGAAAATAACTCATCAATTCAAGTTCGATAAATGTTCCCGATTGAAATTCGTACTCTCCCATCGACGAGATATCGCTACGAAAATATTTTACCACTGGCGATACATACTTAACTCCTAATGTCGGACTTATAGATACAATTTTTTGGAATTCTTTTCTTTTCTTTTTATTTTGTGTCTTTTTTTAAATTTTCAGATTCATCGATCATTTCGTCATCAACGACAATGAGATACGAGATGAGATTCATTTTTATACACATTTATAACGTCCTACAATAATCAATGTAAAATTTGTGAAGTAGTAAATAAGGCGAGGCCAGGGACTTGAAGAGTAGAAATCAGCTCGTACGGTTTTGTTTCTCGTATTTTGGAAAGTATCGATCAGGGTCTTCCCATGGCGGTAGGCCATCGTGTCTACGTTTCTGGTTCGAACGAACGGGATACGGGGTGGTGTTCGTACAAAGAAAAACCAACGAAGAAAGTGTCGATTTCCCCCTGATGGGAAGAGAACCGGGCGGTATCGTTTTATTCGTTCGCAACGATGTATATATGTATGTATTCGTATTTATGTATGTATGTATGTATCGTTAGATATCAAGGTTGGTAGTAGGCCATGCCCACCCATTTCTTTATGGACCAGCCTATTGGATGCAACGATGATGATTTTCCACGTCGTCGATTGATATTGCAAAGGAAGGAAGGTATCTCTAAAGTTACCACGGGGCCGCATCGAGTGGTAGGAGTGGACACACCACCTTTGCTGATCTTCTTTTAATCTTCTATAAAAGAGAAGAAGCCGAGCGTAAGCTCTCGCAATGTATCTGGATCAACCGTGGTGTAGATCGCACCTAGCTCTTGCCAAGCGAGGATCGAGAGAGAGAGCCAGCCACAAAGAAAACCGGCTAGCTAATCTTTTAGATTAAGATCTACGTTTTGAAGGTACAACACCGAGATAATAGAATTGCTTGATTCTATTTTGACACTGAACAATGCAGTTGGCGGTAAGCCATTTCATTATCTTTTTTGCTTCTTAACTTTCCTCTCTCTCTCTCTCTCTCTCTCTCTCTCTCTCTCTCTCTCTATCTTTCTCTTTTTTTGTCTCGTTTTTCTTTGTTCTCATTTTTTTTTGCTCGCTCTCCCTCTCTTTCGATTTTCCTTTGAACTTTGGATCAAAACGTTTTATCGATATCAACGGCGTGTATAGGTTTATTCCAAAAATCTATTAAAACCATTTACAAATATCGCTTATAGATTTAAATCTTGATATAATATACGTAGAAAGGTGATTTCTTTGGAGTACGTTGAATGTTCGCAAAACGGATTCTAGATTAATAGGTCAGAGAAAATGAAGGTAACCGTTAACAAGCGATTAACGTTCGCAGGTGTTGTGCGTTCTTATGCTGGCAGTTTATGAACCTCATCTCGTTCATGCGTGAGTATTTTGTTGTTATTGTTGTTATATATGATAAAGAGAAAACTATTAACGATATAAACAGATATAATAGAATATTTCGGCGTGAAAGATCTGATTTTTTTTTCCTTTTGTTTTTTTTTTTTTTTTTCGTAGGAAAAAATTAGTAGTTGTCTTCCCTCGGCAAATACGACGTAGCCCGATGATACCATGGCGTCAGAAGTCGTCAAACTTTAAGAAAACGTCTTACAGAAATAACGAGTTTTACAACATGCATCATGATCAACCTAATCCACATTTCTACGGGCCTACTAGACCCGTTTATCACAGGGGTCCACCTTTCCCACATGGTGGTGACGACTTCGATCATGGTCACGAAGTTAATCATGTGCATGTACCGCATGGTAAAGATGTCAGTCACATGATCTCTTTTGGCAAGGGATACGTTCCCTATGATAGTATCAAAGGAACATTTTCATTTGACAATGACAAGTGAGTATTATGAAAAAGATATCCTCGTAAAAATTAAAAACATTTGTTTAATATAACGATATTAAATATCGTGAATGATAACAAATTTTGTTTTTTCATTGGGAATTATTTGTTTTGTTTTTTCTCTTTTTTTTTTAGATACACGGAGATGATAGAATACGGTAACAAGTATACCGAGCCCAGTCATGCTTCCACAAATTATTCGCCAACGGGATTGGAATACAGCACTCCACCGTCCGGTTACATGCAAGAAAACATTTTCGGTGACTCTTATTTTTCCGATTTAAAGGGTATGGATCTACAGGATAGAAAGAACGAGGATGCTAAGAATTATATACCTCGAGCTGTAGGCAGCGAATTGGCTAAGTCTATGAACGATGCTTTCGAGATGAACAAAGACGTTAATCCTAGGAATCCTGCATATTACAAGGATACAGGTTATCAAGATCATAAAGCGGAAGGTGCCATAATTGTTCCGTCTGGCATTCCATCGGCTACGATAGCTGGCAGCAAGGAAGGTATTATTTTTCGTGATACTGTGTCATTGGATGATTACAACAAAAAGGTCGAAGGGTTTACCAAAAATTGGCCACGCTTATTGGGTGCCGATTCTCTTCCTCAATCACAGATCATCAGTTCGATAAGTTCGATCGATGATTCTACTCTCTTGCAACAGCAACAATACCAACAACAACAACAACAATACCAACAACAGTACCAACAGCAACAGCAATTGATAAATCCTTTACCAACTCCAGCTGCTCTGATAGGAGCCAATTATCCTGTTTCTGGTCCGAATTGGTTTTCAGAATTAGCACAGCCCAAAAGAGGATACGCCGTGAAAGAGGAACTAATGGAACCACCTCACGACTTTCGTACTATGCCCATTCAAACTTCACCCGTTCAGAGTTTTCCTATTGGGATTAATGTTGGACCATCCGTCTTGCCTCCTATGATTCATGCACGATGAATTCAAGAAACAAACAACTAATGTGATAACGCGTCTAGCTTATTTATGTATGATAGTTTTCTATTTATATTTATTTTTATTGATATATATACATATATGTGTGTGTGTATAAGTATATGCATATGCATATGCATATGTATGTATATGTATACATTTCTCTGTCCCTTTATCTCTCTCTCCTTTCCTCTAGACATTAGTTTATCAGAACGAAAAGATTTTCTTGGATATAATTTATATTCTCTAAGAATTATTTGTAAATTATTATAATAAAACTGATTAAAACAGAACGATAATCGATAATGTTTTTACTGATGACGTGTCTTCTTTATAATATCCTTATTCTATCTTTTTTTTTTTTTCATAATAATTTTACATTGCTATAATCATATACAAGATAGTTCCTAATGAAATTAACGGCGTTAAACATACGCGTGAAAAGAAAAAAAAAAAAAAGAAAAAACAAGATTTAAATCAATATTGATATGTTAGATAACTTCAGAAAAAAGGTTACGAATAATTGTATCCGCGAAATTTAAATATAAATTATCATATCATTATAAAAATGATATAGGTACGAGTATAAATTGTCAAACGAATTGGTTTACGATTATTGCACTTTGTGGATAATATAATATATATTTTAAATATGTAATGTTCGAAATCGATAGTATTGAAGAACGATGTTTATAAAAAAAAAAGAAAAAAAAAACAAAAAAGAATTGAGAAACCGTGAACTTATATTGATCGATCCTAAACGATCTAAAACACAATTCTCGTTGATTGTAAAAAGCATATGATCTAGTATTCACGGCTCATTGATTTTTGAAATATGACAATCGTTGAACGCGATAGCAAGGTCACAACATTTTAGATGGCATCTTTCCCCTTCGTTTACTTTCACTGGAAGACATAAGACCGGTTGTGCTCTTGAAAGTCGAGAAAGTCTGCTTGCTTGCAACAAGATGTGCGAGTAGCTCGATATCGAACATTCTTAAGTTCAATGTTTCTTAGCCGTTTTAATCGGACGAGGATGAAGAAAAGAAAAAGAGAGAGGGGCGGGGGAAGGCAGAAAGAGAGAGAGAGAGAGAGAGAGAGAGAGAGAGATGATGGGTAAGTAGATTTAATGGAAAGAATATGTGAAAGGATGTACAGGGTGAGCTAAAAGTTCCTAGGTGGACCAAAAGTGATCTTAAAAATCAATTAAGTCCTTTTCCGAGACGCTTCATGCTAACTTGTTCGTCTTCCTTTTTTCTTTTCTTTATTTCTGTTCTTCTTTTGTTTTTTGTTCGTTCAGATCGTCAAACTACAAGCCCAGCTCGTAAAAATGCGAGCCTAACTCTTATATGTCCTAAATAGTCTTGGGAAAGGGGTAATCGATTTTTAATATCATCTAGGAACTTTCTTTCGTCCATTATATATATATTTATATGTATTATATGTATTATATATGTATATATATATATATATATATATATATATATATATATATGTATGTATATAATATGGACGAAGTCCATTTATGTTTTCTTTCAACGAGTCATGATTTTACATACGTACATACATACGTACGTACATGCATATTATAGATAAGTATACAAAGTACTTATGGTTTCACGAATAATTAAACTCTCTTCGCGATAGCTCGTAAAGATAGAATAATCGACATTACCCTAGATGAACGATACTGAGATAAAATAAGAAAGTTTAAGTTAGAAATTTTGAAAAGGTTCGAAGAAACGGATCTCTACAAAGAAAAAAAAAAAAAAGAAAGAATTTACAAGGAATAAAGATGAAGGTTTAATGACAATTTGACAACCATAATAATACGCATTATTATTAACGATACAATATATTTTCGACGATTTCATCGAGAAAATATAAAAAAATGTAAAAAAAAAGAATTTTCGAAAAATTTCACGTACATATGTGAGTAATGCCGATCGCGCTCGTTGTACGCAAAACTCGTATATAAATTCGATTACATTAACTCTGCTATAACGATTAACGCGTTATATCAAACATGCCAGAACCATTTTTGGCTTTATTAACCTAAAGCTACCATCTAAAGTAATATCTCTTGATTAACGAGTTAATCCTGTTGCTGCTCAAACATATGCATGATAAATACTATTACTGTTCACGTATTATTATTACGCGTCCAAGTAAGAAATGTAAGGAAGGGTGCGTGAAATTTGAAGAGAAAGAAAGAAAGGGGAAAACAACGGCAAGCAACGATAAGTCAAAAGTATAGAAAAAATTAAAACAAAAAAAAAATAAAATAAAATAAAATAAAATGAAGAATCATTCGAAAATCGATTGGTACAGTTCACTGAACAATAATCCACCTACTATCATGTATAATATTTGGATAAGAAGTAAAGAAATGTAATTAAAAAAAAAAAAAAAAAGAAAGAAAAAAAGCGATGAACAACGAGCAACGATATTCGAAGGATGATTTAGAAAAAAAAGGAGAAAAGAAAGAAAGAGTGAAAAAAGAAATAAGAAAGAAAGAGAACGAACGGGGGATGGAGGGGGGGGGAGAAAGAAAGAGATGAATCATTCGAAATCGATTGGAAGTTTCACCCAGGATATTGTGTTAAAGTAATACCGATCATGGTAAAGAAGGCGTGTCTTGATCACGCTAAGAACAAGTGATATAACCTATATATATCGTGCCAATGGCAAACATTGTCAAGGCCAATTGGCCTTGATCGGAAAAAGAGAACAGCCATAAATGCGTGCTTACTGGAATTTAGCAGACATGTCTGAAACGTAAAAAGGGAAAGAGTGAAAGGATCTCGTGAGAAATTTATCTCTTTCTTTCTCACTCCATCCCCCTCACTCTGTCTCTCTCGTTTAATGCTCGTATTGGCGAACTCTATCTCTTTCTGTCTCTCTCTTTTCTCATATATATATATATATATATATATATATATATATATATATATGTATATATATATGTATATATACATATCTCTTATATATATATATATGTATATATACATATATATATATATATATATATATATATGTATATATACATATCTCTTATATATATATATATATATATATATACACGATGATTTACCATCTCCTTTCTATACTCACACACGCGTTACTTTCTATTTCGTTGCCGGCCATAGAAAGAAAAGTGAGTGATCATGAGGTGTTAGTGATCTACAGCCTGGATAGATCGATCTATCCCCTCTCCTGATCGTTATTCCGATCAAAAGTATCGAAGGAGGAGATGGAAGACAAATCGCAGGTGCGTTCTTTCACGCGCATTCCGGAACGAGGAAAAGTTAAATGACGGTAAAAGGAATTTCTATTTGAAATTCTCGACTCTACAATTTCATTGGGCGTTCGCGAGATCAGATTTTTTGTATATACATATATGTATATATGTATACATCTATATATGTATATATAAAGAAAAAGTAAGAAAAGAGAGATACGGTTCGATGACATTTATAAAACTCTTATGTACATACGTATATAATTGACGTTAAGTTTATCGGGAAGTTTATTACAAAATAATTAGTCGTTGTTTAAATGCATTACTATGTCATTGGAAAATTATTTTAATTTCTAATCGCTTTTATAATATGAGCGAAAGAGAGAGAGAGAGAGAGAGAGAGAGAGAGAGAGATACTCTGTTATCTCGTCGGTGCAAAACTCGTTTCATGTTTTCTAAATTGTCCTTTATTTTTGTTTATTTTTTTTTACGTTCTCTCTCTCTCTCTCTATCTCTCTCCGCTTTTTAATTTATTCATTTTTATTATACATTTATTATACATCACTATCGTATATATACGTTTCTATATAATAAATATATTAATTCCGATTTATTCGTTCTTATTATTTTTTATTTATTTATTTATTTTTTTCTCTCTTTTATTGCAGACAGTTGTAACGATCGTAACGATCGAAATTCCTTTTTGCTCAATCCGTATGGCGAGGTATTATAATTTTACAGCGTGATTACCAACAACCGTATGTAATTTCTTCTTCTTTTTTTTCTTTCTTTCTTTCTTCTTTATGAAGAAAAAGGTCTGGATTCATTTTAAATCGGCATTTTAAGGAATAGAGATATTAAATTTCGAAGAGTTAGAATATCAATATGATCTTACTTGTCGATCATTCTCTTTCTCTCATAACAAGATCGCCATATGCTTCTCATAGTGTTAACCGACTCGTGTATGTCTCTCTCTCTCTCTCTCTCTCTCTCTCTCTCTCTGTCTATGAATTAGAAAATATTAGATTAATATCTGAGATGTGTGCTTTCAGATTTACACTCGCTCGTCGTCTTGTCTTTCCTTTTTTGCACGATGGCTTAATGCCAATGTCTCGCTCTTACTTCTCGATTTCGAACCGCTCGCCGATCTTTATTATCGATGCGCTGAAAGTAGAAATCGTATCTATGAATATTCAATTGGAATGTCGGTAGTAATTTTGAAAGATTATGGGTATATCTTTTTGTTCGCTAATATACCAATTTAACGTGAAGAATCTTTATATTTATAATTTTTTTTTCCTTTCTTTCTTTCTTTCTTTCTTTCCACCACACTTTACTTTTCTTCTATTCTATTATCTTTTTGATTTTCGTTTTCCTTTTCTTTTCTTTTTCTCCATCCTAATTGCATGGGCATCCTAACTGCATTATGCATTGTATCGTTTCTCTTTAATATATATTTTTTATTTCTAGAAACTTTTAGGGAAGAAAAAAAGAAAAAGAAAAATATTATGGACATTAGTTGTCCGAATAAATATCAAAGGCCGCGATATCGAAGGGATAAAGGAGATATTATAAATTTTTTTTAAATTGAATTTAACCGAAAATTAAATCATCGCGCGCTAGAGAAAAGATCGCGAGAAGAAAGGGTCGAACGATTGAAAATTAAATTTAACAAAAAAAAAAAAAAAAAAAGAAAAAGTTAAGAAAAAAATATAACCGCGTATACGTTACATCGCAAATTGATCAACATTAAACATAAATATGTATAAATGCATCGAAACGTTTTTTTTTTTTTTTATTTGAATATCTACCATATTGCTAAACCGTTCAACGATATTTTCTAACGTTAAAAAGTATGTTTTATTCAAATAGATCTATCAAGTATTTCTGAAGTTCTTTTCGAAATGACGTATTGCCCGAGGCACGAATTTCTCTTATCTTTCTCTGGACCACGTTCAGATGCATACATACATATATACACGTTCATCCAAGAGTTTCAACACACACATACGCACACACGTACGTATATATACGTACGAATACGGATGTAAAATAAATGAAGTTTGAAATGTATTCACACATATATGTGTAACGTGTATCAACGGTTAACGCGTGGTTGATTTCGCACGAACACATTCGACTGACTCCCTCAAACGTTTCCTCTTTCTCTTCCTACCGGTTACCCACTGGTGTTGCTTGTTTCGATCTCGGTGGGATCAACGACGCTCATCGTATAGTATCCCCCACCAGAGTACTCTGTCTTGTCCTTCCGGTGCTTCCTCCGGGTCAATCTCTATATAGCCGGCACTGTTACCGGCTATATATGACAGTGTCTATCGGTACGTCGAAGAGAGCTGATCAAGAAAAAGTTACTGACATATACAAGGAAGAGAGAGACACCATATTTTCGCCCAACTAACAGCGATCATGGAGATCAAAATCATCGTAAGGATTCACCGCGCGATTCGTGATTTATTTCTTTTGCGCGGGGAAAAAAAAAGAAAAAAATAGAATAGACAATCCCCCCCCGATTGATTTAGTTCCCGATTTGTTCCAATCTATTAAGGCTCGACTCTGTAGATTTTCTTTCGAAGGTTTAAAAATTCTTCTTTGTTTTTTTGAGGGTTTTTTTTGTTTTTTCTTTTTCCAACGATTACGGGGGATACTTGTAAGATTGAAGTTGTACCGTCCGACGAGAGAGCGATGTAAATATTGTTAGATTATTGTATCCATCGATTTGTCGGAAATTAGTTCGTGCTAATGTTCATCGATAATCGTTACGAATCGATTTAATTGAAGATCCTAAGTAACCGATTAACGTGTATATTCCTTTTTTTTCTGTTCTTACAGATGAGATCATTTCTTCTAGTCATTAATCTGGCGATAGCTCTAGCTACCTTCGGCCACGAACAGTAAGCAGTTTTCTGAAATAAAAATATTAAAAAAAAAAAAAAAAAAATTAACGAAGAAATCGATTAAAAAGACATGGAATTAATATGATTTTATTTCGATTCGTAGCGTCCATATAAGGATTCACGTGCCCGAGTTGGTTCAGCATCACGAAAAAAAAGTCATCAAGTATGAGGAACACGGTGGACATGGTGGTGGTGGTGGTGGTGGTGGTGGTGGTGGGGATGATCATCATATTGAAATAACGAGTCCAGGGATCGGTGATCTGGGCGGTGGTCACGGAGGAGGAGGAGGAGGTGGTGGTTTTGGTGGTGGCCATGGTGATTTAGGAGGTGGTGGATACGGTGGAGGCCACGGAGGTGGATTTGATGGAGGCCATGGAGGTGGATTTGATGGAGGTCATGGTGGTGGATTCGGTGGAGGTCACGGTGGTGGATTCGGTGGAGGTCACGGTGGTGGATTCGGTGGAGGTCACGGAGGAGGAGGCGGAGGAGGTTTTGGAGGTGGTCACGTGATCGTTCACCATTCGTCAGGAGGATTTGGGGGTGGTGGCCATGGAGGAGGAGGAGGAGGCGGTTTCGGAGGTGGCCATGGCGGAGACCTAAGTGGTGGTTATGGAGGCGGACATGGAGGTGGACATGGAGGTGGACATGGAGGTGGACATGGAGGTGGTCATACAGTCAGTTTGAGCGGAGGATTCGTCACACTTGGCGGAGGCGGCGGTGGTGGTGGTCATGGTGGTGGTCATGGTGGTGGCCATGACCTTGGCGGTGGCTATGGAGGTCACGGCGGTTTCGGAGGTAAGAGGATTGATTAGACATACATATTGAACGAATTTAAAAAAAGAAAAACAGAATTTTTTCCGATCGGAATTTGAATGAGCATAAGTTAAATTCTAGTAAATGAAAGATCAACGTCTCTTATATGGGATTAATTGTCCAAACGAGTCCGTTCGGGCTAGTAACTTCTTTCTTCCTTTCACGTAGATTTTCCACGATGACGTGGCAGAAGTCAGAGACGCTCGAAACCAGTTCCATGAACTTTCTCCATTTATAACGCGACCGTAACCTTATTTCAAACGATTACCAAGTTCTTTGATCGTTACCCTTTGATTACTCTCCCTCTCGGTGTTCGATAAGAAATTATTATTATGCGTTCGAGGCTAATAATTTATGTTATGCACGTACTTATCCGTACATCATCGGATAAATCATCGATTCCTTTACGTCGACATTGTCGATATAAATCTTTTCGAATAATTTAATTTACAGGTGGCCATGGAGATATTATAGAAACCATTCACAGTAGCGGTGGCGGTGGAGATGTTTACGGCGGAGGTGGTTACGGCGGAGGAGGTGGTTACGGCGGAGGAGGTGGTTTCGGTGATCACGGAGGGCATGGTTTTGGAGGTGGTGCTAGCTTTAGTAGCCATGGAGGAGGTTATGGCGGTGGTGGTGGTAGTGGAGGTGGGCATGATATAGGTGGAGATGATCATTCTATCGGTTCCAGTAGTTATGGAAATAGTATTTCTTCCGATTTTGGAAGCAGGTATGACTTTTAATCTTGGACAAAAATATTTCTTATATCTCGTCGTACCAAATGACAACTAATTTTTTTTCTTATTTCTTTTTTTTTTTCTTTTCTTTTCAGTGGACACGGCGGAAGTAGTTTCAGTTCGGGAGGCGGTTACGACTCTTACTCGTCCGGTGGACACTCATCGTATAGTGGTGGAGGTGGAGGTGGAGGTGGCGGTGGATACGGCGGTGGACACGGTGGTTTCTCGGGTTATCACAAAAGAAAATAAGAGATATAGACATTTTTTTTTCTTTTCTTCTTCATCCTCTTCTTCTTCTTTTTCTTCTAATTTTGTTTGTTCTCGATGGTGATTCAACTCGAACATTTTTTTCTTCCCAACGCCGACCGACTTTTGACTTCTTCGTAAAAATATACTTTCACTATGATTGATCGACCGATAGAGATCCTTTTTGAGATCCTTGTATTGATGTATCGGTCTTTCGATCTTTGCAAATCGTCGAACAAGAACAATCAAATGAAACGATCAATATCGTTAACGATTTTCGAAATACTCCCGCGTAAAAGATTATTTCGAGAGTTTTAACGAAGTATCAGTTCGCGTACCATCGTGTTATCTCCTATTTCATCTTGTAAATATCACATCCTTTTTTCCACTCGAACACCGAAAATCATTTTATTAATCTCTGTAGTTTGTATGTTTGACACGAATCTTTTTTTTTTTGATCAAACTGTGTTATGCGCTTACGAATGCACGTTTTATCTCATTTTGTTCATTTTTTTTCGTATCCTTTCTTCCAACCTCGATCTACGTGCTTCGTCAGCTAGAGCGTTTGTTATTATTTTACTTCAAACTATCGCACCTGTATGAAAATTTCTGTAAATAACTACCTATCTATGCAATAATAATGACCTTGTGACATTGTTGACTTTAATAAAGATTTTTATACGTTTGTAAAAATGACGTCTTATTTCTCAAACATTTATATCCGTTTACAAACTTTATCTCAAAAAAATAGAAAGGAAAAAGTTAATGTCTGATATAATTAATTAGGGAAAGTTAAAAAAAAATATATGAAAATTAATAAAAAAAATCAGATTGTTTTCGATCGATATAAGACGGGTCGTAAATAAATTTAGTAGAAAAAAGAAAACAACAAAAATATATATATATAATCTTATTATAAAGAGAGATCAATTATCATTAAAATAATACGTGTTAGTATCGAAATCTCTCAATTTTCTTTCAAATTAATTACAACGCACGTTTCGCTCATGGTTCTTATCGAATTGAACTTTCTTTAATCTAACGCAATTATCTTAAGATTAATCATTGAAGAAAGAAAACAAGGAAGATAAATCTAGGAAGTAATTATTTAAACGATACGACATAAAGAGAGAGAGAGAGAGAGAGATAGAGAGAGAGAGAGAGAAAGACATATACATGCGCGCGCGCACGCACAGAGAGAGAGAGAGAGCGAGAGAGAGCGAGATACATAAAAGTTTACTTACATACTAACACGTACATTACATATGGCCGACGTAATTCTAAGCTTTTCTATTAGAATATACCAATCGATTCACCTATTGATATACATATATACATATATATATGTATGTATGTATATGTAAATAGATATAATTCTTATTAGACATTGTAAAGAATTTATTCGAAATGGAAAGTAAGCGGAAAGTGAAAGAGCCGATCGTAAGATGGCCACAAGATTTCACTTTGCCTCACCATGTTCGTATTCTCTCTTTTATTAAACTATTCCACGCGTTCGATGCTCTTAAAATGGAGAACCTTTTGAGCGTAATCCGTACGTCGATTTCCTCGACAACGATTTATCTTGATCTTCTAATGCGTGCCTAATTGATGGTATTCGTACGATAGGTAGAAATTTTGTTTTTCGAAACTAAAAGATATTAATAATTATGAATCCTCTCATTTGATTGTAATTAATTACGAGGAAAGTAATCGGCTTCGTTAAGATCACATTATTGCGGACCGATAGAAAGTATTTTTTTTTATACGAATTTGATGATATCGCGTTTGGGCCAAAACTTTCTACGTTATTTCAAAATATCTATTACCGATCGAACAAATTAACCTGAAGTGTCTCGCAATGGACTCTAACACATTTTTAATATCTCTTAGAAACTTTCAGTCTCGCTTAGGTACTTTCGATTCGACCTTTAAAATTTATTATTATATTATCTAGATATTATAAAATATTATCGGGATTCTATGTTAATCATATCGAATGAAAATTTGTATTTTAGCATACTCGTTATTACGAATAAATGAATTTACGATAGAATGAATTCACTTGATGTATGTATACAAATGTAGAAAGTTTTTCTTGTGTAATATATATATATATTTATATATGCAGATATATGTCATAGTAAAATTAATTTTGTAATAAAACATAAATATTATATTATCACGTTCAATCTGGAATGAGAATGTATATATTAGTGAATAAATAAATGGAATTTTTCTTGATGTCATAACAAGCGTACGTATGCGTATACTTATATAAATATATATATATATATATATATATATATATATATATATATACATATAATTTTTATATTAATAGACATTAATTTGGAGAAAGTATTATTATTTAAACAAATAGTCCTATAACATTCGAATTGTCGAGAAATATCGTCGGTTTTGATTCGCTATTTTTTTTTGTTTTTTCTTTTCTCTTTTTCTTTTTTTTTTTTTTAGAAGTCTATCCGTAACAGAAAGTTCGTATTAGATGTCAGTGGAAAATGTAATATAATATACACACGTGTCTACGTATATGTGAATTTGTAAATATTTATTAATAATTTATTAGACCGTGTGAGAGAGTAGTATACGATGGCAAACAACAAATATCTACTACTTCATAAGTAGAAAACGTTGCTTTCACCGTATAACGTATAGATATTTCATAAAATTAATTACAATTAAAATGATTGAACAATACGTGTATTCATTGTTTCAATCGAATAATATCGATCGGTCGATAGTTCGAAATGAAAATTTTTTTTCAATTTATTAAACACCAAATCCAAATTTAAAAAAGAATATTGAGGATTTATTGAGGAATCGTTGACAATATATTATCTCATTTCTTAAAGAGATAAGATGGTGTATGATCGATGATGAATAATCCCACGAATCATTGTTTTCACCGCAAATTATACATTGTCTTATACAGGAAAGTAAGATTACGACAATGCGTACCGTTGAATTACTCGTAATTGGAGCTCGAGAAAGTGGCCGATACCTAGGGATGAGGAACCGAAACTTCTCTCAAAGGACCATTTTCTCCGTTCGTGGAATACAAAGTGACTTATGTATATATGCACTTATATATAAATATGCTTTGTGAAAGTTTTGTCTCATATATTGTATATACTACCTTTGGGTGGTACAATAACGACGTATTATTTGCCATGAGAATAACCATTTATATAGTTTTTTCTATCATCTGTCAGTCACTTTGTTATTTTAGCTTCCCATGAAACCTTAACATATTAATTATGCGACACATTAACTGAAATAACAATTTTTGTTTTTTGTCATCTCATATATATATATATATATATATATATATATATATATATACAGCAGATATTCGTATAATAATTTTATGGTAGACTTATTTTTTATGATAGACATTTATTTTTGGTCTAAATTAAATATATATATATATATATATATATATATATATATATATATATATATATATAAAACGCGAACGTTGCAAATTACTGTCCGTATACCCGTAGAAATATATATTTACGTTCAAAGTAATGCATGCATATGCGTATGCTTTACAATTACTATTCACATATGTGTATCTGTTCAAAGTACTGTTTATACACGCTTGCGTGTTTAAATTATAATCCGCGTATCCATATACATATATATCATATTATATGATTAAACTATAATAAGCAAAACTAAGAAAGATAGAGAGAGAGAGAGAGAGAGAGAGAGAGAGAGTAAAAATATAGTATGTATAATAGTATATTTTCGCAATCATAAAATAAATATAATATATGGAGCAAAATAAAAAAAAAGTACATTCAAAAAAATAAATCGAGCACAATCGGGATAAAAATGAGAAATGTAAAGGAAGAAAGATAGAAAAAAAAAAAAAAGAAAGAAAGGAAGAAAGTTGTGAATACTCCTTTCCTTTCCTTTTATTTATTTATTAATTTTTTTTTCTTTTTTCTTCTCCTGCTATCTTCGAACCAATCCCGTTTGCTCGACAGTCGATCAATTCCTTGATACAATCCGTGTCTCTACGACAATGCGGACCCGCCGGCCCACGTGTAATCGTAAGTGAGAGCAAGTAGTAGTGGTGGGGGCAATGTTAAGGTAGTAAAACGCTCTTGCACGTTCATACACACCGTTCACTGATTGTTTCGTTTATAAGGCTTGGAAGGTAAGTGACTTTTAGTTCTTCACTTGACTCGTCGAAAGGAGTAAGACGTACCGGAGAGGAGAAATGCTGAAACTGCAAAGATACGTGGGTGTCTCAATGAATCACTTTTATTTTCTATCTTTCTCTCTCTTTCTCCTTCTCCTTCTCTCTCTCTCTCTCTCTCTCCCTCCCTCTCTCTCTTTCCCTCTCTCTACCAATTTACTGTTTTATTTATTTATTTATTTTTCGTTTATCCTATTCTATTATTCGATATTATTTACTATTATCAATCCTAAACACTGCGTATGTAACTTTTTTATAAAATTACAAGAAAATTAAAAAAATACAGAAAAGAATTTGAAGCTTCGAGATATCGATCATCGAAATTATCGCGAATCGATGAAACTTCGTATATTTTGAGATCATAAAGATTATATAACTAATATCAAGTAAACCAATATAAATCCCTAATTTATCTCTGATCCCGTTCGAGTCAATTAATAAATAATTAATTTAATTTATTCTCCAAGGGATTTCCCTTCTTTCGTAACTTTTCTTCTTCTTTTTTTCTTTCTTTGTTTCTATCTGTTTCTTGTTTATTTTCTATTCTTTTTCAGATCTTACTTCTAATGGTGTTCATGTTTGCACTTGTAACTGCGATGCCCCGTCCAGGTGGTGGTGGACACGAGCAGTAAATGATTCAAATATCATTAGAAAATACAAATAAATATAACTCGAATGTATTATAAATCTTCAAACATTTTCAATGCTTTTCAGCACCCACTTTATAATACACGTGCCACATTATATCCATAAGCATCACCACACGCACGTAAAGAAAATTTATATACCGGTAGAGTCACATGACGACGATCATGATCATGAACACGAAGAAGATGGCTGGTGAGAAAGAGAGAGAGAGAGAGAGAGAGAGAGAGAGAGAGAGAGAGAGAGAGAAAGAGAGAGAGAAAGTTAGTTTCAAACGATCCTTCTCCGAACGTTATTACTGTTAACCCATTGCACTATTGTTATGTCAATTGTTACACGTTAATAAATTGTTGAAACCAAATCGATACCGTTTAAATTTTACCTTTTTTTTTTCTTTCTCTTCACTGAATTATTATTTCTTCAATTATTGTCGAATTATTTTAATCAAATGATTGGGCGAGGATAAAAAGATGTCAGATGATATATTAGTTAATAATATTTATCAAACATATATGTATATACATATACATACATACATATATATATATATATATATATATATATATATATATATATATATGTACGTGTATAAAAAAACAAAACTGGGTAACACAACGCAAAAGCATATGTACATATTAATAATAAATCTCCATGTCGAACACACAATTATTTCATCCCCTGGTAATAATCCAAGGTTTTATATGTCCTATTGATAGATCGATATCTATTTTGTACTGATCTTTCCTTCGATGACTATTCCTGTCGACGAGTAGTCTGACGAGACGTTCACTCATTTATTTCTTTATATTATTATTTGTAAATCAGAGAACGCATCTCCAATAATTCTAAATTATATAACCTGTAAATAAAATATGTATACATGTAAAAACTAATAATAGAATAAAGTAAGAAAAGAATAAAAGAACAAAAATTATATATATATATATATATTTATATATACATATTATATATATAATATATATATTACTATTATAAGTAATATCAGAAGACAATGAATATTTTCTATAATTAAAAATAATATTAAATTAATAATAAATTGAAAAATAATTATGATCATATTACCTAATAGATTTAATAACAATAGATTTTAATTAATGAAGAACATTCTTTGGATAATGATTAAAATTATCTTATGAAATGATATAACAATAAAATAAATTTTTATAATCAACAAATCTATTAATATTAACGTGACAATAATAATGACAGATATTAATGTAAAGAAATCGTCGTCTTCAAATATTAGTAACAATCAAACGAAAAATATTCTAACGAACCGACTCGTAAAACGATCAACGAGAAACTAAAGATATACATACGATTGAAAGTTATATATATATATATATATATATATATATATATATATATATATATATGTATATATATGTGCAAGTACATACCTAATGATTAAAAACAAATGAATAACAACGTTAGAGACTCGATCTACCACCAAGGCTTTTCTTCGTGAACCGGTACATGAACAGGTACATGAACTTTTTCGACTACTGGTACAGGTACATGAACCTTTTCGACTACAGGTACCGGTACATGAACCTTTTCCACATGGTGTATAGGAATTGGTACTGGCACTGGTACCTTTTTAACGTGATGGACTGGTACGTGAACCTTTTTCACGTGATGATGATGTACCGTGTGAACGTGATATGGTACATGAATCACGTGATGGGAACTAAGATGAAAATTAATTATTAGAAGGTCGATTAGAAATTATTACAATAATAAACGATTCGAAATTAATGTAATCAAAAATCATTGTGAAAATAGATGATGGAAAATTAATTTAAAAAAAATAAAAATAAAATGAAACGATACGAAATTAGTAAGCGTAATAAAAAAAAGTATTGTAAACAAAAGTAATGTAACAAATCGAATAATTCATAGTGTTTGTTTCTTATTCTTCTTCTTTTTTTTTTTTTAATGATTACGATTCGATATAAAATTAAAAGATGTTAAATGATGTATAATTTATGGATAATGATAGGATACTTTTCTTTTTTCTTTTTTCTTTTTAACTTACTGTCCATGATGACCAGGTACGGGCGATGCTAAAGCCACGGTCAACATTCCGAACACGAACGCCTGAAATACGATTGTGAATTTGTGATTATCACCATAAGGAAATAAATCCGAGCTCGCACACCCGTCTCATTGGTTATCGAAATGCAGAACGGCATTTTTTACGAACGTTTCACTGCATTTCTCGACCGATGCACTTACATACATAGGTATGTATTTCGCATTACGACGACGTGAAAATACTTCGTTTTTGCCGGTGAGATTGTCTCACATGTTCTATTTTTTTCTTACGTGATATAAATATGTGCATATGTATATAGTAAATATTATGATATATAATATAGTATGTACATCCCATGTGCAAATAATTAAGCAATAATTTTATTATCTTCGAAATAAATCACCACTTTTGTCATAATCTTCTTCGGAACAACATAATAAAATTAAAAAGTAATAAAATTAAAATATAAAATATAAAATATAAAATATAAAATTTCATTTATTTTTCAAAAAAGATTTAAAAAAAAAAAATATATATATATATATATATATATATATAAATGAAAAGTAAATTAAATTACATCTTAGAAAGTGAAAATGCGCGATACTAATGAAGATTTACTCGTGACAATAACGTACAAATTTATCCAGGTGATAATCCTTTCTTTTTTAATTTTCGATGTAAAAACAAAAAATAATCCAAAAGAAAATATATAAGAACAAAATATCTACAAACGATTAAACAATAATAATTATTCTCCCAAGAGGATCCATTGTCGTAGCAAATCTCTTCCAATAATAATACAAAAAATTTAACGCACAAAATTGTATAAAATTTCGTCATTTCTTATAAAAAAAAAAAAGAATTGAAATTAAGGAAAGAAAGAAAGAAAAAATAAAAAACGGCGAATTACAAGACACCGATAAAATTGTACTCACGACAATGATGTATGAATTCATCTTGGTGATCTTCCTTCGACAAAAACAAAATCTTCCTTGGAGGATCTTTGACTGGGAACGCAAAATTAACGAAATAAAAAAAATAAAAAAAAATGAAAAGGTATATGGAAACCACTTGAAAAGAATATTCGTAAAGAAAAAAAAATATAATACTTTCGTTTTCTTTTATTTATATATATCTTTTGTTTAACGATAATACGTCGCAATCGTTTGAGATGGTCTGCTTGACTCGATTTTATGAACGTCGATACGATTCTGCCTTTGACCGCTGGGGATGTGTGCTTATAAAGGACACGTGAGTGCCTTGGCCAAAACCACCCGGTGAAAATGATCAGGGTGGGGGAGAGAGTCATAATCCCGGGACATTATAGTTACGTAAAAGCAAGGAAACGATCGCAGACCGTTACGTACGTAATGTTTTACGTATATATGTGGGTATAATAGTAACACACAGGCTCCCAAAACGAAACATCGTCGACACTTGCACACGTCCGTGTGCGTGCGTGCGTGCGCGCGCGATCGTTCGCGCGCACGCAACTCTCGGAATATTCGAAAGAAGCTGCGTAACAGTGCAGCGTAGTGTGTCTTCGTAGTCGAAAGTTCGAGCCCAATTTTTCCTCCATTTTGTTAATCTAAGGCTTGAAGTTGATTGAATAAATTAAAAAAAAATAATAATAATAACAATAATAAAAGAAACAAAAAAAACCGAAGAAGATGGACAATTTTGTAATTGACAAAAGGGAAAAGAAAAGATGCAAATGTCAAGTGTGCGAAGTTTGTGATTGGAGGAGTGCGTGTGCGTTTTGAAAATAATTTTTGGCCAAGTGTCCGTGTGTTTGGGTGGCGTAAAGAAAAAGGATAAAAAATATATATATATATCAAATTTAATATTAATTCAATGTCGTGTTGTAAACAAATTTTGGATTCGTTCGTTTGCTCGGTATTTTTTTGGTTTAAATTACTTTCGATCCCTGTTAATGTTATCCAAGGCAATAGTCCGTCCCGAAGTAAAAGTAAATAGTCCGCTTGTTTATTTGCCAACTTGACTATAGTATTCTAAACGTAATTATACCGTATCATGGAACGCTATGGTTTGTAACGATACGATACGGTTAACATTGAATTACCGTTTCTATTTGCACATTTAATGTGGCGTCACAGAATGCGAGACGATGAAGACGAATAGTGTATATTCCATTATTAATAAGTTTTAAAGCCATCATCATTATCCGTTCGTAATTTTGTCCTTCCGATTCTTCGTTTCTTCGTCTATTTTCGTTCGTATAAAAACATTTATTTTCGTTACACCACGCGAACACGTGCATTATAACACAATAAATTCGAGTGTCTTATCGATTACTCGCGTATAACTGAATTACTGTAGTTTTATAATTATTATATAATTATAAGCTTCCGCATTTTCCGTATATAAACACGTAGTATCCTTAATTCGTTATTCGAGTAAGAACCTTCCAATAGTTTTTTTTTGTTTTTTACGTTCGTTGTTCGTTTTTTCTTTTCTTCCAAATATTGAATCGCATAATGAGCGCAATGCCTGTCGGAATATTAAATATTTTATATCTAATCATCATCTCTTTTTATATCCAATTTTTATTTCTTTTTGGTAAAGAATATTATCTTTTTTTTTGTATAATATCTTTATAAAACTATTTTTGTTCAGTAAAAAGATACTATTATTATTATATACTTACCATTTTCTTTTTGATAAAAAACAAGAAAAAATAATATACCATCACTTATCGTTTATTTAAATATAAAATATTGAATGAACTCTTAACTATTATTTATTGTTCATTTATCGAATAATGCAAATTTTCAAAATAATGAAAATTTCGATATTATTTATTGATCAAACCAATATACATGTATATCAACAGTATCTTTTATATCCGGTAGAAAATTGATGGTTGTAAATGAGTGAGAGCACGATGTTACGAGAACGAACCTCCTCGGAACACCATCAATGTCGTTCGTTTATAAATCGTCCTATCACACTTAATTGCGTATCTTTGAAAGATGTTCGATTAATTCGTTACGATCTCGAAGTTTTTGATTACCTAACCCTTTCTTCTTTCCACATTTGCATGGAAAGTTTACAGCATCGTTTTATCGTAAACACACTTAACGATTCCTCATATCGCGTTTTTCGTCCTTTCGTTAAGAATATCGTCTACGATAAACACCAAATAAATAATTCGTGAATTTCAATGAACTTTCATTACGTGTTGGCAAATTATAAATATTGATTTTTAGCTTATACAATAAGCGATAACTGAGAAACGAAGAAGAAAATGGATCGATTAATAAAACATGAACCAATATCTCTCATATGAATTTATAAATAGATTATATATATATATATATATATATGTGATATAATCCATATATATATATATATATATATATGTGATATAATCCATATATATATATATATATATATATGGATTATATCACAAATACGTATATGCAGATAGAATGAAAAGATTTGTGATTTTTTCAAATCGATTAATTTCACTTTTTCGAAAAATTTTAAGCTCATTATTAGGTTCGTTACTTTACAAAGGATAAATTTGTAGTCTTCTTTTTATTTTTTTTTTTTTACTCTGAAAACAAAAATTCCGTCTGAAAAATCTCGTTAAAGATTAATTATAATCTGATTTGATATGATACCCTGCAATATCATTCGTGGAATTCTTCGTCCATTTTTTTTTACGCGTGTGTTTGTACGTTTATACGTTCGCATAGAAGATATGTACGCATTTGTGCATCTCCAAAACTTCATACCGATTTCACTATTTCGGAATAGGTATCGATGTGTCGATAATATCATTACAATGTTGCTTGCGTCTCTACGTAATAGAAAGAAATCGTCTACCATCTTCCTCGTAAACTTTCAATGTTTATAACGCGCCCGGTTATTCGTTCGTCGCTTGTGAAATGTCAGTCGAATGTACATACTTAGTGATGTATATAACGTAACTCGGTTAAATAAATCAAATCATTTCCAATATCTAATTATCGATGTTTTAATACGACGCAAATAAGAGGAAATATTAATTGAAAGTATAGTACTTTTATTTCACGACGTTGGATTGTCGTTCGTACGATAAAGTATCATATCGCATTTAGCGAAAGTAAGTTGCGTAAATCGTACGGCCATTTTTTAATCGAGTACCGTTTAAAAAACAAAAAAAAACGAAAAAAAGAAAAGATGAAGAAAAAAAAGCAAAAAAAATAAACGAGGGCCACATCGACGCTCAGAAAAGTATTTGATTTATTTATCCGACGGGGAATCAGCGTCGTGGTCGACTGGAAATGAGTAATGTCGTTCAAGTGCAAGTTCAAAGGTTGCGACGTTTTTTTTTTTCAATTCGGTGGGAATTTTTTAAATCGATCATCTTTGAATGCGATTTCACGGAACACATACGAGGGTCCACGTAATGCGAGTTATTCGTATTATTCGTTCGAATTTTTTTTTCCCTTTCTTTTTTTACTCTTTTGCACCGAAGAGAAGCCGACAGAGTTACAGCAGGAAGTGGTGCAGTTCGCATACTTAAAATATCCTTCATACAGGGAGAAAGTGTTTCGTAACCAAACGAACATATACATATATATATATATATATATATATATATATATACATATACATATACATATATTTATGTATCTCCTTTATGTGCCTACGGGATGAAGGTTTGATCATCGTAGATTGGAAAAAGGAATATTAAAGGAGAGCATGCGATTCGAACCGACTGACTGTCTTGCCTGCCTTTCTTTTATTCTACTCGTGGAGTTTATGACGCGGAATTTTCAAGTTCGGAAGTGGAGAACTGGAACTGGATCTGGATAAATGGCCTATTAAATAAAACGATTATCTTCCGGCTTTCGAACGTTGCAAATGTCCTTCTTTTGAAAGCGAGGGTAACGTACGGGACGTTCCTCGTTACGTCATATTATATACATCATTTCGATTCGCGTCCTATAATAATATATAATTATATCGTGCAAATAACGGTAACAGTCTTGGAATACGTTTCTCCTTCGATCCCTTTCAACGCTCTCCATAGTTTTCTCTTATATCAAACGAATTAATTTCTTTATTGAAATCCAAATGAACCTCGGTACGAAATTCTGACACTATTTGATTTTGTTTCACGTTTTCAGCGTTGCGAAGTATCGAGTTGTAATTTCAATAAGGTTTGGAAATGTTTTGAAATAAAAAAAAAAAGGGAAATTTGTCGAAGACAAGAAGTAGTAGATTAAGTTATTTGAATCCAATTAGAATATGAGTTTAATTTAGATTTTTTAAATTTTGTTCAGGATTTCTATCTAACGTCGATGGATTTTTATCGGCAATATCTTTAGAGGTTATCCTTTCGAAAGTTATATTAAAAAATATTCAATAAATTATCATAAATAGGATTTTTCTATTAGTTAGCACTCGTGAAAGTTATTTAGACGATGTTTGATTTTCAGAGTAATATATTTGATATTCAGAGTCATCGTGCATCGAAAGGAAATGAGGGACATGGTGAATGAAAGTCTAACGTTGGAACTTGTCCAATGTGCTGCAACATAGTATATATGTGCTATTGCCATAAATGTAATAGATAATCGATTCGGAAAGAAACCTGGGGAAATTGACGGTTGATACATGGTAAAAAAAATTCTACATTTTAGCTCTGCTTCCTTTTCG
This sequence comes from Dolichovespula media, assembly GCA_911387685.1. NCBI lineage: Eukaryota > Metazoa > Arthropoda > Insecta > Hymenoptera > Vespidae > Dolichovespula > Dolichovespula media. The sequence goes on along the minus strand of OU426851.1, from coordinate 11,039,562 downwards.
CCATATAAAAATACATAAGACTAGTTTTACTCCATAACGGTAGGCAATGATCATGTAGACTCTTGATACTTTTTTTTCTACTCTTATTTAAATAATATCATTTTTTATATTGGATATAGTATTTCCATTATATCGTGTTTCTCTTTACAATTTATTGTTACACTGTTTTGGATAAATGTCAAAAGAAAATGAATTTACCAAGATACATCTGTTATTAAACGCTGAAGGTTATTTTTTTTTCTTCCTACATTTAGTTATAAAACGCTATATCATACGTAGGAATGTCAGTCTCTCCTGCCTTCGCACTTGGTCAAACGAAAACTTATATCATTTTGTCAATATAAATTAAATGCACCATTACTTTTTCTTTTTTAACTTCGTGCTTATTTCACCTTGTGGTTTCTGCCAATCTAATGGTTTACGACGATATATAGGCCATGGCGGTACTGTGATTAATGCAGCCATTACAAAACCTGCCCCTAGAATATAAATAGTTTGAGAGAATTGTTGAATGACGTATCCCCATATGAGACCAACGACCTGCACAAAAAGTTTTGTCATATTTTTTAAGGACTATATTAACGAATTGTCAAATTAATAATAAAAGCTGTTACTAACCCCGAAGAGAGTTATGATGACTCTTGATAGTCTCTCTGCTCTAGCTTGGCCATCGTAGTCCTGTAAAGATACATTCAATCAATTAATATTTATACACATATGATATTTAACATATCATTACATAAGTATGATACATAACTTTGTATATAATTCTTTATATTAAAATTTAAGAGAAATGTTTGAATAATTGTTTTATTATTCAATAATCCTTAATACACCAAACTTAAAAACTGTATCTTGTCCCTGACATATGGAGACGCATAACCTCTACATTTTTCATGCATTTAAAAAAACTTTACAATTCCTTATCGCTGAGTTACTATTTTTAGATCGAAATCAGATTATATTTATAACTTACCATATACGTGGGAATAGACTTAATATATTGTACCCAAGAATTCATTGTGTTAAATAAATAAATATTACAGACGTGGCAATATATAACCCCTCAAAGCAAACTTTGTGAAGTAATAAATCTTTATACACTTGCCTATACTGTTCGAAACAGTGCCATCTGCAAGAAGATTCTGTAACTACTTCGTTATTGCCATTCTACTTTAAACGAAACACACATGACTCGACGTAAAATAAATAGCGCGTTTTCAGGCGTTTTTTTTAATTTATTTACTGCCTATAGTATTTATACGATAAAAAAAAGAAAAATTAATAAATAGTCGAACAATAATTTTTCTTTCTTTTTTTTTTTCTTTTCGCAGATCCATAAAGGTGAACATTTATAAATTCTTATAAAATAATACTATTCTGTTATTAATCATATAACATTTGTATATTATAAAGAAAAATGTTCTCCTATATTTTTTTCATAACTAATTTTTCTCTATAAATTTATGTATTTATATAATCATTTTTATCTTAAAGCATTTGTTGTCCACGCGGATATCGTCATAACATCGTTTTGATGTTGTGCAAAATGTACAGCATCGGCGATCGTAGGAAACAATTCAAAAGTATGATCGTTAGATTCCAATAAATTACACTTGTTCATTGTTTCATAAACGGGACCGCAGGATCCAGTGATAAAAACGGACACGTCAATGTCATTGTATTCGTTAATTAAATTTTTTAATGTTTTTACACCGGCAGGATCGATGTATACCACTGCCGAAAAGTCCAATATTAGAGTTCGTATCTATAAATAATGCATATTAATTAATTAATTAATTAATAATCTCTCGAGAGATTATATTTGTAATAAATAAATATTATTAAAAGCAATCTTTACACAAAGCTAGTAACAAAATTATTGAAGAGAGCATAGCGAATATACCAAAAAAAAAAAAACAAGAAAGAAGAAAAAAAGAAAAGACGACACAATAAAAGAAGAAAGAGAAAAAAGACTTACAGTTTCCTTAGCCGACGTACTACCATAATAACGATTCGAAGAATTTCTAGTAATATATAGTTGCTGGGATGAACACGCAGTTAGTTCGTTGAAGTCGGGATTTGAGTATTTCATCTAAAAAAAAAAAAGAAAGAAAGAACAAAAAGAAATAAAATGGAATACAATATACCGTTCGAAGATCGTTTTTTTACAAATTTATATTACAAGTATACCTCGTCTGTTCTCTCATCTTCGACGACCTTCCTCGAATGTTTCTTCATCAATTCCTTTCTTGGTATCAATTTAGTGAGTTTATAAACTTTCTCACAGAAATGTTGCCTGGATGCAAAGTTTAGACTTCCCGAATAATGAAATATCTTAATGCCTGCTATCTCGATGGTCTGAGGCAAAACAAAATTGTATGTATCGTTACGATTGTATTAATAATAAAAGAAATTTTATACGAATTTGTCATACTCCTTTGTATCTTTTGGTGTCCAAATAGAGTTCGGTACCGGGTGCCAATGCAAGTAAACAAGCATAGGGTTTAGTAGCAATGACTATTAATTTTGCTAGGCATACTAGCAAACCAACGAGTAGACCATACTCTACGTCCAACAAAATAACGGTAAGAAATGTTATAGCCCATATAATGGCATCTATTTTATCCAATTTCCAAAACTTTATGAACTCCGTAATTTTCATCAGCATACCTTGAAGAGCCACTACTATTATACTCGCTAGGATACACTAGAAAAAAGTAATTAGACGTGTTTATAATGATAGTTCATATAAAATGCGCGACCTTGAGATGATAGACGGGACTTTCGGGATAGTATCGACAAAAATTATTTCTTCGTAAAGACTTATTTCTTTTCTTCGAATAAATTAATTTTAATGTAAATTTCGACAAAAAAAAAAGAAAAGAAAAATTGCACGAATCCTAAATCTTGAACAATTGCGAACTAATAGAGTTGATAAAAATACGTGAATATTACTCGTGGGAGAGGTTCGAAGAATGGTCCAATCCATAATAACACACTGATTAAAATACTACAAGATATCAAGCTCGCTAGTTGTGTATGTCCGCCGACGGTTTCTTGGATCAATGATCTCGATAATGAGGCGGTGAATGGCATGCAAGAGAAAAACGATCCGAAAAGATTACCAAGACCCTGGGAAAATAAAAAAGCAAAAAAACAAGTATGTTCGGTATTATATCCATCATTGTGAATTTTTATTGTTTGTATTGTATATAAAAAGAAAAACGAAACCAAAAAAAAAGAAAACACTCGACGATATGTTGAAACATAATAGATAATTGTACTTACCTGAGCAACCAATTCTTGATTGGCATCTACTTCGTAACCAGCCTTTTGCGCAAAGATCAAAGCCATTGACATAGATATAGTATAGGAAACTAAAGTGATTACGAAGCTATCGAGTAGAACGTTCGGTATCAGAGAAAGCGGTGGTATCGATGGTTCTGGCAATCTGAAAGATATAAACATGAGCATGAGCATAAGCGTAAAACATAATAAGAAAATCGTAATTAGAAAATTTTTCTAAACAATTTTTCTATGACTTTTTTTTTTGTCAATTACGATGTATCTCATTTGAGATTAATATAATATTACAACTCAGGATCATTTCTATAAATTTACCCGACTGGTATATCACCGACTGTCTTGATATTGTATACTTCAGTCAAATTCATGTACATTGATATCAAAGTACCGCTCACTACTGCCAACATTTCTATAGGTATTGGAAATGGACTTATTTTTGCGAATCTTGGCTAGAAAATATAATAATTATTATTTTATCTTATATGTATATATTTAATGTTGTATATAATATATACGAATGTTTCAACGAAGAGTGTCCATCAGGATTATTGTGAAATCTAATGATTTATTTTTTTTTTTTTTGTATTTATGATAAGGATCTGTCCCACTCGAAAACATAATTGATTTGTCTCGGCCTTTTTCGAAAATATCATTGTATTTTATAATAACCCTGATAGATACTTTTCATTGGGACATTCTCTCTCTCTCTCTCTCTCTCTCTCTATATATATATATATATATATATATATATATATATATATATATGGATATAATGATATTGCTTACTTTTAAGACCTCATTGTTAAATATCAAAATAACGATTGTTATCGATGATAAACTCAAAGCAGCAAGATTGACACTATCGAGATTATTGAAGATGTCGAAGTAGGTCTAAAAAATGATGGTAAGACGTAAGAAAAAAAAAATTGTTTACGTAAGTAATTATTTCGATCGAATATACGTGTAATAAAAATATTACAAGGAGGTATGTACTCGTACTCACGAGAATCAGTTTAAATATACCTCTTCGCGGTATCAGTGTTAAACCAAGAAGATCCTTCACTTGTGACGTGAAGACATGTAATCCGGCAGCTGTGGTGAAACCACTTATTAGGCTATCGGCCAAAAACGAAGATATAATACCCAGTCGTAATACGTACATTCCTAACTAGACAAGATACCTTGAGTTACACGTTAAATATCGATTCGATCATTGATTACGAGAACATTCAACGGCAACGTCACCTGCGTTAGACCAACGACGAATGTAACAACGGTGGCCACTTGTATCGGCGTGTAATGATCATTGATCATACCCGATCCCGCCGTTATGTTCTCACCATAAATCTTCGTGCCATTGTTCGAGAAATTTTCCGATGAGCTATAGGTAACTACCACTTTCCCCGTCATCATGCATACGACCGCGAATGTACCTACAATTTCGAGATAAAGTATGTGATTGAGGAATTAAAAAAAAAAAAAAAATGTGTCATTTTAAGGATTAAATGTATTCGTTCGAAGGGAACTTACCCATCGAATTGTGCCTGGATGTACCGAATAAGAAATATATTAAAACTGGAAAGAACGCCATGTAAATACCAACTATGGATGGTACGTTTCCCAATATTGCATATGCCATTCCTGTCAAATAATAATAATAACAATAATAATAATAATAATCATAATGATAATGAATTATCCATTTGAAAGAAGATCATAATTAATTCAATCAAAAAATTATATTAAAGATATACATTTAGATTCATATTGAAACCAACAAAATAGAAAGTTTGTTCGTAAGAAATTTTAGATATATCTCAAACGTAAATTCGAAATTTTTATTATAAAAATAATGACAAGATAAAAACTGTTCACGTACAAAAATTAATAATATTTTTCGAACGTAAATTATAATTTATAATAAAAATAAGAAAATAATGAGATTAATTAGGCCTTTTAAAATTTTTAATTTGTATTTTAAAATATGATAAAAAAAACTTTTGTCAGTCTTCGTCTTAATTAAAAAAAAAATAAAAATCAATTATATATATATATATAAATAATTTTTAATTGTATAAAATTAGAAATTATTAAGAAAATTATTATACCTTGAGGTATATGCATCACGGCAACGGTAATACCTGCTACGATATCACCAAGAATGTTACTCCTCCAATTATATTCTGGCAACCATGAGATTAATGGTACAGATTTTTTCAACATTTTCCATGGGCTAGCGTTCCTCCATCTCTTGGACATCTTTTCGGTAACTAATCACAATATAGACTCGTAATAATAAATTAAAAGATAAAAAAAAAAAGAAAAAATTATTATTTCAAGGACTCGTTTCGCTTTCGCGGAGATGAAATCCAACAAGTCGAACTATTAAAAACTAAACCGAGATAAAAGTGATTTAAGATCACTGACTCGACTTACGATTTCTCTTTGGTCTCGCATACTTGCACGTTCGATGCAGTTCGTCTTGACGATATATCGGTCGTATCACCGTCATTTCCGATGTTACCGTCGCCATATTTATTCTTCGAACGGTCTGTTGAAAGGAAAAATAAAAAAAAAAAGAAATAAAAAACAAAAAGAAAAGAAAAAAAATCATTGGAAATAAAGAATGACCAAAAGATAGGATATTCTCGAATAAAAATGATGGTTTTCTCGACGAAAAAAAAAATTAAATAAATAAATAAAAGAATTCATTTATTCATCATAAATTAATGATCATATTCGACGTAATAAAAGTCAACATTTTGTTGTTTTTCATTTCCTTCGCAGTATTCTTTCGAAAGAAAATAGTTCTTTCGAGGAATAAAAAGCAAAGGAAAAAGTAAAATAAAAGTAAAAAACATTTTTATTGTCAAGACAATGGAGGAATATTAATAATTCATCTAGGATAGAAAGAATGTTTATTCGAAAGCATATGGCAGAAATATATTGGCCTATTTTCTTTTTAATATCGTGTTGATAGTTCGCGGTGACGTATGTGTTTCGAAATAAAAGATTCATGTTTGTTTTTGTTTGAGTGAAGAATATCGTGCATGCCAGACAGCTTTGTTTCGCTAATGAACATATTGGCAAATGTTAATAACTCGGTTCGTGATAAGCCAAAAAGTTCAATTGCTTTTCCAAGGATATTTCATTATGTCAGTGCAAAATGAAAAAGAAAAACGAGTAAATGCGAATAAAAAAAAAAAAAAAAGAAAAAAGAAACCGAGTGAAACGGAGAATGAAAAAGAAGAGACCAAAGACATTAATTTCAAATAAATTATAAATTTGACAAAATTTATATATGTATATATATATATATATATATATATATATATATATATATAAATAACTTAATTTCAAATAATAAGAAAAATTAATTTCAAATGAATTATAATTTCTGCCGACAAATGAAAGAACTTAATTTTGGTAAAAAAAATGTTCTCGAATAAATTTTTTTCTTGTCTCTTGTTTTTCTTTTCTTTTTCTTTTTCTTATACTCCTAAAAATAAACTTCGATGAAGTGATTCCATTTTTCTCTTTCATCATCTTTCGATATAAAATCGTATCGAATTCTTTTTAAAATGTCAGGGTAAATACGATAAGAGGCCGACTATTACACATGATTTAATCATAACGACTACGACGTCGGAGAATTCCAATGATTTTATTTTTTATTTTTTTTTTTATTGTCTCTGAGGCTTTCATCCGAGCAATTGCTTTCTGACAGTAATTGTGCCATTAGAATGACAAATAAATAGAGCATATATTATCGACGAACGCTAAAGTTTAACCGATACGAATGATTTAGTTACGAAAATAGGCCTATTACTTTCC
>OU426851.1:10997419-11027419 GCA_911387685.1 Dolichovespula media | reverse complement strand
TGGCATAGGTAAACGAATGCACAGGTTTCTTTCAATATTTCATTTAAAACGCAAGATAACGCGTTTTGCCATGTTCGCAAGTGGAAGCCATGATAACTCGTTCGTGCATTTTAATGACAAATTCGACTGATGATTCGTTGACAAAAATATAAACAAATACGCGTACAGGCGTTTTTGTGGTAACGGGCCTTGGAAATGGATTCAACGATTATTTGAACGATGTATGAAGTACACGGAGTACTTTAAATTAATATTTAAACGATGGTACGTTCGCTCAAACGTTACACGGCTTGTAACACGCGTTAAATACGAAATAATTTTAATTAACATTTCAATATGGTTTAATTTTGAACGCGCAGTCGTTAACTTTGTCCGATATCAACGAAAACGGACTCTCGATTGATTTCGATTGATAGTGAATCAGTTTTCTTTTCCATTCTCCGAAAATTCACGAATCAACATCACATATTCACATTTTACGTACGTACGTTCAAGTTTTAACAATTAACAATATAGATAATTTATATAATCGTTTATTGTATTAATATATTATATAATTAATATATAATGTAGACGTGGTACAATAAAGTGATGTTTAAACATTAATACGTTTAGTTAAACATTACACTAATACGCGATAAAATACGCACAAGAATCTAATTTAAATTTCCAATATTTAAATATCTTTCATTCAGGGTCGTTTATTATCAACAATAGGTAGGTTTATTATCAACAATAACAAACGTTCAGCTTAGCTTTGCCAGTTATCGAACTAGTTTTATTTTGGATTTCGACGAGTGAAAGTGAAAATTCCTTGATTTCATCGAATTCCATGAATTTTTTTTACGGCAATGATATAATTACTTCTATAATTGTATCTATTGTATCTTTTTTCCGTATTCGGACATCGTCGCAATGTTAAATGACAAAAAGGACAAAGAGACTGTTGTTCTCACTGTTGTTCGTCGCAAATAGAAATATCGGTCGGAATAAGAAACTCGTTAGTTGTTTTTCTCGTCGCGCAACAACAACGAAGACTCCAGATGAATGTATTACTTTATATCAAACATTTCGAATATCTTCAACATTTTCTTAATGACTTTAAATAAGAATCTATCGACGAAATTCGCAATCATTCAGTTATCAACCCAATAAACAACAAACGGATTTGTTCGACTACGCGCAATGCAATCGTTAAAATCGGTCTTTGTTCGCAAAGGGGTTTTTTTTCTTTTCTTTTTTTTTGCATTTTTAACAGTCGCACAGATTGTATTTATTATAAAGGATAACGGAGTTTTTGCGAATTAACTTCAGAGTAGTTAATAAATAATTATCGCGATTTAGAGTCGGTGCATCATTGAAAAGGATCTCTCAACCAAGTTCGACGTCGAGCTATCTCATTTTCAACCACCTACGAATCATCCCCCCCCACCCTTCCTCCCTCCACTTAAAATTTCGACTTAAATTGCGGTCGAGTGTTTCGAAGCCATCGCAGAACTTCTTAAATGGTGAGTGAATTTATAACTCTCTCCGATCGCTCAATCGTGTCGAGGACTAAATCGAGTTCCGAATCGACCCGAGTAATTCGCTGTGATTATATTTATGATTAGATTTATGATGTATAAGAGGCATCAAGTGACCACGAGTAAATTTCATCGGAGATTAACTCGTTAATGGTTTCCGTGGATCTCCAGATTTCGGCAAAACCCTCACGTGGTGAGATTCGGATCTGTATTACCTGCCATTTATCGAAATGATACGATTTGATGCAAGCACTACCGGACGAATGGCTTCACATTTCAATATATTTTTAAAATCCTTTTGATCTAAAAGATTGAACATTAAAGTATTAAAACTTAACATTACTAATAATATATTAACAAATAGATAGATTGGATATAATAGAATTTTATGGACAAATATTAAGTATATAAAATTTAAGGATTAAAAAACATCAAGATTTTGTCGATTATTTTTGATCAAAAATAATAATTAGCGAATATATATATATATATATATATATATATATATATATCATATATTATTTTAATAAAAATCGGAACATTACTTCGTCTCGATAATATATACGAAATAAAATTCCTCCCCGCCAATTCCATTAGTTTTCTTTTTCGTGATTTCTCATGTTGGAATAGTTCTCTTAAACTTTTTAATATATAATATAATAATGTAATAATAAGAATAATGACAAGAAGAAGAAATAGATAAAAGAATGCATACATACATGCATATATAATTATATTATATAAAATAATATTTGACACATAAGTATTCACTAATTTTCATATCGATTATATTTATTGTCGTTTATACATTTATATATCGTAAAATAATTGCGTAGTATTTATTACTGTCGATTACTGCGATAATAATTCAAACAAATGGCGATGACAGTGTTCAATGTTCGCACTTGTAGTTCGTATCTTCTTCCTACATGTCGCTGAAGTTACACGCGCTTCGAGTAAATGATAATTAACTGTTGTAATACGTGATTCTACAAATCATTTTTTATTATTTCTCTCTCTCTCTCTCTCTTTTTCACTCTTTTTTATTTTTATCGCCTCGCTGATAAATATTCTAATCATAATAAAATTTCATAAATCAATGGATTTACACTTGGCGTCATCGATAGTAAAGCCAATTCGATAGCAATTTATGAAACGAACTGTGCTCATTCGATTCCTCGATCGATGTATTGAACGCATCGATAATTAATCGAGATTAAATTAATTGGTACACAAGATTCATTGTCAAACATATCATTGGCACCTAACTTCGTTATTTTTTATTTTTATTTATTTATTTTTTTCAATCAGATTATCGACGGGAATTCATAAGTTTCGTTCGATCTGATATCAATCGATAAAATTTATTTCTTCAACATCAAAAATAATCGATTGTAAGATGATTTAACAAGAAGATCGTTACAATATTAGATATATCACATTGATGTTACAACGTGTATGGGATTGACGATTTAAAGAAATTATTATTTAAAATAATAATTAATCATTAACGTTGTACGTTATTTACATTGCATTCCAGTTTATATCACATCCGTTTATTTCATTGCCGAATAATTTCAAGCCTACTTCAATTATATTGATAATCGGTGTACTGTACCGATCATGTACGCTCAAATCGTTGTTCAACCACAGCATTTTACCCGAATTTTTCGAATCCGGCCAAACAACGTCCAGTAAAGCATCGTTCGTGCCATTTGGAGTTGGATTTCTGTAAATAAGTTAATATTAAACAAACGTTTACAATATTGATTGTTAATATACGATCCATTTTGTATGCTAACCCGTATTTAACAAAATTCGTCCACAAACGGGTCATCCTTTGTTGTAGTAACGTCATCTCGTTCTTTGCCTTCGGATTTACTTGGAATAAATCTGAATAAAATATCATTTCAATTTCATCAGCGTGTGCCGCACCTAAAAAAATTAATTTAGTTATGATTAATAAAGAGAAAACAAGAAATAAAATAAAAATGTTGACACACACAGACATATTGTCTAATCAAATGGCTTCATATAGACGATTAAAAAGTCTGCGTGATATTCAGACTAACATATATGAACATAATGTATTATACCCTTAATGTATTAATCCCAAGACAAAAATAATACCCTGCATATATTTCATATATAACACAAAATTTACCGTCTATATTAATGTGATCTATGATTTTGTGTAGCGATTTGTTATAAGCAAAATCATATCGATAGTAATAAAGCGGATCATTGAATTTTGCCATTAACTTTTGCGTGTAATCTATAGGAGACATCATGATGATTTCCGTAGCAATCTAGAAATTATTACAAATAAATTAATTTATAAAAATTGTATTTATTATTTAATTTGACTAACCTTTATGATTTTATGTATGGTGACATTCGTTATTTCTTCGCTTATATTCAACCCTTTGATGTTTTCAATACCAAGATCAGAAGCGAATTTCGAAGATACATTTACACAATCAATAATACCTTGTAATGCTGTAAAATTCAAAATAATAATATAAAGAAAATGAAAAATGAAAATTTATGTAGGATTAATGGCGATATAACTAACACCCTGCGAATGCAACAACTTCGTCTTTTGTGTAGCCTAACATTTGAGGCCCATGATTATAATTTCCGGATTCGTATTTTTTTAAAGAACATTCAGTTATGAACCAATCTGGACCGTAATTTGGATTCTCCAAGGTTGGCTTCAACGGAGGATCCACCTAAAATAATGAGCGTATGAACATTTCTATTCGAAATAATAGAATCATTTCAAAAAAGAATTCCTACTAGTGTTGCGTTCGTAACCGTTCTAGTCAAACTTTCTACATCGATTTGATAATAAAATTCAAGTAACTCGTCAACGTTCGTAGCTTTAGATCCAAGTTGCTTAGCGAATTCGTAAGCTCTTTGTGTTGCATCTTCTGGTTTAATGAATCCCCACAAACATAATGGCACCCCACTCATCCCAATTGAACTACGGAACAGACCTGTTAATAGAACGAAATTAAAGATAAGACGAGTGTTAAATAAATTATGATTTTGAGTATAAAGAGATTCATTGGATACCTTTTGATTTCTCTGAAAGTATGTGAAAACCTACACTAACGCCACCAGCACTTTCGCCAACTATCGTCACCTTCTTTGGATCACCACCAAATTTTGCTATATTGTCGCGAACCCATCTCAGACCGAGATTTTGATCTTTCAGACCTGCGTTGCCAGTTGCATTTTGATGTTGCAATGCTAAAAATCCTATACGGGATATTATTAAAACCGATTTGTTAATTTGTACTTTTCATTATTACTTATTTCATTGTTATTCCTTCTAAGAAGTCTTAATAATTTGGCAAAGTTATTTGTAATATTGCCACGATAACGGCGAGTTTTTCAATCAGCAACGTATTTGTTCTGTCAATAATTTGCGATCGTAAATTTTGTTAAGTTAGTTAGCCGTTTGCCAGACGTCTTGTTTATCGATCGTTCTTATCTAATTAATGAGAGAATCAACGTATTGACGCGTATATTCGTTGCCATTATATCTAAAAACTTCGGTAAAAATTTGTGTTTCATTTTTCAATTACTAGAAAAATTAAGTATCGTACCAAGAGCACCCAATCGATAATTAACAGTGACGACTACGATGTCTTCTTCGATGAGATAATCAGGAGAGTAATAGTATTTCGAATCTACTCCACGAACGAAGCTACCCCCATGAATCCAATACATAACAGCTTTGAGTTTCGTGTCTTCTCCATCTTTTGGTAGCTATGGCGATAACATTGGAAAATAATGTTTATAGACCAAAGTAGTAATCTTGCGAGATTGTAATTCCTACGTGCTAAAATATCATAAATGTGGAGTTTAATGATGTACTTTTACGTAATGAACGAACTCATGGGTAAAGTTTGTAGCGAAAGTGCATAACCGTTGATTAGCATGATGATTCCATAAAAATTGACTTTCTATTGTTTGGTAATCGAGTTAATAGAACGTGACGTTTTTTTCCATTATTTCTTCTTTTATGTTCAGAACGTTGAGAAATCGTAAGGATGGTTTAATGTTTCAAGTACTTAATTTAACACGATTGAATACAGTGATAAAAAGTAATGACAATAAATTTTCTTCTATACTTATTTACAAATATATATAAATATATATATATATATATATATATATATGAAAGGTATTAGATGAATATATCGTTTCGATAGTTAACGTGTTAAATACTGAAAAGATGAAAAATCACCTTCGGAGTGTAGACATTGAGATTCAGACAATCTTCTTGGCCGATAAATTTATCACCAGATATTTGTGGACAAATAGGACCATCCTCTGAAGCATCAAACACTTTGGTCCATGGATCTACTTCGACAGGTGACTAAAAGAAATTCTCATTCACTTTGGACGTCATGTCTCTCTCTCTCTCTCTCTCTCTCTCTCTCTCTCTCCATTTTTCTCTTAATGACGATAAACTTACTCTATATCGAAGATGACCAACTGGTGGTTTGCCGTAAGGGATACCTCTGTAGGAGTGATATTTCTTCGATTCTTTGATTGTCGTCAAAACGCGACCCTTGATCGGTCCTTTGGTTGTTTGTATCACTGGTGAGAATTCAACAGCCAAAGACCAACTGAACAAGAGAAATACATAGAGGAAGGACAAATTGTACGTCTTCATCGTTAGCTCAGCTTAACTGCACGACTAATGATTATTTCGTGGGTTAACATATATAAAATGTTTTAGAGAGTGCTTAAATAGAACTGGTGGGGTATAGTTATCATGGCGCAAAAATATTAGCATTCGTATATTATCATTAAATATAACTTGCCTCATAAATATCCATTGATATGTTACTGGCCATTTATCACAATGCCTTCATATGTTGAAATACGTTAGCAGAATATAATTTCGAGGAGGCGTGTGCTATCTCCGATCTGTCGCAACATAATGATTAATATATCCTTTGTCGACAACATACGATTACCGTTTTGTTAATTCTTCTACAAATAAAACAGGTCTTATCATAATCCAGAAACTCATTGGGCAATTCGGTAGCTAGCTATAAAGACTATACATCAAAAAAATTCTTTGTTCATTCGATTCTCAATTTTATATATAGTTTTTATCGATAAACAATTAAAATAGATAACGTTCCATTTCTTATGAAATCTATTAATGAAGTATAATTAATGTTTCTTCTTAACACGATATGTTGAATTCGAACGCGAATTAATCATTCGGGACTAAAATATTGCTTCTTTATTTAATTAGGTATTTTAAATCGATAAACGTGTTACGTCTTGATGCGTAACTTTAAATTGTCAGTTTTTGGAATAACCATGAAATCTTCTCCAGGAATTGATCTTAAAGAACTGACATTGATGAATGCTGTGCTAAGCAACATGACAGAAGATATAGCTCGATAGAATAAAATAGTAAATAACCTGATAGTAATAGTAAAATAGGCTGAGAGACGAACGAATGAGAGAGCAATGTATTAAAAATAACGATTAGAAGTTCCTTACCTTTAATTCGGGCGATGTAATTATTCAAGAACGAATTTCTTTTTAAATGATGAGCAAACAACGTTCGACACTTTTATGGAAGAATACAAAGCGTTCAACCTATTGCAGATTTATTGATTTATACATACAGTTTTGTTAGTATATTAACAAAAACACAAAATTACGGAACGCAGACACGTTAACTAACAAATCGGTTTCGTCGAATGCAAAATGCAAATTCTTCGATTAATTATCTTTTTTAACGAATCTATAATAAAGATTTATTAAATAATTATCGGTTTCAACGAGTACAGAATATAGATTTATTAATTAATTAGCGGTTTGATCGAATGCAAAATACAGACTTAAGAACTAATCGCATAGTTATTATGTAATTAGTAGCCGTATTTATAGAATGGTGAATACTGAATGTGCTTTTTGATTATCTTTTACTAATAGCGAACTTTCTTTTTTCCCCTTCCTCAGAGGCATCCACCTCATCACATAAGGAATTTGTCAAAGATAAACAATTTTCTTTTCTGTTTCTCTATTTCTCTCCCTCCCCCACCTCTCTCTCTCTCTCTCTCTCTCTCTCTCTCTCTCTCTCTCTCTCTTTCTATTGTTTGCCTATCTCTTTCTGTTTTCACTTTCCCTCTATTTCTCCTATCCATATTTCATTCGTACTACTGGATAAAAATGGTAATAGCTACTATTCTAATTGGTTCAATATTTACACTCAGAAGTCTCTTGCATTACGTAACCAAAACCGAATGACGTAGGACTAGAAGAATTTATTGGAATGATTCAACGGAATGCAGTTTTATGAAGAGTGGTGTTGTAGATAGTCTGAACATTTTATGTCATGTCTAGAAGTATTAGGTGAATGGATGGGTGTTCTGAGTTTCGATGAGTTATAAGGTACTAACAATGGCCCAATGATGTTGCTACCTTTTGATAAATATTTAAAGAAACGTTAATATAATTTTCTTTTTCTAAATGGCTCTTAAGTTTACGTATTTAAAAGAAAAAGGAAAAATAAAGGTAAGAAAATGGATTTGAAGTTCTTCGAAGTTGACTGCTGGATCATTTAACAATTAAATTCCATTTATAAATATGTCCCATTGAAATTACAATATAAATGTAACTAATTATTTAAAAAATTCGTTTCAAGTGAATGATTAATAATTAATCTTGTATCTTATTTTTCCCATTTGATATCACATCCGTTACTTAATCCACCCATAAATTGCAACCCAGTTTCAATCATAGTAATGTCTTTACTGTTGTGTCGGTCATGAACTTCCAAGTCATCGTTTAACCACAACATTTCACCAGATTTTCTCGATTCTGGCCAAACAACGTTTAGTAAAGTATCGTTATTCCCATCTGGTGTTGGATTTCTGTAAACAAGTAAATATTAATCGAAAGTTTTTCGTTTCCAACATTGATTGTAACTAGACAATCCATTTTAGACGCCAACCCGTATTTAATGAAATTCGCCCACAAACGAGTCATTCTTTGTTGCAACAGCGTCATCCTGTTCGTTGCCTTTGGATTGACTTGGAATAAATCTGAATAAAATATCATTTCAAGATCATCACCGTGTCCAGCACCTATAACAATTAATTATTATGATTAATAAAAAAAATGAAATAAAAGAAATTGGATAAGTAATTGTTAGGTATTTCTCCTATTCATCGGCATCGGATAAACGAAAGATTTATTATGTTACTAAACTATTAAATATTTTTGGCATAGATGTTAATATTTAACAATATCCTTGATATTATTATTATCGTCAATGGTGCATATAAATCGATCATTAGAAGAAAATATCTTCATTAAACCTAAAATATCCTCCAAATACCTTACATTAAACTTATATTGATCCGGGTAGATCACTATTGACATTTCTCAAGTATCTGGAAAAACTCTTCCCTTTTAGACAGCCTTGAAAGCATTCCAAAAAAGATGTCAATAATCAGTAGTTACCCCATCAATAAAAAACAGTCATCTTAAATTTGACCCTGGATCGAGAAATAACAGACACATCTCAAATCGTAGCAAACATCTTCCAAATTTAACTTGTTACTTTGATCTTCATATATATGTGTATAAACTTGTTATTCTAAAGAGAAGACATATTTATTTCTGATTCAAATATTGCTCATTGACACTATTCCATATAGTGATTTAAAAGTCCGTGTGAGTACAACTTTCAAAGGATTAGAACCATTAAGGTATAGTTCAGAAAGTGGAGGTTAACAAGCAACATAGTAAGTGGGGAAATGGATTGATTGATAGTGGGCTTCCAGCAGATTTATTCCATCATAATATTTAGAACTAATAGGAATGACGAAGGAAGAAGATATGTAACAATATCGGATAAGGAACCACAGCCAGAAAATGCCTCAGTTAAAAGTTATTGGACAAAATCGTAGAGAAGTAGAATACGGATACCCCTTATACAGGATATATGTCATCCTACAACACCGGTTTATTTTATCTCCCAGATCATGTAAAATGTTTGATCTATGGGACACTTGCATTAAATGAAAAATACCTCTCGACAAAAAACCATGCTGTCATCTCATCCGAACGTTGCCAGAGATATTACACTGGATGCAACAAGGCCTCTGGTCAGGCTGTCAAAAATGCGGATTCATTAATGTTGGAGGTTGCTACATTAAACTACCATTATGATCATTGTCATCTTATTATAGTATGATATAATGTAGTATGCGGTAGATAATGTCTTGTTACATTAACAGCTACGTTTTCATATTCAAATAGTTTTTGATCGGGATATTTTCAGAACAGAGTTCCTCTTCCCATATTGATGCCAGTGTCCTTCTCCATCAACTTTTAAATTTCGAAACATCACCAAGGTAATACCCTGGAGTGACTAATACACTTAATGTATAAACCTCGAGCCGTGGAATAACCTGTATATACTGGAAATACATATGTAAAACTTACTGTCGATGTCAATACCAAACATGATTTTGTGTAGCGCCTTGTTATAAACGAAATCATATCGATAGTAATAAATAGGATCGTCGAATTTTGCCAGTAATTTTTGGGTAAAATCTATAGGAGATATAATGTAAATTTCCGTACCGGTCTAGAAAAGATCATAAATAAGATAATTTACCAAAATCTTACTTATCACTTAATTTAACTAACCTTTATGATTTGACGTAAGGTGGCATTCGTCATACGATACTCTACATTTGGCATGTCGAATTTTGTGATTCCAAGTTGAAAAGCGTATTTCAGAGGATATTTCACGCATTCGAGAATACCTTCCATTGCTGCAAAATTCAAAATAATAGTATAAAAGTAATGAAAATATGACGAATAGCAATAATACTAACTTTTAGTGAAAGTAACGAGTTCATCTTTGGCGTAGCCTAACATTTGAGATCCATGATTATAATTTCCGGATTCGTATTTTTTTAAAGAACATTCAGTTATGAACCAATCTGGACCGTAATTTGGATTCTCCAAGGTTGGCTTCAACGGAGGATCCACCTAAAATAATGAGCGTATGAACATTTCTATTCGAAATAATAGAATCATTTCAAAAAAGAATTCCTACTAGTGTTGCGTTCGTAACCGTTCTAGTCAAACTTTCTACATCGATTTGATAATAAAATTCAAGTAACTCGTTAACGTTCGTAGCTTTAGATCCAAGTTGTTTAGCGAATTCGTAAGCTCTTTGTGTTGCATCTTCTGGTTTAATGAATCCCCACAAACATAATGGCACCCCACTCATCCCGATTGAACTACGGAACAGACCTGTTAATAGAACGAAATTAAAGATAAGACGAGTACTAAATAAATTATGATTTTGAGTATAAAGAGATTCATTAGATACCTTTTGATTTCTCTGAAAGTATGTGAAAACCTACACTAACGCCACCAGCACTTTCGCCAACTATCGTCACCTTCTTTGGATCACCACCAAATTTTGCTATATTGTCGCGAACCCATCTCAGACCGAGATTTTGATCTTTCAGACCTGCGTTGCCAGTTGCATTTTGATGTTGCAATGCTAAAAATCCTATACGGGATATTATTAAAACTGATTTGTTAATGTGTACTTTTCATTATTATTTATGTCATCGTTATTCCTTCTAAAATGTCTTAATAATTTGGCAAAGTTATTTGTAACATTGCCACGATAACGGCGAGTTTTTCATTAAGCAACGTATTTGTTCTGTCAATAATTTGCGATCGTAAATTTTGTTAAGTTAGTTAGCCGTTTGCCAGATGTCTTGTTTATCGATCGTTCTTATCTAATTAATGAGAGAATCAACGTATTGACGCGTATATTCGTTGCCATTATATCTAAAATCTTCGGTAAAAATTTGTGTTTCATTTTTCAATTACTAGAAAAATTAAGTATTGTACCAAGAGCACCCAATCGATAATTAACAGTGACGACTACAATGTCCTCTTCGATGAGATAATCAGGAGAATAATATAATTTCGAAGCTTGTCCAGTCATGAAGGAACCTCCAAAAATCCAATACATAACAGCTTTGAGATTAGTGTCTTT
The DNA here is from genome assembly GCA_911387685.1 of Dolichovespula media. Lineage (NCBI taxonomy): Eukaryota > Metazoa > Arthropoda > Insecta > Hymenoptera > Vespidae > Dolichovespula > Dolichovespula media. The sequence continues at coordinate 11,015,815 of OU426851.1, read as the reverse complement.
TCCATTTGTAGGAAGCTATGGAGAGAAATTAGAAAATAATATTTATTAATCCGATTTAACTAATCTGGTATGATTGTAATTCCCATAAGCTAGAATATTATAAAAATGTGGTATAGTAATATTCTTTTATTTAATAATCGTAAAAATGAAAAATATTTTTAGCTGTTAATTTACATTGTTTTATAAAAAGTTATGACAATAAATTTTCTTATACGATTTATTCACCAAAATATATTTTTGTTAATTAATAAAAAGATCAATAATCACTTGCGGAGTGTAGACATTGAGATTCAGACAATCTTCTTGGCCGATAAATTTATCACCAGATATTTGTGGACAAATAGGACCATCCTCTGAAGCATCAAACACTTTGGTCCATGGATCTACTTCGACAGGTGACTAAAAGAAATTCTCATTCACTTTGGACGTCATGTCTCTCTCTCTCTCTCTCCATTTTTCTCTTAATGACGATAAACTTACTCTATATCGAAGATGACCAACTGGTGGTTTGCCGTAAGGGATACCTCTGTAGGAGTGATATTTCTTCGATTCTTTGATTGTCGTCAAAACGCGACCCTTGATCGGTCCTTTGGTTGTTTGTATCACTGGTGAGAATTCAACAGCCAAAGACCAACTGAACAAGAGAAATACATAGAGGAAGGACAAATTGTATGTCTTCATTGTTAGCTCAGCTTTAATGCGCATTTAATGACTATTTCGTTTGTTAACATATACAGAATGTTTACGAAAATGCTTAAATAAAACTAGTGGGTATTCTTATGGTAACAAAAATATATTCGCAGCTAAGTATTATCATTAGAATACATTATACAAAAAATGTTAAATAACTGAGCATTAGTCAAATGTTATCAACAGAAAAATTCAAGGTGGCGTGGGTTATTTCCAAATTATTACAACATAATAATAAACATATCCCTTGTTAACGATATACTATTACCGTTTTGTTAATCGTTTTTCAAATACAAAGTACATTCACTTAGTCCACCATCTCCTTGGCCAATTTTGTAACATGCTATAAAGACCATATATCGAAAGAATTCTTTGTTCATTCGATTCTCAATTTTATATATAGTTTTTATCGATAAACAATTAAAATAGATAACGTTCCATTTCTTATGAAATCTATTAATGAAGTATAATTAATGTTTCTTCTTAACACGATATGTTGAATTCGAACGCGAATTAATCATTCGGGACTAAAATATTGCTTGTTTATTTAATTAGGTATTTTAAATCGATAAACGTGTTACGTCTTGATGCGTAACTTTAAATTGTCAGTTTTTGGAATAACCATGAAATCTTCTCCAGGTATTGATCTTAAAGAACTGACATTGATGAATGCTGTGCTAAGCAACATGACAGAAGATATAGCTCGATAGAATAAAATAGTAAATAACCTGATAGTAATAGTAAAATAGGCTGAGAGACGAACGAATGAGAGAGCAATGTATTAAAAATAACGATTAGAAGTTCCTTACCTTTAATTCGGGCGATGTAATTATTCAAGAACGAATTTCTTTTTAAATGATGAGCAAACAACGTTCGACACTTTTATGGAAGAATACAAAGCGTTCAACCTATTGCAGATTTATTGATTTATACATACAGTTTTGTTAGTATATTAACAAAAACACAAAATTACGGAACGCAGACACGTTAACTAACAAATCGGTTTCGTCGAATGCAAAATGCAAATTCTTCGATTAATTATCTTTTTTAACGAATCTATAATAAAGATTTATTAAATAATTATCGGTTTCAACGAGTACAGAATATAGATTTATTAATTAATTAGCGGTTTGATCGAATGCAAAATACAGACTTAAGAACTAATCGTATAGTTATTATGTAATTAGTAGCCGTATTTATAGAATGGTGAATACTGAATGTGCTTTTTGATTATCTTTTACTAATAGCGAACTTTCTTTTTTCCCCTTCCTCAGAGGCATCCACCTCATCACATAAGGAATTTGTCAAAGATAAACAATTTTCTTTTCTGTTTCTCTATTTCTCTCCCTCCCCCACCTCTCTCTCTCTCTCTCTCTCTCTCTCTCTCTCTCTCTCTCTCTTTCTATTGTTTGCCTATCTCTTTCTGTTTTCACTTTCCCTCTATTTCTCCTATCCATATTTCATTCGTACTACTGGATAAAAATGGTAATAGCTACTATTCTAATTGGTTCAATATTTACACTCAGAAGTCTCTTGCATTACGTAACCAAAACCGAATGACGTAGGACTAGAAGAATTTATTGGAATGATTCAACGGAATGCAGTTTTATGAAGAGTGGTGTTGTAGATAGTCTGAACATTTTATGTCATGTCTAGAAGTATTAGGTGAATGGATGGGTGTTCTGAGTTTCGATGAGTTATAAGGTACTAACAATGGCCCAATGATGTTGCTACCTTTTGATAAATATTTAAAGAAACGTTAATATAATTTTCTTTTTCTAAATGGCTCTTAAGTTTACGTATTTAAAAGAAAAAGGAAAAATAAAGGTAAGAAAATGGATTTGAAGTTCTTCGAAGTTGACTGCTGGATCATTTAACAATTAAATTCCATTTATAAATATGTCCCATTGAAATTACAATATAAATGTAACTAATTATTTAAAAAATTCGTTTCAAGTGAATGATTAATAATTAATCTTGTATCTTATTTTTCCCATTTGATATCACATCCGTTACTTAATCCACCCATAAATTGCAACCCAGTTTCAATCATAGTAATGTCTTTACTGTTGTGTCGGTCATGAACTTCCAAGTCATCGTTTAACCACAACATTTCACCAGATTTTCTCGATTCTGGCCAAACAACGTTTAGTAAAGTATCGTTATTCCCATCTGGCGTTGGATTTCTGTAAACAAGTAAATATTAATCGAAAGTTTTTCGTTTCCAACATTGATTGTAACTAGACAATCCATTTTAGACACCAACCCGTATTTAATGAAATTCGCCCACAAACGAGTCATTCTTTGTTGCAGCAGCGTCATCCTGTTCGTTGTCTTTGGATTGACTTGGAATAAGTCTGAATATAATATCATTTCAAGATCATCACCGTGTCCAGCACCTATAACAAGTAATTATTGTTAAATCTTAGTAGACATATATCAAAGTTTGTTCGTTGCTTTGATCTTTATATATACATGTATAAAATTGTTCTTCTAAAAAGAAGACATTTTTATATTTTATTCACATATTGCTGATTAAACTGGTCCATATAGCGATTTAAAAGTTTATGTGGATTAAACTTTCAAAGAATTAGGATCAATAGAATATAAAAGAGCAATTATTATTAATAGGGAAATAGATCAATTGACATTGGGGATCATGCGGCTCGCAGTACAGCCTTCATTTGGCGATATTTCAAATTTTCAGGGATCATGCAAAAACGACTATAACACCAAATTCAAATAAGGAACTATCGCCCGAAAATGACTCTGTTAATAGTTATTGGACAAAACGGTAGAGAAGTGGAATACGAATACCCCTTATACAGGATATATGTCATCCTACGACACCGGTTTATTTTATGTCCAAGATCATGTAAGAAGTTTGATCTATGGGACACTTGTACTAAATGAAGAATACCTCTCGACAACAAACCTTGCTGTCATCTCATCCGAACGTTGCCAGAGATATTACACTGGATGTAACAAAGCCTCTGGTCAGGCTGTCAAACATGCTGATTCATTAATGTAGGAGGTTGCTACATTAAACTACCGTTATGATCGTTGTCATCTTATCATAGTCTGATATAATTTAGTACGTGGTAGATAATGTCTTGTTACATTAACAGCTACGTTTTCATATTCAAATAGTTTTAGATCAGGATATTTTCAGAACAGAGTTTCTCTTCCCATATTGATGCTAGTGTCCTTCTCCATCATCTTTTAAATTTCGAAACATCACCAAGGTAATACCCTTGAGAGACTAATACACTTAATGTATAAACCTCGAGCCGTGGAATAACCTGTATATACTGGAAATACATATGTAAAACTTACCGTCGATGCCAATACCAAACATGATTTCGATTAGCGCCCTGTTATAAACGAAATCATATCGATAGTAATAAATAGGATCGTCGAATTTTGCCAGTAATTTTTGGGTAAAATCTATAGGAGATATAATGTAAATTTCCGTACCGGTCTAGAAAAGATCATAAATAAGATAATTTACCAAAATCGTACTTATCACTTAATTTAACTAACCTTTATGATTTGACGTAAGGTGGCATTCGTTATACGATACTCTACATTTGGCATGTCGAATTTTGTGATTCCAAGTTGAAAAGCGTATTTCAGAGGATATTTCACGCATCCGAGAATACCTTCCATTGCTGCAAAATTCAAAATAATAGTATAAAAGTAATGTAAATATGACGAATAGCAATAATACTCACTTTTAGTGAAAGTAACGATTTCATCTTTGGCGTAGCCTAACATTTGAGATCCATGATTATAATTTCCGGATTCGTATTTTTTTAAAGAACATTCAGTTATGAACCAATCTGGACCGTAATTTGGATTCTCCAAGGTTGGCTTCAACGGAGGATCCACCTAAAATAATGAGCGTATGAACATTTCTATTCGAAATAATAGAATCATTTCAAAAAAGAATTCCTACTAGTGTTGCGTTCGTAACCGTTCTAGTCAAACTTTCTACATCGATTTGATAATAAAATTCAAGTAACTCGTTAACGTTCGTAGCTTTAGATCCAAGTTGTTTAGCGAATTCGTAAGCTCTTTGTGTTGCATCTTCTGGTTTAATGAATCCCCACAAACATAATGGCACCCCACTCATCCCGATTGAACTACGGAACAGACCTGTTAATAGAACGAAATTAAAGATAAGACGAGTACTAAATAAATTATGATTTTGAGTATAAAGAGATTCATTAGATACCTTTTGATTTCTCTGAAAGTATGTGAAAACCTACACTAACGCCACCAGCACTTTCGCCAACTATCGTCACCTTCTTTGGATCACCACCAAATTTTGCTATATTGTCGCGAACCCATCTCAGACAGAGATTTTGATCTTTCAGACCTGCGTTGCCAGTTGCATTTTGATGTTGCAATGCTAAAAATCCTATACGGGATATTATTAAAACTGATTTGTTAATGTGTACTTTTCATTATTATTTATGTCATCGTTATTCCTTCTAAAATGTCTTAATAATTTGGCAAAGTTATTTGTAACATTGCCACGATAACGGCGAGTTTTTCATTAAGCAACGTATTTGTTCTGTCAATAATTTGCGATCGTAAATTTTGTTAAGTTAGTTAGCCGTTTGCCAGATGTCTTGTTTATCGATCGTTCTTATCTAATTAATGAGAGAATCAACGTATTGACGCGTATATTCGTTGCCATTATATCTAAAATCTTCGGTAAAAATTTGTGTTTCATTTTTCAATTACTAGAAAAATTAAGTATTGTACCAAGAGCACCCAATCGATAATTAACAGTGACGACTACAATGTCCTCTTCGATGAGATAATCAGGAGAATAATATAATTTCGAAGCTTGTCCAGTCATGAAGGAACCTCCAAAAATCCAATACATAACAGCTTTGAGATTAGTGTCTTTTCCATTTGTAGGAAGCTATGGAGAGAAATTAGAAAATAATATTTATTAATCCGATTTAACTAATCTGGTATGATTGTAATTCCCATAAGCTAGAATATTATAAAAATGTGGTATAGTAATATTCTTTTATTTAATAATCGTAAAAATGAAAAATATTTTTAGCTGTTAATTTACATTGTTTTATAAAAAGTTATGACAATAAATTTTCTTATACGATTTATTCACCAAAATATATTTTTGTTAATTAATAAAAAGATCAATAATCACTTGCGGAGTGTAGACATTGAGATTCAGACAATCTTCTTGGCCGATAAATTTATCACCAGATATTTGTGGACAAATAGGACCATCCTCTGAAGCATCAAACACTTTGGTCCATGGATCTACTTCGACAGGTGACTAAAAGAAATTCTCATTCACTTTGGACGTCATGTCTCTCTCTCTCTCTCTCTCTCTCTCTCTCTCTCTCTCTCTCTCTTTCTCTCTCTCTCCATTTTTCTCTTAATGACGATAAACTTACTCTATATCGAAGATGACCAACTGGTGGTTTGCCGTAAGGGATACCTCTGTAGGAGTGATATTTCTTCGATTCTTTGATTGTCGTCAAAACGCGACCCTTGACCGGTCCTTTGGTTGTTTGTATCACTGGTGAAAATTCAACGCCCAAGGACCAATTACATAAATAAACTTGAAGAAAAGTAATAAATAGCAAAGACGAAATAAACGCCGCCATTGTTCCCAAAAATCATGTACACATCTAATGGTTCCGTTTCGTTAGTTAACGTGTATATAAAGCATTGTAGAAAACTCTTAATTAGAACTCGTTGTTGGGGACCGTATTGTTGTTAATTTATAGAAATAATTACATTAACCTGTCTATATTTGTACTATTATATGCATATATCTTATCATTGAAATTGTTATGTAGAATTATCTTCGTATGAATTTAGAAACGTTAGTATTTTTTATTTTTTTATTTTTTTCAAGGCGATATTAGAACATTATCTTTAGGCTGACACAGCACAATGTTAAAACATTTCGCTCGGGGATTATTTCCGGCTAATATTTCGTTAATCGTTTTCACGTTTAATAAGAACTCATAGTAAAGGAGAGTTGTTGATCGAGTTCTCGTTAACAACTATTTATGTCAGATTTTTCTAATAATAAATAATTGATACTTACATTAACGACGTTAGTGCTTCTGCCATGGATGGTATTATATTGTACGATAATTCTAAACCTTTATCCAATATTTTCTTTCTATTCTGTTCTTTTCCTTTTTTTTTTTTTTTTCTTTATGATATTAATTCGAAATATCATCTGGATAATGGCGCCATACCAAGGGGTACATTAAACGGATGTTGAACTTTTCTCGTTAAAGTTTTTCATTCTTTTTTTACATCTTTCTTTCTTCACACTCTACTTTTTTTTTTTTGTTTGCATTTTTCACCTTTTTAATTTAATTTCTTTTCTTTCTCCCCTTCCCCCCGCCATTTTCCTTTCCTTTCTTTTCGTAATATCCAATCGTCAGCTTGACTTGCGTACGTACGGAACTTCCATTGTCAGTTGTAGGGAAGGGTCTCTAACCGAGAATGATGCCTCTATAATAATGGAAGAGTCGATACGTGACCATTTCTATAGAACAGTCGATTGCACTCGAGTTAGTTCGTGCCAAAGCAAGTCAAGCCAATTATTGACTCTTGTTGAACATGCCCACATACATATATCTAGCTACATTTACATGCACGCGCGTGTATTTACTACGTAAATGCATATATGACTCAAGTGCTCTCCCTCTCTAAAGAAAATTTCTACGACCGTGAGAGTACGAAAAAACGAACGAATTAGATAAACGTTCGATTAGCTTATTTTAAACCTTACGTTTATATTTTTTCGTTCGTGAAAAAAAAAAAAGGAAAAAAGAATCTATCTATCTTTTACTGCAAATCAAAAACGGTAAATTAAAATTCTTCTTACCTTGAAACAAGTTCCGTCATTTCACAATGATATACGCTTATATACATATGCACGTATGTATATGAGCTTGTATTACTTTTAAACGTTACCTTTTTCTTTTTCCTTCTTATCGTTTATTCAACCAGAAAAAAAGATGTTATGTATATTTTTCATATCAAAATGATATATCATGTCTGTTTTTTTTCAAATTTTCGTTATTTCACGTAGATATGCATGTATCTACATACGTACATACATACATACATACATATATATATATATATGTACGTACATGTAAATGTTTTTATATTCTATTGAGATAATTTCTACAACAAGAGATGATAGAAATGAAAGAAACAAGTTAGATGTTCGATTTCTTACTTTAAACGGAAAAGTTGTTTTTTCCTTTATCGCCTATTTGTACAGAAAATTAAAAAAAAAAAAAAAAAAACAAAAGAAAGAAAAAGAAAATCCATCTATCTCTCTCTTATCAAAACGAGTTTTATAAAGAACGAAGAATCATTATTTTTTTGATCATTAAATGATTTTCATCATTTCAAGTAGATGTAAATATACTTGTATTTATATGAGAAAAGACTAGAAGAAACAAATTAGATCAAACGTCTGGTTATTTATTTCAAACGTGACGTTTTTTTATCCCCTTGTTATTGGTTCGTCAGAAAATAAAAAACAAATAAAAGATACTTATCTATCTTCCTCTAATCAATACGATAAATCATAATATTTTTCATCTTTAAACGATTTTTGTCATTTCATGTAGATGTACACACACACACACACACACACACATACACATATTTGATGGCTTTCACAATCCTCTCCTATTTACTTGATCACGCACGTCCTTCGTCGCTTCGTGCCAAGGGATCGTGTTTCTTGATAAGACCGAAGCAAAATGTGGACATTATCTTACCGAATCTGCCTGCCATGAAAATTTATGCGCACCCGGGGTTAGTTCTAATTTTACTTATGTCTATTGTTTGAATTTCCACCCTCCCTCCTCGGCCCCAGTCCTTTTCAATCATGAGGTAATCAGTGTGTGACGATAAACGATCATTCGACGTGTGTAGACAGTGACGAACAACGTGAGATAGCCCAAATCGTTTTGTTACGCTATGAATTCTTAATGAAGATGGAAAAAAAGAAAGGAAATAAAGAAAGAGAGGAAGAAGGAAGGGAAAGAGAGTGAGAGAGAGAGAGAGAGAGAGTGAGAAAGAGAGAGAGGAAAGATAAAGAAAATTAGAAGAAATGATAGAAGAAGCGATAGAAGAAAATGGACGAGCACACAAAATACTTACGTACTTATGTAAGTAGGTACATATATATATATATTATTTATGAATATTATATATATATTATATACTATATATTATTATTATTCTATAATAATATGCATATATATATATATATATATATATATATGTATATATATATACATAGATTAATAATATATATATATATATATATATATATATATATATATATATATATTATTAATCTATGTATATATATATACATAGATGCGTACATATATACGTGCATACATACATACGTCTATAAATGCTTTTTACATATATATACGTATGTATGTACGTATTATGTAAATAAAACGTATAAGTGAGAAGAAGAAAAATTAGTCTTATGGGTCTTAAGTAATAAGTGGTGACAACACGTTTAAAAACGTTTATGGACAAGGTCGTAACAATAAATAATAAAATGACATTATAGTGGTTCTGGTTAATACGTCTCTTTTTTTTTCTACGTTTCTATTTATTATGAAAATATAATACAAAACATCCTATGTTGTATTACATAGATAACAATGCTCAATTAACGTTTCTTCTTCCTTTTTTTTCATTTTTTTTTCCTTTTTTTTAGGGGAGGGGGATTTCCTTTTTTCTTTTCTTTTTTCTTTTTTCCCTTTTTTTTCTTTTTCTTTCCTTTTTTTTTTGTTCAAACGTTACCATATCCAAACGCCACGAGAGGCAATATGTCGGGATAGGTAAGGTTATTTTATTATTCGTTCCTTCACTTTTTCTTAACGTTCGCGCTTGACTCGTTTATTTTTTCTTTTGTTTTTGTTTTCGTTTTTGTTTCGTTTCGTTTTGTTTTGTTTTATTCTTTCTCTTCGATTTTTCGTCTTCCCTTTTCACTTCTTTCCTTTTGCCCTACTTTTCCTTCTCTTCTCTCTCACTCTCACTCTCTCTCTCTCTCTCTCTCTCTCTCTCTCTCTCTCTCGCTCTCTCTTTTTTCTTTCTCTCGTTTTATTATTCTTTTGGTTGTTTTTCGATGGAAAAGGCCCGATGATGTTTGTACAGTAATATTACATGGACGAGACGTTATAGAGCAGATACAGATTAGTATTGAATAATAAAAATCATTAATGTCGGGTGTGGGGAGTGGGGGGTGGGGAACAAGATTAGGAAAGGAAGAGGGTGGCTTTAAATTTTCTGTTATTATGTATACGCGTGTACATACTTACACGCGCCTGTGTGTGTGTGTGTGTGTGTGTGTGTGTGTGTGTGTGTGTGTGTGTGTGTGTGTGTACAGCTTATACGCACGTGCGTGCGCGCTTGTGTATGTTTGTTTGTGTTTATTATGTGTATGTATCTGTTTGTTTGTTAATTGTGTTGTTTTACTGTTCTGTTATTACCATCTTTTAACGTTTACGATCAAGCTGTGGAATATGACAGGGGAGGAAGAGGAGGAGGAGGAGGTTTTTTTTAATTTAACACGTTATACATTTCTCTCTCTCTCTCTCTCTCTCTCTCTCGCATATCTCTTTTTGTATTTTACTTTTTGTTTCTTTTCTCATTTTTTCTTCCTATAACGTTTTCTCTCTTTTTTTGCTTTAATTCTTTTTCTTTCCTCATCCCCTTTCCAATATTATTATTGTTATTATTTTTGAATTACCATTTTTTCTATCTGTCTCTCTCTCTCTCTCTCTCTCTCTCTCTCTCTCTTTGTTCGTTTGTTTTTCCTTCTTTCTTTCTTTCTTTCTTTCTTCCTTCTTTTTTTCCTATCCTTCTTTAAATTTGTCCCTCTTCATTTCTAACCGTCACGTTTACATCACTCTATCATTTCTCTCTCTCTCTCTCTCTCTCTCTCTCTCTCTCTCTCTCGATGTGTCACTCGATGCACACATTATTTGGAGTTTTGTATTTCATAGCGCTAGTTTTACAAATAATATAAATGTATGCAAATATCGTTTTATAATAATAAAGTTTCTCACCATTTACAGGTTAGAAAGAAGCTTAAAGCTAAATTCATCTAGCGCCACTATCGTTTTTTTTTCCCCTTTTTTTTCCACACCATGCTATAATAATACCATATGTATTTCACCCTGGGAGGAATCTGCGTACGACCTTTTTCCTTTTATACTGCTATTTCTTTCTTTCCTTTTTTTATTTCTTTTCCCCGTCCAACACTTTTCTTCCTCTCGTCCGTCGCATTTTTTCTTTTTCTTTTTTTTTTTTTTTTTTTTATTTTAATTACTATTATATTTACTTTTATTAATTGAAAAAAGAAGAAAATACGGAGAAAAATGAAAAGAGAGAGAGAGAGAGAGAGAGAGAGAGAGAAAGTAAGAAGGAAAGAAAGAAGACGTCGATACGGGATAAGGAAGAAAGTGAAGATAAAAATTTTAAATTGAAAAGAAAAAAAAAATAGAAAAAGAAAAGGAAGAAAAACGAACCGTCAAAAAAAATGTAAGATATAAATATTTATAAATGTATGAATATAAATATATGCGAATATTCGTAATATCGTTATTGTTGTTATATCCTATATTTTAAAGGTGTCGATCGTAAGCAGATAACACCACCCTGTGAAATACATTAGCGATCTCTACATTAAACTCTATATCACTACCTCATAGGCGAAACTCGGCCGACCGAATGCTTTTATCGCCATTAATCATCGTATAACGTAACCATCGATTGGGTTTTGTCAGGACGATTTCGAATGATTACAAAGAATTCCGCTTTACGAATCGACGATAAAAGATACCGCCAAACCGACCGACCTAGGCAATTAGTGTTTACCGTCTACGTAAATGCTAAGTACAATTAGCACTACGATTAGAATAATTTTTTAATGATCATACATACTTGTACGTTAGTAGTGTTTTAAAATGTTACGTTAGTGTGGACGAGCGTAAAATTTTCTCGTTTACTTATGTCTGGCTGTGTGTGTGTATATATGTGTTATAAACGTGTATATTCATCGTGTGTATGTGTGTCGTATTTAGTTTATCACTTTCTCTCTCTCCCTCTTGCTCTCTTTTTTTCTTTCTCCATCTTTCTCTTTCTATCACTGTTAATCCTTTCTCCATGTATTTGTATATTTTTTGCGTGCGTTTATGTATTTGTGTGTGTATGTGTGTGTGTATTTGTGCGCGTGTACCTACGTTTTTTCATTTATAATATCATTTACTTTTAGTACCTTTAATCGTTACCTTTTTAATTGTATATTGCTCTTTGTATTGCTTCGGCGGCAGTAATAGCCCTACGTAAATCATGCAAGGTATATTTTTTCATTTTTTTTTTTTTTTATCTTTTTTCGTTATGTTACTTGGAATAATAAGATTTCTTATCTTTTTTTTTTTTCTTTGTTTTCCATTCCTCGCGCGTTGATGATTAATAAAAATGGTAATGATAAAAATAGTGATAATAATATTAATAATAATAATAATTATTATAATTATAATAATAATAATAGTAATAATAATATTAATGATATTAATCATCATCGTCGTTTTCGTCGTCGTCGTCATCATCATCATTACAATCATAATAATAATAATAATAATAATAATAATAATAATAATAATAATAATAATAATAATAATAATAATAATGATAATAATAATAATAATAATAATATCATAGTCATAATCGTAAGAATAATCGTAGTTAATAATTGATCAACTAATCGCAATCACAATTCGACAATAATACTTGTTAACGGTTAAATTTTAACTTGCTTGATAAACATATATACATACATATATATATATATATATATACTTATATAAATATATATATATGTATATATATATATATATATATATATATATATATATATATATATAGATATAGATATATAGATATATTTTATTTATTCTGTTGTGTTCTCATTATCTTTCTGCTGTCCTACGACATTACGTTTTTTTATTTTCTTTTCGTTTTTTTTCTCCTTTTTTGTTAAACCCGCTGTCGCGCTTGTCTACGCATAAATTCTGTCTTTTTTTTTTTTTCTTTCCGAGCGACCAACGGCGTTATTAGTAACGGGGGAAAAAAAATTGTATTCGCTATTATATAATATTATTTACCATTTTTCTCTACCGTTAATTATTGGATATAATTTCGTTCGGTAATACCTTGTCTCACTCTCTCTCTCTCTCTCTCTCTCTCTCTCTCTCTCTCTCTCTCTCTCTCTCTCGCTCTTTCGCGCGCAACATATCTCTCTATAAATATAGTTAACTTCGTATTTTGCGTTTACTGCACTCCTTAAGTAAAAGCTATAAAATATGGAATGCCTCCGTGACCTCCTTTTTTTTATTATTATTATTCTTATTATTACTTCTTCCCCCTCTCTTTCTCTCCCTCTATCTCTATCTCTATCTCTATCTCTATCTCTATCTCTATCTTTATCTTTCTTCCTCTCTCTTTCTCGTCTTTCTTTTTCCTTTCTTCTTCTTCTCCCTCCTTCTCTTCCCCTTCTTCTTCTACTTCTTTAACACTATATATTTATTATTATATTCACTTCGTCTACTACTGATCTAATCGCACCTCGCAAATTTTATCATTCGCATGCATTCTTTTCATTTCTACTTATGCCTCTCTTTCTCTCTCTCTCTTTTCCTCCCTCTGCCTAACTCTATTTTTTTCTTTCAGTTGTTTCGAACTAAAATCCGATATATATATAATAATAATAATAATAATAATAATAAATTTATGTATATATATATATATATATATATATATATATATATATATACATATATATATCGATGTAACTGCCGACGTAATTTCTTTACATTACATTGCATTACATATTGCTTGTTTATAAAAGCCATTCTTTGCGTTATTTGTATTATTTAAACCCTTAATAACTCTTACTAAAATGTTATTCTTTTGTTTATCATAGGTTTCCTAATGTCACTCTCTCTCTCTCTCGCTCTCTCTCTCTCTTTAGCATTCTTTTTCATACAATCTCTCTCTCTCTCTCTCTCTCTCTCTCATATATTATTAACTTACAGGCGATTATTGCGACTGTCTCTTATTTTCGATTATTGCGTTTAATCATGATAAATCGAGTAAAAGTTTTAACTCTTTTTTAGCCGCTAAGGGCTCTTCGCATTATATTAAATTTATTTTATTTTATTTTATGTTATATGTTATATGTTATGTTATGTTATGTTATGTTATGTATATATGTATGTATTTATGTAAATCGAGTAGGATTAAAAATTGATGAAACTATTTTTTTTTCTTTTTTTTTTCTTTTTTAATTATAAATCGTCTCTTTATAAATTATTCGATCGCACGGCCCAAATCTCGTGGACGCGCTCTCGCCTACGTCGTTATTGCTTTTGAATACCCCCGGCTTCCTTGGGACATCCAATTGGAACAATATCCTGCAAATATCAGTCATCGAGTGGAGGGGGTGTGTATCGTTGGGATATATAAGGTACTTCTCTCTCTCTCTCTCTCTCTCTCTCTCTCTCTCTCCCTCTTATTTATTTATCTTTATCTTTATTTTTATTTTTACTTTTATTTTTATTTTTATTTTTATTTTTATTTTTACTTTTATTTTTATTTTTTTATCTTCTCTCTCTCTCTCTCTCTCTCATATCTTTCGTTCATTTTTTTCTTCTTCCACTTTTTTCTTTCTTTCTCTCTTTTTATCTCTCTCTCTCTTTTTTTATCACAATGCAACGTCGTGTTATTACCTATAATATGCATTTAAGGTAAGATAAGGTAAAGGTATTAATTTAGGGTATTATTTATTTCCTTTCTCCCTTTCTCCTCTTTTCTTTTATTCCTTTCCTCCTGTTTTGTTTAATATCACATCGGTCTCTCTTCAAAGACAATATCGCGGGTCGGGCTGAGGCCGTTTTCTTTTCTACTCTCTTCTTTTTCTTTTCTTTTCTTTTCTTTTTTTTTCTTTTTTCTTACGCCGAACCAATCAGGGAGGACGAGTTTAAATCCTCGTTGTTTAAATCTTTTTGTTTCTTTTTTTCTTCTTCTTCATTCGTCGTACGTACGTTCGGTTTTCGCTATATTTCCAAGTTAATAATTTACATACATAGATCGATATATATATATATATATATATATATATATATATATACACTCGATTCTCTCACTATCTCTCTATTTCTCTTTCTTTTTCTTTCTTTCTTCTTTCTCTCTGACATTAAAACTACGTATGTATTGCTATATTACGAAGAACACGATTAGACGATTTGAATTTGCCCTCTATAATTAGTTCGGGATATAAACCCTTTTATCGACGACTGCCTCGTAGCTGTATTTCCGCGATAGATAATAACGACAAGAACAATACGTGTGTAATAAGCACGATGATTAATGGTAATAGTAGTAATAGCGTAGTGACACTGTTGTCACTCTCAGACGTGTCATATCGTTTCTCTCTCTCTCTCTCTCTCTCTCTCTCTCTCTCTCTCTCTCTTTCTCTTTCGTTTTCTCTCTTTTGCTCTTTACGAAGTACATAATCATGTTTCTTTGAAATTTCGGATCGATCAACCAATATTTATTACATTTATTTATTCGTTTATTCATTCATTCGTTCATTTATTTATTAATTTATTTTATTATTTATTTATTGCTTTTTCTTTCGTTCTTATTATTTCTTTCTTTCTTTCTTTCTTTCTTTCTTTCTTCCATTATTTTTTTTTTCTTCTTTAACCGGTAATTGACACTATCAGTACTCGTTGAATCGCGTTATACAAGCTAGGGAATAATTTATTGGTGTAGGCACTTTTTATATACTTCTCTCTCTCTCTCTCTCTCTTTCTCTCTCTCTTCTTTCTTTCTCTCTTTCTCTCACATTCCTCTCTCGTACTTTCGTGCAATTTCTTAATCAATTTTTGTTCTCTCATTTCGTCTCGACCTTACCACGAAAAATTCACCGCGCGTTTACGATTAAAAAAGGAGACAGCAAAAACCTTTTTTTGTTTTTTCTTCTATTTATTTATTTTTTTTATTTGGATTTGCCCTTGCTCATGTTTTTCCTTTCGCTTTATTATTTTATTTTCCTTCTATTTTTGCTCTGCGTTTGCTACTACTTAGTGTTTAGATTAAATATCAACGAGTATCGAGGATCGGAGTGGAATCTTATTTTCCTCTCTCTCTCTCTCTCTCTCTCTTTCTCTCTCTCTCTCTTTCTCTCTCTCTCTCACACTCTCTATTCTTCTTTCTTTTCTTTTTTTTCCTCGTTCAAAATTTCCTTTGACAGGGGAGGGAGGAGACTCGCGAAGATTCCCAAATGGAGAGAAAAATCCTTGTTCTTTTTTTTCACCTTTATTTCTCTACTCTTTTTTAATTTTTTTTCTCTCTCTTTCTTTATTTCTTTCTTTCTTTATTTTCATTGTCATTTCACAATAAGTTCTCGAGATTTAAAGAGCGTATTAGAAAAGTCCTTGACATCAAAGAGCGAGAAGCAACGATTAAATTATTTAATTCAACGATTACATGTTCGAGAGAATATTATTTTCTTTTTGCTTTTTATTGTTCTTTTTTTCCTTTCTTCTCCTTCTTTTTCTTTTTCTATTTATATTTCATTGGTTCGAAAGACATTTTCGAAAAGTTACGATACATATACGTGTACGTGTTGATGTGTGCGTCTAGTATATGCGAATACACGTGTGACGTATGTCGTTGCATGATACGCGCGTATGCATCTACGTCTACGTTACAACACTCATTAGAAATATAATTATAAACCGTTTGATTCGATATTCGCGTATCTTCGCTTATGGATCCAGTTTCGAAATGGATATACATAAAAAAAAAATCCGATGGATTTTATTTTGTGTGTGTATATATATATATATATATATATATATATATATATATATATATATATACACATATATAATACATATATATATTATCGTTCGCGAATTATTTCTTTCATTTTCGATCTTTTCGTATTAAAAGCGAAACCCGTACAATTATTACGATCCAATGGAAGAATCGTCGAGAATATCGAATTTTGGGAAAAATAATCTACGGACGTTTGATGTATGTATGTATGTATGTATGTATGTATGTATGTATGTATGTATGTATGTATTTATGTATGTATAATAGACGATTAGGCGATTCGACGAGGCGTCGATTTTGACGATTAATTAATTGAATTTTTTATTAATTGATCGAGTTGGATTGACTTTCGTTACGCATCTTCTTCTTTTTTACTTTTTTTTTCTTTTTCTTCTTCTTCTCTTTTCTCTTTTCTGCTTTCTCTCTCTCTTTCTCTCTCTTTCCCTAAATCGGATACACGTATATATTGCTTTTTCGATGAAGATGAATTGACGATAAAAATTGATCTTTCTTTTATTTTGTCTTTATTCTTTCCATTTCTCTTTTTTATTTCTTTATTATTTTTTTTTTTGTTTTGTTCCATCGAACACCCACCGAATCGCAGGGACATGCATGGACATTATGCGGACATACACATACGTATGTATTTTGTTAAGTGACAAGATTTTCATTCGACTATTATTACTATTACACAAAAACATCGACTAAATCGGTCGTATTAAGTCACAAAAATATTTGTACATTCGTTTCGAGGATTACGCACACGATCCGATCGTTTCTTGCTCTTAATTTTTCTCATTGTTATGTATATAAAGGTCTTTGTGTGTGTGTGTGTGTGTGTGTTTGTGTTTGTGTTTGTTTGTTCGTGTCTACATATAACTAACTGCATACGAAATCTAACATGTTTATCTTTCTCGCTCTAAACTTCCTCTTTTTCTTTGTCATTGTTTTTTTCTTTCTTTTTTTACCTTTTTCTTTTCTTCTTCCTCATTTTCTAAGTGGCGGAGACCTCCGTCAACAAGATCTATCGATTATTCGCGTTCGGTAATATTTTAATAAAAATATTATTATTTCCTCGCATAGAGAGAAAGACCATATATAGAAATCGATAGCTGAGTCATCTGAATATATGTGTTTTTATGAATGTATGTGTGTGTATGTTTTTGTGTGCGCGTACGCGACGTGTGAATATAAAAATGTTAATTTTCCTCCTAATAATCCCGTTTCTATCATTATCATCATTATTATTATTGCCGTTGAGGTTGCACGTTTCGTTTACTCATTCGTTCCATCTTCGTTGCCGTTATTATCGATTCTCCTTTAGTGTATTAATTATTATTATTATTGCTTTCACATATCAAGGATAGAGAAACTCTTTTGCAATTCCAATGGTAAAAGAAAAGATGAAAAAAGGACAGAAAAAAATTAAAACGAAAAACGTTGGGAGAAGAAGATAAATAACAATGAATAAGTAAATGCTCTCTCTCTCTCTCTCTCTCTCTCTCTCTATTTCTTTCTCTCTCACGAGGTATATATATATATATATGATCCTCGTTATATTTTCGATGAAATTCGATAAAGTATTTCTTCGAAGTTTCTACGATCTAGATTAGATTAACACGAGAGCACTCATTATCCAATTATAATGATGATGATAATCATCATTATCATCATCATCATCATCATCATCATATAATAATAACAATAATATCTATCTGGTAATCATGAAAGATT
>OU426851.1:10982419-10987419 GCA_911387685.1 Dolichovespula media | reverse complement strand
TTTTCCTGATTCTCAATTATTATTCATTTATTCATATTCATTTTCAGTTATTGTTCATTTATCTATTATTATTATTATGTTCTTTTTTCTTTTCCCTTTTTATCTCTCCAAACGACAATTTCATTTGAAAATTAAAACGAGAAGTAACAAGATTAGACAAGTTACAAGTTATATATATATATATATATATATATATATGTATATATATATATATATATATATATATATATATATATATCGGTTGAATTACTAGAGGAACAAAAAGCATTTAGGTTAATCGTGTTCCTATCTTCCATTTAAGTTTCGACCTCTCGCGTCAAGCGGTTTAACGAATTACCATGAGTCTTTATCTAAAGAGGACGTTTGAATTAAGGAATTGCAGTACATAACGAGAGAAATTATCGTGGAAAACGTAGGCACGTGCCGTTTTAATTTCTATCCCCTCTCCCCCTTTAATGTCACGTACTCGTGTTCCAATTCTATTTATTTATGATAATTATGATAATTATTATCGACATTCTCGATAGGAGAAATTCTTTTTCTTTTTTCAATTTCTCTTCTCTCCTCTCTCTCTCTCTCTCTCTCTCTCTCTTCGTTACTTTTCTTTTCCTCCTTCCTTTCGTTTTTTTTCTTTTCTTTTTCTTCTTTCTCTCCTCTTTGAAAAATTTTAAAGACGAACCACCATCGTAATACGTCATATTCGATTTAATCCGCAGCAGGAGGAAAAAATGATCATCGTTTTTTTTTTCATTGAATGTGTTGCAATATCGATGATTTATATATATATATATATATATATATATATATATATATATATCTATATAAATGTATGTGTGTGTGTGTGTGTATATATATTTTTGTTATTGTTAAGCATTACGGATATTAACCGTATATACTCCTCCTTCCGACGTTTCAAATGTTTAATATAATGCAATATTATATAGACTATATATCAACTACGGGAGACTATACTTTAATTTTAATGTTTATCTTCTAATGTGTAAATGTATACGCAAACGTATGTATGTATATACTATACGTGTGTCCGTGTATATGTTTATACTATACGTATTATACCGCGTATGGCAACTTTTTCTCTTTACCAATATGGGAAATTGAAAAAAAAAGGAAAATTACAAACCGAAATTGCACGTGTTAGATTTCGTTATAGGAGGATGACGTCATGTACCGATTAGGTAAGTTTATTATTCATTGATTAATAAAGGGACGAAAAGAAATAGTAATAATAATAATAATAAAAAAAAAGAACAAAATATAACACGTGTGTTGCGTGTCAAATAAATACATAAATAAATAAATACTAATACAATAATAGATAAATATATATATATATATAAAAAAAAATTAATGTGATCTAGAAAATAAATATAATTAATATAAATTATTGACAACAATGTGGTGAGAAATAAAGAGAAAAAAAAAGATATAATAGGAATAAATAATTAAAAAAGGTATAAAGAAAAAATCTAAACGAGAACAAAAAAGAAAAATTAAATAAAGAAAAAAAAATAATAAAAAAGCGTAATGTTCGACTAGAATAATGAATAAAATTAAAATTAATATTATTATAACTTAACGCAATTATACATAAACGCATGTGCCGACAATATATTATCATCTATATATCATCTATCTTGTCTAAAGTTTTACGTAAAAATGAAATTTTCATTTACTATCATGTGACATCCCTTCCCTATCTTTTTTTTGTTCTCTTTCATTTTATTTTATTTTTTTTTTCTTCAATACGGTTTCCTTCTCCTTTCCTCCTGTTTCCTTCTTCTCTCTTCTTTTTCTTTTTACAGCCAAAGAAACGTATTTTCAGATATCTCAAACTGATATTTGATTCGAGTATATTAAACAACATGGTGCATTTCATTTTCCTTCGTTCGCGAATTCTATGCGCGATTAATCGACTATTTATTCAATTATCCATTTATTCATTTATTTATTTATGCGTATTTATTTATTAATTTATTTATTTACTTATTGCTTATCGAATTTATTGCTTTTTCTCTCTCTCTCTCTCTTTCTCTCTCTACGATCGGCGACGAGGTAAAAATATTTCTACGTCTTTCATCCCTTAACCATACTCATTCGTTTCCTCCTTTATTCTTTTCTTCTCCATTTCAATCCCTTTCATTTATTTAACCGTCGACTATTATTTCTTCCCTTCTTTATTCATTTATTTATTTATCTAATCGGGACATGAACGAGCCAAGGAAGGAATTTATTTCGATCGTACGTACGAAGATAAATTTTGGAATATTTGTTAACCGATCGTTCAAAGCTCCTCGTCCTTTCGTTCCATTTTTTTATGTTTACATTTTTCTTTCCATTTTCAATTTCTTTCCTTTTTATTCGTTTATTTTTTTTCTTTTTTCGATTAATTGTCCCCTTTCAAAGGATCGAGAAAAGAAAAAAAATATATATATATATACATAATTTTCGTACTACAATCAATCTCCTCGTTTTCTCGATGGTTTCATGACGATGACGATATGACACGACGATGTGTGTGTGTGTGTGTGTGTGTGGGTGTATTTCTAAGGTGACGATGATAGATTTATTATAATTATAATTATAATCACTATTATTATTATTACTATTATTATTATTATTATTATTATTATTATTAGTAGTAGTAGTAGTAGTAGTAGTAGTAGTATGATTATTAATATTATTAGTATTATTATTATTTGTATTATTATTATTATTATTATTATTATTATTATTAATATTATAAAATTATTCTCAAGACGATCGTCGCCAGTTTGGTACGTGTGGCTAAAACAACGATCATCGCGTGACTTATATAAATCCCAAGGATTTTCTTTCCTTTTTTTTGTTCGTTCTGTTCTTTTTTCTGTTGTTCGTTTTTTCTTTCTCTCTCTCCTTCTTTCTTTCTTTATTCCTTATCCTTCCCTTTCCTCCCTATTATTTTTAGCCGCACAGGCCAGAGCCACACCCTTTTTCTCACTCCCACGAAATTCTAAAATGTTCTAAACGTTACCCCACTCCCTGGGCAGGGGGGTGGGGCGGGGGCGGGGGAGGGTAAAAGTGTTTTAATTTATTTCATTTATATTAATAGTTTTAATTTAATTTAATTTTTTTTTTTCTTTGTTTCCATTCGTTGCCTCTTCTTATTTTCTTTTTCTTTCTTCGTTGTTTTCGTTCCTATTGCCATTATTTTTGCCGTTATTATCATTGGTTGAAAAACGTCGGCCATTGAAAAAAAATGGCGAGCAATTCAAAAATTTTCTTCAACGATTTCTTCGATTCGTCCCGTTTCCCTTCATTTTCTTCTACCCCCTTTGTTGTCTTTCGGAATCTTCGGGGGGAGGGGAGAAGGAAAGAAGGAAAGAAAAATAAATTAAATCCCGCGGCCCATCGTCTTCTTTGGTTACTAAAAAGTTAAATACACGTCGACGACCGCCAATAACTGTTGCGAAAAAATCTACGAAAAAATAATTCAAAACGTTTGCTTCGTCCTTTCTTTCTCTCCTTTTCTTTTTTCTCTCCTTTCCTCCTTTTCTTCCTATTCTCCGTCTCTCTTTTCTTCTTTTTTGCGATCTTCGATATAAAAAGAAAAAGAAAAGAAAAGAAAAGAAAAGAAAAGAAAAGAAAAAAGAAACAAAATAAATACATAAGTATGCCGTGAAATTTATAATTCGAAAAAAAAACAGGCGACAACTTTTGCCTCATTCGAGATTCGAGATTAATCGAAGTGTTTGCCGGTAAAATCTGGGTCAACGAGCGAGTCGCGAGCTTCTGCGTGGTTTGCACGCGCATTAATTACGTCGCGCGTGGCACTACTACCAGCTCTCTTTTTAATAACGTGCCATTGTGCTTTTCTCTTTCCCTCTCACTCTCACTCTCGTTCTCATTCTCTCTCTCTTTCTTTCTCTCTCTCTTTCTCTCTCTCTCTCTCTCTCTCTCTTTCTTCTCATTTTCTCTCATTTCTCTACCTTGGACTTCGTTGCCTCGGAAATATCGGAATGATTTCGCGCATTCTTGCTCGATTAAAGGGAGAATGAATGAATGGAAAAAATAAATAAGTAAATAAGAAATAAGAAATAAAAAAAATAGAGCAAAAAAATGGCGGAAATATGAAGAAAAACAGGTTCGTTTCTCTGAAGTAATCCTATTTGGTTCCTTTCTTTCCTTCTTTCTTTCTTTCTTTAGTCCTTTCTTTCTTTTTCCCCTTCGTAATAAATCTCTTTTTCGAAATATTCCTTTGCGTTCACCCACGTTGAAGCCAAAAAAAAAAAACAAAAAGAAAAGAAGAAACATTTTTTCGAAAAATCATTTCAAAATTCGACTGCATCTTCGACGGCAGTGTTCTTCGTTAATTTCTTGATTCTTCACGTCAACGAAGAATCAATGTAAGATTTCAAAATTTGATATTTTTTTTCCCCTTTTCTTGTCGTCCTTATTAACAATACCAAAATAAAAATGATTTGTGAAGGATATATGTGTGTGTGTGTGTGTATGTATGTATGTATGTATGTATGTATATATATATGTACGTATTTACATATGTATGTATGTATACATAATATGTATATACATATAAGTGAGTTATCTCGAAGGGTGTGGCGGGACGATCAGTCGCTATTGCCGAAGCGCGAAAGAATATAATAATAATAATTGCGGTTTCGTTAAATTTCGATGTTCGCCTATAAATGTATATAGTTCGTTGTTTCGAAACATTGCTTTTTTGACCCCGTACGTGTCGTCATAGAGATTCTTTTTTTTTTTAAATCGTTTTATTTTTTTTATCATTTTCTTTTCTTTTTTTTTTTATTTTCTCTTCCACTTTAATATTGCCTCTATAAAATACGTGTATACCAACGTTACGCATCTATTATTTCTTGTGTGTTTAGTTTTAGTTTTTTAAGTTTTAATTTTTAGGTTTTAGCTTTACTCTTTAGGTTTAGTTTCAGTTTTAGTTTTCTTAGTTTTTAGCTTTAGTTTACTTT
>OU426851.1:10967419-10977419 GCA_911387685.1 Dolichovespula media | reverse complement strand
CGGGGTATATTATGGTTTTGATCGCGGATTTAGAATCTTGATCTCTAAGCGCAAGCGCGCTAAGACCTCTTACGTGTATCAGGTAAACGTAAAAGATAGGGCGGCATGAATATTTCAGTCACTGAATCATTCTTCAACGGAGCAGCATTTCATTTCCTGCCTGTCGCATGCGCCAGCTGTTTCCTCCATGTGCTACCATTATCGAGTAATACGAAGGGATCATAAATGGGGGGAGGAGAAAGAGAATGGGAAGGAGGGAGAGGTTGGTAATAGGGGGAGGTGATTAGAGAAGGGTGAAATATCGAGGAAGCGTAGACATAGTTGAATTAGGATTTGCAACTAGTATTAATGGATATGTTAACGTATAATTAAAAATATTTCTTTTCCTCTCTCTCTCTTTCATTATTTCCCTTTCATTCTTTTCCGAAAATCAGGCATTACTCTAACGATGTCTCACCGGAAATCCAATCTAAATCGTCTTCCTTTTTCCAATGGACTTTTGCCACGACCGAAAATCATTTGACCTTCGATGTCTATCACGGCCAACAACAAGGATCGATAGTGGTAATACCACAAGAGTAAAAGGGACGATAAATTGGTATATATATATATATATATATATATATATATATATATATATATATATATACACCCATATACAGCTATATGTATGTACATATATATATATATGCTCGTTAAGGTTACTTTCTCGATCGATTCTCTTAAAAAGATCGCGATTGATCCCTTAAGTCCTACCGAGAAAAAAGAAAAGAAAAAGAAAGAAACGAGAACAAACAAAAAGCAGGTCAAAGTACTTGATTAAAATGATTTCATGGAAAGGAAAAAAAAAACACGAGACATAAGAAAAGAAAAAGAAACAACGCTCGTTAAGGTAACTTTGTCGATAGATACCCACCCACCTCCCTTAAAATACGATCTAAATTGATCCCTCAGGTACTACCAAGGAAGGGAGAAAGAAAGAGAGATAAACAGAAAAAAAACATCGAACGAAAAACTCGATTGAAATGATTTCAAAGGAAAAGACAAGAAGAATAAATAAGAAGGAAAAAAGCGTGAAGAAGGAAAAGGAATCAAAAAATAGAAAAAGAAAGAAAACAAGTAAGAAACGAACGCTCGTTAGGATAACTTCGCTGATCGATTCCTCTTAAAATACGATCGAGAGATTGAATACACCTTAAGTCTCGTCGAGGAGGAAAAAGAAGAAACGAAACAGAAAAAAAAAATGGAAAAAAGGAGGAGGAAGTTCCGAGTAGGTACTTAATTAAAATGATTTCATGGCACGGGTTAGGCGTAAGGGCGAAAAGGGATAGAGATATAAGTGGGATGGTAGGGGAGGGGAGGGGATGGAGCGAAAAACAGAAAGAGGGAAAGACGAAAGGAAACTAATTAGAAAAAAAAAAAAAACAAGGTGAAAAAATACATACGTATACACGTATACACATACGTATACATATACACATCGTAAAAAGGATGAATCGCGACGGAGGTTAGAGTATCGAAGAAGAGGTTGAGTGGGTGGGTTGGAGATGGGATTGCGCGAGGGGGTTGGAGGAGGAGGAGGAGGGGGATTGGTTGAGAGGATATGCAACGCGCGCCACGCGCATCGGCACGACAGTGAGTTTTCGTGGGAAGGCTCAAGGCACACACGATAGCAATAAATCAGAAAAGTGTGTTGCCGATCGATCAGCGGCCGCGCATCTATTATTGGTTGGAATAAAAAGGGAAGTCAATATCCAGAGAGAAGACAGTGGCCGTGTCTGGGAAGTACGTTTCATCAACGAGCCTGAAAAGAAGAGAAAGAGTGAAAGAGATAGAGATAGAGGGAGAGAGCAAGAGAGTGAATGTGGAGGGGGTATGGGGAGAGAAGAAGAAGAAGAGCGAAGAGGAGAGGAGTGGAGTGAAGAGGGGAAGAGAAGAGAAGAGAAGAGGAAAGTAGGGTTAGGTGAGAACAACGGCAATGAGGGGGGAGGGATATAGAGTTGAAGAGAAGGGGCAAGTACGGTGGGAGGGAGGGAGGGATACAGAGAGAGATAGAGATAGAGATAGAGAGATAGAGAGATAGAGAGAGAGAGAGAGAGAGAGAGAGAGAGAGAGAGAGAGAGAGAGAATACAGAAGCCGAGGGAGGCAGAGAAAGGGATGGAATCGATAATATCGGATGAACACTTCGTGCGCACCGGTCTGTTCACTTGAGTTTATCCGTACGATGGAAATCAATTTTTTGTTTTGTTTTGTTGTTCCCTTTTTTTTATCGTTTGTTATTTATTTATTTCTTTTTTCTTCTGTTTGGTCTGTTCCTACGTTTGTTCGCTTTTTATTTCCTTTCTTTTCTCTTTCTGTCTTTATTTCTTTCTTTCTTTCCTTCCTTCCTTCCTTCCTTTCCTTCTTTCTATTTTTTTTTTCGGATGAGTAAAATAAAAAAAGAAAGAGAGAGAAAAAGAGAGAGAGAGAGAGAAGTATGCAATGTTCATGGTTAAAAAGAGAGATAATAGTAGAGTATTCTAATAGAAATTTTCATTCATCGATCGAATTTTTCGAGTAATCGTGAACACGTGAAGAATAAAATTGAATGTTCGTAGTTATCAATGGATCCGTAAAACAGCACACGTGTGTGTGTATCCATGTGTGTGATAGTGAGAGAAAGAAAAAGAGAAAGAAAGATAGATAGAGAATGAGAGAGAGAAAGAGAGAGATTTTTATCGCGTTAGGGCTTAATTTAAATTTATGCAAAGTAAAGTTTTAGGGATTTCCAATGAAAGTTTTTTTCCCTCTTTTTTTTCTCTTCTTTGTCTTTTCTCTTATTTTTTTTTTTTTTTTAAAGCGAAAGATTTTCAGACTACGCGATATCTATATATATCATTACCACCGCGCAATTATAATATTAATTTCGATTGGTATTCGAATAGTATCAATTGAAAGATAAGTAAACAGAGGTGAATTTAATTAATCAGAAGGATCACATTTTCTCTACGGGTATACGCGGTGTCCCCTTTTCATCGAATAGAACTGTATTATATAAGTTCTAACGAAAAACGTGTCAATAGGGGAATGGCATATACATACATGCATGTGGATATTTGAAATCATTCATCAACTACATTCTATCAATATTATTTTATCTAACGAATGATAGAACGTTGAGCGACGTTGCAGGATTAATTTTCAATCGTAATTATTTTCTCCTTTAAATTATGTCATTCATACACATACATTATATGCATATATATATATATATATATATATATATATATACTTTGTTTTATTATTATTATTATTATTATTATAAATTCGATCCAAATCGAACTATCCGATATCGAGATATCGTAATACTATTAACTACTATGCTAATGTCAAGGTTGTCGGGATGTTAGAGAAATTGAAAATAAATTTTCATAAACGTAAATAAATTGGGGAAACTCATGGAAATTTCGTGGAATTAAAAGAGTATAGCTGAAGAAGAAGAAGAAGAAGAAGAAAAAGAGTAGAAGAAGGAGGTAACGTTTCGACCGGCAAATTAGTCAAACGCGTTGGAACCATTAGAAAATCTCGGGGATATGCTGGAAAACGTATAGAACGACGAAAACGGGTGTGTCTCCAACACATTGATGACGATGCGTTGCTAGTGTGCGTGCGACGCATGTCCAGAATTCGTCGAATCATCCTCGAGAGACGATCGAGAACTATCCACGAGCTTTCCTTTAAAAGCACGCTAGTAATGACCTTCTTGTATAGATATAAACGAAATATCTATACAGGTTGGTATATTTATATATATAAGACAAAATAAGTCGGAGAGAGAGAGAGAGAGAGAGAGACAGACAGAGAGAGAGAGAGAGACAGAGTGGAAGGGAGGGAGGGTAAAAAAGAGTGAAAGAGAAAGAGAGAGAGAGATATTACGTGGAAGAGAATCACGCCATTGTTACGACAGTTTCCGTCCACTACTGCAATCTTTCTATAGCATGCACAACCACCCCAGCGGGCGTGTCACGTACAGTCACTCCTCTTTTCGTCCTAACAACCCACGAATTTCAAAGTTCTCCCCGAGAGAAAGAGAGAGAGAGAAAAAGAAGAAAAAAGTGGAAAAAAGAATAGTAAAAAAGGAAAAGATAAAAAGAAAAACGAAATGAGGAGACGACACAAAGGGGATTCCAGAACAAAACGAAAATTCCAGTCAGAATTCACGATGATAATGTTAGCCAGATAGATAGAGAGAGAGAGAGAGAGAGAGAGAGGGAAAGAGGGAGAGAGGGAGAGAGAAAAAAAAGCGTGGGCGTGGCATTGAGAAAGATAGAGAGAGAGAGAGAGATTTGAGGATAAAGAAAAGAAGAGAAAAGAAAAATAATGAAAAGCAAACGAAAAAGAGGAATAAAAGGAAAGTGGTAGAAAAAGAAGAAAAAGAAAAAGTAGAAAGGAAAACAAAAAAAATTATGAGATATTTTTAATCGTTCGTGGGCTTTCCATCGTTCGGTAAAAGAATATCGATTGGTATAACAAAGCTGTAACATATAAGTGGGTATCCGAGAAGCGGTTGGACTGAAAAGCGATCGAAATTACGTAACAGGCGGTCGAGCCAGCTCGCTAGCTCGCGGAACTTTTCGTCAAATGTATAACAATGGGTGCTTCTCCACCACGGAACCTTTATATCCAGTCGATTTATCTATCCATCCGTCTACGTATCTATCTTGTTTTTTAATCTTCCCGTTTTCTTTTTTTTTGTTTCTTTCTTTTTTTTTCTTCATTCTTTTTCTTTCTTTCTTTCTTTCTTTCTTTCACTACACGCGCGAGACTCAACGTATTTTTCTCTCTTTCAATTTTTTTTCTCTCTTTTTTTATGCGAGTTAACCTTGGAAAAGGAAAACGAGGGTATATATATATATGTATGTATGTACGTATGTGTGTATGTGTGTGTGTGTGTGTATGTATGTATGTATGTATGTACGTATGTATGTATGTACGTATGTATGTATGTACGTTTGTATGTATGTATGTATGTATGTATGTATGTATGTATGTATGTACGTATGTATGTACGTATGTATGTATTTGTTCGTATGCATTTGTCGAAAGTAATTGACAACCGCAAGAACGAATGATGTTATCGTTGAGATAATAAAATATAAGTAAGATGCCTTACCGTGATAATAAAGAGCGCCAGAAGCGTTCAACGGTGGTGGACTTGGCGCGGTGGCACCAGCGGTAGGACTGTGAGGACCCCAACAGGTTTGCTGATGATCGACCTGCCTGTTATCGGTGTCACCAACAACGTCGATCTCCTCCTCCTCGGGCTCGTGGTGTTGCCTATTATGTTTCTTCTCCATAACCAACGACGAATTATTCCTATGAAGCTCATGACCGGTGGCCGTGGCGTTAACGTGTTCCTGTTCGATAACGACCGAGGAACTACCGTTTTGCTCGTGTTGCTGATCATCAAGCCGATCGGGCCAGGGATAAGCCTTCCATTTCTTGGCCATTAGGCAACGCGGCATATTGATAAGGCGGTCAGCAGCTGCCCACGAGGTTGCTTATTATTACGAATCTTGTAATCCCCCGATTATTTTTAATAATAACGATAATATGTAATAACGGTAGTAGTAACGGTAGTAGTAGTAGTAGTAGTAGTAGAGGAGGAGTAAAAAGAAGAGTAAGGGAATTTGTTGACCAAGTGTATTCCCAACACCGGCACCCGTAGCACCCACAAATAACGGAACACCTAGTGCACCCGCGAAAACGCTCGACGACGACGGCTCCGGCGACGGCACCGTCCTCAGGAACGTCCCAACACAACTCGTCGTCGACGTCGTCGTAACGGCGCCGACGTCTCCGTCGCGGCCGTCCGTCGCTCACTGCCGTCGTCGTAGGACGAGGAACTTTGAAACCGTTCTTCTTTCTCTTCTTCTCTTTGTCCTCGTCGTCGTCGTCGTTGAGCTCCTCGCGGATGCGGATGACGGAGCGGGCCTTCCTCGACGCTCCCAGCCACACCGGCTTCGTCTTTTCTGCCTGACGCTGGTGGAAGATCTGCAGCCTCGTCATGGGCACGGCGAGGGCAGCTCCTTAACCGGATGCACCGCCACCATGCCAGCCGAAACTCTAGCTCGCGCTCGTTCCCTCTCTCTCTCTCTTTCTCTCTCTCTCTCTCTCTCTCTCTCTCTCTCTATATATATATATATATATATATATATATATATATATGTATGTATCTATCTATCTATCTATCTATCTATCTCTATCTATCTCTATCTCTACGTCTATCTCTTGCTCACTCCCTCTACCCTCTCTTACCCTATTTATCTCCAACACCCTCTTTCTCGCGCCCCCGCCCTTTCGGAAAACTTGCCGATCGTTTTACTGAATCGTTCAAATTTTTTCTATATCGTGTGTTATTATTATTATTATTATTAACACCGATCTCAGTCATCCATTCTAACGTTATTTTCTCCCTTTCCTCCGTTCCTTCCTTCCTTCCGTTCCGTTCCGTTCCGTTCCGTTCCTTCCTTCCTTCCTTCCTTCCTTCCTTCCTTCCTACAGTTCCAACTTGATTTGCTTTTCGGTGACGTTCTCCGTCACACACCACGCAATGACAATTGTGGGGTGGCTTCGAATACGACGACGACGAAGACGGGGTGCGACTGTCGGTCTGGCACTGCGCTCCTACCGGATACACCCCTCCACCAATCCACGCTTTATCCACGTCCTTCTTCTTCCTCTTCCTCTTCTTCTTCTTCTTCTTCCTCCTCCCCCTCCTTCCCTTCTTCTTCCTCCTCCCCCTCCTTCCCTTCTTCTTCCTCCTCTTCTTCCTCTACTTCCTCTTTCTTCTCTTTCTCCTCCTCCTCCTCCTCTTCCACCACCCTTCTTACACCGAGAAACACGCGAACGTTTTCTCTCCCTCTCGCAATCAGAGAGAAAGAGACTAGTAACGGCACCCCTGTCGTCCCTCCGCTGCGGCGGCTGCTATCGAGTCGAGAACGTTGAGAGAGGGCGCTACCGTCGTCCGTCCTATCGTTGCTGGTGGTAGTGACACAGTAGTGGTAGTAGTGACACAGTAGTGGTGGTAGTAACGGTGGTAGTGGTAGCAACGGTAGTGATAGTAGTAGTGGTGGTGGTAGTAATGGTAGTGATAGTAGTGATGGTGGTAGTGGTGGTGGTGTTGCTACTGCTGCTGTTGCTGCTGCTGCTGCTGCTGCTGCTGCTGCTGCTGCTGCTGCTGCTACTGCTACTGCCACTGCTGCTGATCCACGCTAGAAGGAAAGAAAGAGAGAGAGAGAGAGAGAGGGTGAGAGGGTGTAAGAGAAAGAGAGAAAGAGCTTGTCTGCGCAACCCCTCGAGGGTGCCACGATATGGTACTCTTCGATTCCTGCAACAAGCACGAGGGCGAGCACGACGACGCAACCCAGAAGCTCGTTTGCGTGTCTCTATGTGCAGAATAACTCGCTGGCGAGCCGGCACGCTTCCGCGTCAGAAAGAAAAAGGGGAGAGGGTATAGAGAGATAGAGAGAGAGAGAGAGAGAGAGAGAGAGAGAGAGAGAGAGTAGAGGGGAAAAAATAAAAGGAGAAAAGAAAAAACAGGAACGATCCTCGTGTGTGTGCCATCACTAGCGTAAAGAGTTCTTCATGCGTATTTTTCCCCCGACTTTTTTCTCCCTCCCTCCTCTCTCTCTCTCTCTCTCTCTCTCTCTCTCTCTCTCTCCGTGTTTGATCTTCGACTAGGAAATTCGTCTAACACGTAGCAGTCGGATCAAATAAAAAAAAAGAAAAGGAAAAAAAACATTTTAATGGAAGATCACTCTGATCGTGTCGTTTGTACTTTTTTGTAATGGAAACGATTATTTTTCTTGTTTTTCTTCTTTTTTTATATCCCTTTTTCCCCCTTTCTTTTTTTTATACTTTCTCCTCTCTTTTTCCTTCTTTTAAATATATATATATATATATATATATATATATATACAACGAAAGGTGAGGAGGATCGAAGGCCACCGAACTCGGCACGCGTTTCCATCATAAATTTTCTTTCACGACGACGAAAGTTTATGAAACGAGGGTGGTCGTGGTTTAGAAGAGTCTGTGGGGCAGCGGGGCGGGATGGAGAGGGGACAGCTGGAGGCGACGGGGGGGGGGGTAGTAGTAGTAGCCCGAGGGGGACCCAAATCGCTGCGTCACTGTCACGTGCCAATGGGTGTGTATTTTGTACGAAGGGTTGCTTGGCCCCCTCCCCCTCTCGGCCCCTTCCTTCCACCCTCTCCCCATTCCCTCCATCTCTCCATCTTTCCACGCCCGCGTGCCGACTCTATTTAATAGACATTCGATTCTAGCTTCTATCTCAAACTAGCCATTACCATTTTTGAAATAAATATATATACTGCTAGATCCTCATGTATTGTGTCAATTGTATGGGGTTCAAATTTTTACGAAGATACGAGAATAATTTCGATTAATCGTCAATCAGTAATGCGTAATTGTAATCGAATCACCAAAGAATCGAAAAACGTACGGACGTACTATGATCTTTTTCCAATTCTGCATCTGTAACTGTATTGGCCAGTGGTTATTAGGAAACACGAAAAAAATGACAGCTGCTTAAAACGTCACGGTTCTTTTGATACGAGGCACAGGCAATGCCGTGTAAACTGTGGAAATCCGTCGGGGGTTGTAATACTTATGGAATATATTGGCTACGTTCGAGTTGTAGATACTTGTTGTTGTTGTTGTTGTTATTATTGTTATTGTTGTTGTAGTTGTGGTATGTAGTAGTCGACGGAATGATAGCGTAAGAACGTCAAGTCGGCCTGTAAAGCCAAGAAGGGTATGTCTAACCCCTTTCTATGAAAAAAGAAAAGAAGAAAAAAGGAGAGAAAAAAGAGTGATAGAGAGAGAGAGAGAGAGAGAGAGAGAGAGAGAGAGAGAGAGAGAGAGAGAGAGAGTGGGACAGAGACAGAGAGAGAGAGAGAGTGACGAAGAGAGAATCGAGATGTACGAGAGTGGAAATGACAGTATACACATGCGCGTAACTTGTCCACACACACACATATATATATATATATATATTATATATACATACGTGTCTGCATGTACGTATGAACGTATGCATGTATGCATGTATGACGCATTGATATACTTACACGGTATTACTATGTGTGCGTAGACCCATATACAATAAAAACGTGCACACACAAGTAGTGACGGAGTGCATGCATACAAACACACACACACACGGGACAATAGCACAACGTACGAGCTTGTATTGAGAAGCGAGGGGAAACGAAGCACGGTGGTCGCACATGCGCCAACGATCGGCATCGACCCGCTGAGTCTAGGCAACACCTGGTATCACCCCACGTGCCACGTTAGGGTGGCACCGACCATTCCGAACACACGCGATTTTGAAGCGTGGAATATCCACGACTGGCCTTCCTGTATTCTCTACTGACCCACGGCAACTAAGACTAGCATCCTACGTGTCACCCCGATGCTTATAACTTAACCACACCACTACCATCACTATCCCTCTTTCCTCTCCCCCGACACACCTACTTCCTATGTGTTTACATTAGTTAAATGCAGCTGTTCTCTTCAATCCGTTGAAGCATTTAAATCTCTACGAATGTGTGTGTATGTATATATATTATATATATTTTATATATATATATATATATATATATATATATATTTTATATTACAATATATTATATTATATATATATGTATATATTTTACATATGGAGAATATACTTAGATATACAAATATATTAACGTATATATATATATATATTTTGTACATATGTGTACGTATTTATATATGTCAATATATACGCAATGCGCACACGCGAATGCGTATGCGTGTGCATGTTTGGGCGTATGTATGTCACATATCTATCCTATACGTCATAATCAAATGTCTCTTCGTATTATATTTTCAAAGTTTTTTTTTTTACCGAACTATCGCGAAATAAATTCAATTTTCTTCACATTATGATCTTTAGATACCGAC
>OU426851.1:10962419-10964919 GCA_911387685.1 Dolichovespula media | reverse complement strand
CTTTGCGCAGCCAACAGAGATACTCTTTCTCTCTCTCTCTCTCTTTCTCTCTCTCTCTCTCTCTCTCTCTCTCTCTCTCTCTCTCTCTCTCACTCGCTTACTCTCTCGCTGTCTCTCAATCCGATGTGTTGCCGCGTTACACGCAACGTCAGCGATATCAAAGTCTATATCCTATAGTCGAAGAAACAGCGACGAAATCATTTTTGTCGAGAGGGTGAAGCAAAAAAGAGGACGATAGTAGGGGTATGGGGGGAGGGGGTGGGTGGCATGAGAGAGATTGTCCCGGCAATATAAGACTATCTTCTTCCCAATGATAAATCGTTTTTAAACAACCGTTAGAGACAAGTTATCTATGTCCAGTTGATACGTAGAAATTATCTTTACGTTAAATTGTCAATAACTATTAAAATTTTCATATAGTTTACGATCACACCACTTTGAAATATATATTCGAGTAGTTCGTTTTTTTTTTTTCCTTCATTTTCATAATTCGTTGATCTTCATACGAATCGTTCGTACGTACACGAAAAATAAATGAGATCTTTTTCTTTTTAAGAAAAGATAAGTAATATCTGTGATAAAGATAACCATGCGCGGTGATGGGGTTGGAGAAGAGGAGAAGGAAGAGGAGGAGGAGAATGATGAGGCGGAGGAGGATGGTAAAAAAAAAACCTCTCTCCAAGTATCTTCGCGAAATATATAATAGAACGTCATTTATTGCGGGAAATGAACGTTGCCGTCGTATCATTTTGTTTTGCGATGCTGTCAAGTGGTAGACAACAGGTGGTTGCTGCCGTTTCCCATGTAACTAATACGCGATTGGACGATTAAGTTATACCTATCCTCCACTTTCTCCATTCCATTTCGCCTAATGAAATTTCGAATAATTCGGTAAAGAATTTCTTATTCGCGTTATTAACGCGGACGGTGAAGAAAAAAAAAAGAAAAAAAGAACAATAGGAGGAAGAAAAAGAAGAAGAAGAAAAGGAAAGGAGAAAGAAAGGGAAAAAGAATATCGATCGATTATATCGATGTAAGTCGAACGAACTTACGTTTAAAAATAAATTTATTACTTGCTAACCCAACGTTAAAATTTACACTCTTGACCTTTGAAATATCCAACAACCGAGTTAAGTATTGTACTTATTTGATTAACCGTGCGTGCACTTCTCATTTGGAATTATAACTACAGAGGGCGAGGCGGGGTGAGGGAAAGAGGGGGGGAGAGAGAGAGAGAGAGAGAGAGGAGAGGAGACGAAGGGAAAGTTTAACAGGATTAAAGAATGAAAGCACTAATGTCAGAAGGTACGTAAGAGAGTGGATATGTTGTATGGTATGTATGTATGTATGTATAAGACGTTCACGAAGGTCTATCCTATATCCCCTCTTGTACGTAGGATATATACGTACTTTTACCTACTGTACTATACATGGCGCATCCTTGCGTAGGTTTTACCATTAGAGAAACTTAGAGAGAAGGAGGGTAGGAGGGAGGGAGGGAGAGAGGGAGAGAAAGAAAGAGACAGAGCGCGTACGACATTGATATGGCACGTAACAACAGCTGTCGTGATGACCAACAAGTGCACCGTTTCTATAGATCAGACAGAAAGACAGAGAGAGAGAGAGAGAGAGAGAGAGAGAGAGAGTGAGAGAGAGAGAGAGAGAGAGAGGGAATATACCTGCGTTGGTGAAAAGAAAGACCAAATGGTGGTGTCGTTTTACAAACGGCTACGAATGTAATTTGACAAACGTTCGATTCTCTTTCTCTCTCTCTCTCTCTTTTAATCGATCGACCGTTGTCCATTTCTTTTCTTTCTTTTCTTTTTTTTTTTTTTTTTTTTTTTATTTCAACAATTCCATTCCAACGAGACTCAGGACCTTTTATGACTACAGGATTGGTAAAAAGTTCCCTAGGCATGCCCGTGGCAGATTTCCAGGCGATTTTAAAAAAATCGATTACTCACACCATTTCGAGACTTTTCAGGCTAATTTCTTCTTTGTGGGTATTTTTTTTCTTTCTTTTTTCTTCTTTCTCTCCTCTTTCTTTCTTTCTTTTTTTTTTTTCATATCGTAAAACCACGAGGAACTACGAGGGAACTCTTATAATCCTGCCAAGGGATAATACATCGAGCTAGGTAGAATCGAACGAATCAACGAGTAAGATTGATGAATTAATCTACGCAAGTCTCTCCGTCTCTCCCTCCCCTCCTTACTTGCGTTAACTTCTTCTCTGATTAATTGACACGGTTGTTCTCATATCGTCTGTAACATGGTTCGTTACCAGGCCGGCCAATTGCTCGACGATCCTGAGATAAAAAGAGATATGTATATTATATGGTATATGTCTTGCTTGAATGTGTGCACGTATCTGAAAAGAGAAAAGAGATTCTGAAAAAGGGAGATATAAGAGTAAAAGCAGAAAGAAAAAAGAACGAACAATAATAATGACGACAACAACAACAACAACGACGACAAAAAGGTTAAGAACGATCATACAAAT
>OU426851.1:10932419-10957419 GCA_911387685.1 Dolichovespula media | reverse complement strand
ATATATATATATATATATATATATACACATGCACACACATACATACATACATACACCCATGCTTTAACTGCTGTTTATACACCCATACACACACACAAAAAGCGATTTACAAAATCTTCGATAAAATTTTCTTCTATTCGAAGTAAAGATCATCGTCGTTAATAATAATAAAACATTATTTATCTACGAGATCAAAACTTCGATGATAGTTTTGGACGTCGACGATTTTACAACTGAGACAAAAGAAGAAGAAGAAAAAAAGAAAGAGAAAAAAAAACAATAAAAAAAAGAACAAGAAGAGGAAGGATTAATTTTTTTAACTACAGCCCACTTTTGGGGTAGAAGAAAAGTATGCAAGTAAATATGTAAAGTAAAGTAAAGTAAAGTAAAGTAAAGTAAAGTAAAGTAAGATAAAGTAAGGTAAAGTAAAGTAAAAGTAAAGTTAAGTTAATAAGTAAGTAAGTGTGATGCCGGTTACGAAAATGGCGTATTTAAAGATTCGCAAAAGGAGGTTCATAAAGAGAATGATACGTTGATACGTTAATCAAAAGACTCAAAAGGCTTGTGATCGGAGAGCACATATTAGGAGATAAAACAAAGTGGGTCTACATGGTGTGTAAGCGTACGTACAATTTCAAAGATTTCGATTGAATTCGAACGGTAAAAGGAAGGGTAGTAACGAGTGGGAAGGAAGGAAGAGAGATAGAAAGGGGAGGAAGGAAGAGAAGGAAGGGAAGGAAGTGAACATGATGAACGAGATGAAATTGATGTGAGTCATAACGTTTCATTATCTC
The DNA here is from genome assembly GCA_911387685.1 of Dolichovespula media. Classification (NCBI taxonomy): domain Eukaryota; kingdom Metazoa; phylum Arthropoda; class Insecta; order Hymenoptera; family Vespidae; genus Dolichovespula; species Dolichovespula media. The sequence goes on along the minus strand of OU426851.1, from coordinate 10,956,625 downwards.
GATAAATATGACGAGGGGAATGTAAACGAGTTTGCGACATTGATTTGAAATTCGAGGAAAATAGAAAGGGTAGGGGAGGCGAAGGAAAAAAAACGAGAGAGAGAGAGAGAGAGAGAGAGCAACGGAAGAAGAAGTAGAAGAAGAAGAAGAAGAAGAAGAAGAAGAAAAAACAGGGTGAGAGAAAGACTTCGAAGTCTTCTCGAAGTATCGAATGGCGGAGTAGTACAAAACGACGACGAATCGATTGTATATGCTTTAACTGCTGTTTATACTATACGATCAACGCGACTCGTCTAAGATATATACCGGATAGAAAATTCTTTTATTATTCGCGAGAGCAGGGTGGAAGAGGTGGTGGTGGTTGAGGAGGAGAAGGAGGAGAAGGTGTAGGAAGGGTAGGATGAGGGGGAAACAAAATAAATAAAAGAAAAAAGAAAAGGAAAGGAAGGGGGAAAAAAAAGGAAAAAGAGAAAAGAGAGAGAAAAAAAGGAAAGTAAAATAAATCTTCAAGATGCCGCGCTGCTACATGGTTAAGAAGGCCCTGTGCAACAAGTACATTACCAGCGTTGCCAAAGGATTCGAAAGCTGGGGTCGTGGTAGAAACACGCCATCTCCAACGACCATACAGTTACCCGTTTCGCCCATAGAAGGGAGCGTTGCACCCACTGTTGCCCAAGGTATTTATATTATTACTTATTTTATATACGCATATATAGAATATAATATATCTATGTGTGTTATATATATATATATATATATATATATATATATATATATATATAGTGTGTCTGTGTGTGTGTGTGTGTGTGTGTGTGTGTGTGTCTGTGTGTGTGTGTGTGTGTGTGTGTGTGTGTGTGTGTGTGTGTGTGTGTGTGTGTGTGTGTGTGTGTGTGTGTGTGTGTGTGCGTGCGTGCGTGCGTGCGTGCGTGCGTGCGTGCGTGCGTGCGTGCGTGCGTGTGTGTGTACGGCTTGTGTTCCAATAAATCTTCTTTTTCTTCTTCTTCTTTTTTTTTTTGGTTTCTAACACTTACACACGTACGAACGCAGAAGGAACACAGGCGCGCATTTTTCTTTTCGTTAAACATTGACAATTATTTTTTTTTTTTTTTTCCCTATAATTAAAGACATCAAAACCACGGGGACGCCTAACACAAACGAGAATAACAATTCGAAAGAGTCTACGTCTAAGAAGGAAGATTTTGGTATGGGTACCGCGTCGGATTCCCCAAAGTTGCCACAAATTGAAATGGCAACGACGGTGATCGCTTATACGACGTCGGCGGCGTCTAACAACGTATCAACGCCCCCGCAGCCGCCGCCCCCGTCATCGTCGTCGTCGTCCTCGTCGTTAGAATTCAATGGCGTCAGATTAACGACAACGACGACTACAACCACCGCAATAACGTTGACGACGACGACGACAATGACGACGGCTAAGACGACAACGGGGAAGACGATGACGACAACGGCGAAAACGACTACGACGACGACGACGACAATGACATTGTCGAGTGCGCCAACGTCAAAGGGCCGAGAATTCGTTACGGGAAACGTTTTTTCGCCGTCTCATCGTACGAAACAAAATGATCCATCAGCTTCCACAATACGCACGCCTACGAGATATACGAACGAGGACAATACGACGGAACAACATTCCAACGAGGATAATAAAATAAGAACGACGTCCTGTTGCAACAACAATATATCGTCCTCGAATATTTCCTCGATGTTCAAAGATCGTTCGGCCGCCGAGACCGAAGCTGCTCACGATCTTCTCGAACTGTCAAGGTCATTGCCGCCATTACCACCGCCCAGCGTAGCGATCGGTCCTCAAAGTGTCATCGAGACACCTGCCACGGACGTTCAAGAGATGACGGTTTACCAACCCGTCGAGCAACCAATCTATCAACTGAACACGATCGATCTTACTGGTTCGGCTACCGTCTATCATCATCAGTCCCAACAGCAATCACCATCACAGGCGACAACGAGTATCATTTATGAGCCAACAACGACGATCGTTCAGCAAACATCGGGCGGTGTCTTTATACCGCTATCGCCGGTTCAAGAGATTCTGTTCACATATAGTACGCCGTCCATACCATGTACGTCGATTATAACTCAACAATCGCAACAACAGCATCAGCATCAGCTGCCGGTCCAACAACAGCTTCAACAACAACAACAACAACAACAACAACAGCAACAACAACAGCAACAGCAACAACAGCAACATCATCATCATCAGAATCAACCGATCGAAACAGCGCCGCCATTGACACCGCCGACGTCCGAATGCAACAGCGACATAGAGAACAATAATCCCAATTCTCAGCCTAGCCAACGAGACAAGGAAGTGCAAACGGTCACCGAACAAACGGAAGTTAAAGCTGCCACTTACACTTACGACACATTATTGGTGGCCGATGGCAGGTCGAAAAACAAAAAGCTACTTTCACTGCAAAAGACCCCGGAATCGGAACCAACTGATAATCTGGAAACATCGAAAACTGGCCGTTACGTCTGTTGCGAATGCGGTAGGTATACCATAAATAAATTGTTTTATCTTTTAATCTTCGATACATTCCACGATAATATATTACTTTTAGTCGAACGTTCGAATTTAATATATAAGATCCGTGATAATGGAAGAATACAAATTCATAATGATTATATTTGGATTGTTCGATGGACTTTGGATGTATGTATGTACGTATCTACATACATGCATACGTAATCCCATAATTTCGCTTAGACCTTCGAAATTGAGTAGTATAAGCACGGCGGACTAGCTAATGAGTTCTATCTGTTACCAGAGGATGGGCACAGCAAATTAGTCTTGATACGTACAATGCAATGCAGTAGAACGTGCTGATTATCCTTCCTATTTCTCTCTCTATCTATCTAACTCTATATTTCTCTCTCTCTCTCTCTCTCTCTCTCTCTCTCTCTCTCTCTCTCTCTCTCCTTGTCTATAATTTCACGATTGCGTAGATGAACAGATCGGCTGGTCCTTAAAATGATTAGAATTTCTATTGCTACGTGACCGAATAATATAACTAGATGTGTGTGTGAGCGCGCGCGCGCGTATATGACTCCTGTTAACAGTTTTAAACAAATTAATAAATTTTTACATATGCTTCAAATTTTTCTCTTAGCACACGGTTATTAATAATTTTCTCTTTTAAACAAATACCATTGTTAATTATCTATGTTAATAGAAAAAAAAAAAAACGAAATAAAAAAAAAGTCTAAAATTTCTCGGAATACTCAAATTACCATTGGTTTAGGTATTTATGTTTGAAAAAGGAAAAAAAAATTATTCGAATTATTTGTCATCCAATATATACGTCAAAAATTATTCCAAACTATTAAATCGTACATATTACTGTTGTTCAAAGAAAAGTGTTATACTACGCGTAGCAACGAATTTTGGTAAATTAATTAAAAATTAATTTTGTCCTATCAAATCGCACATCCAATTTATACATATATATATATATATTTTTTTTTTTTTCTCGTTGTTCTCAGGCAAACAATATGCAACCTCATCAAATTTGTCGAGACACAAACAGACCCATCGTAGTATCGACTCGCAATCGGCGAAGAAGTGCATTCATTGCGGCAAAGCGTACGTTAGTATGCCGGCCTTGGCGATGCACATGTTAACGCATAAACTGACCCACAGCTGCGGCATTTGCGGAAAGATGTTCTCGAGGCCTTGGCTACTTCAAGGCCATTTGCGTAGTCACACAGGCGAAAAACCATACGGATGCGCACACTGCGGTAAGGCGTTTGCCGATCGTTCCAACTTAAGGGCCCACATGCAAACTCATTCGGCCGACAAGAATTACGAATGTCCTAAGTGTCACAAGTCATTTGCCCTCAAGTCGTACCTGAACAAACACCTCGAGTCGGCGTGTCAAAGGGAGAACGGCGACGAAAGTAGCAACGACGTTGATACCACGCCGTAATAGATGTAGTGTGCCTGAAAACGTAAAAAAAAAAAAGAATTGAGACGACTAAATAATATTTCATAAAATAACGACAACAGAAACTTGACGAACTTCGGTAAGATTTTTCACTTTTTTTTCATTCGAAGATATACAGGGCGTTTCGGTTAAAGGAGATCGCCTAAATATTTTCTTTGGTTTTTTTTTCATACTTTGAATGGTTTAAAAAGAGGTATCTTATGAATAGTTCATATAAATATATATATATACATATATATATATAAAAGTGCATATACATAATATGGATAGTTTATATATATATATATATTAGTATAATGTTATGGATGCTATAGGCGACCTCCTTTAGTTGTAACACCTTATATATAAAATAATATTATATCTGTAATTTTATATCTGGATATATGTGTATACATACATACATATATATATATATACACACACACACACACAATATTATATATATACATATATACAATATTATATTTCTAATATTATGTCTCTATAACATAAACTTATTATTATAGATCATATAATAAATATTAGGTCGTCAAGGATGAAATAAGTAGAAAAAAAGGCAAAGTTGGTTGATAACTTACAAATTTCATCCTTGACGACCTGATATATACATATTGACACACACACACACACACACACACACACACACACACACACACACCATAAACATGTATTAAATAATATTTAAGTAATGTCAGAATTTTATAATAGATAAGTACTTTAACATTTCTTTTTTCTTTATCCAAAACGATACAAAATATTACAAATTCTGACATTTTAAGTTATTGACGTAATCCCAAAATATATAATACATATGAACATATAACACATATGATTATATCTTGTAAGTAAGAGACGGTGTTACTAGAGCGTGCCATCTCGTTATACACACACATAAATATCCTTTTCTAATCAGAACGTTCATCATTTCCAGCACATGCCAGTAAAAGAAAAAACTACGACATCCAGGGCAGGCGAGAGATACTGAGAGAGAGAGAAAGAGACAGAGAGAGAGAGAGAGAGAGAGAGAGAGAGAAATCAACGGTCTAGAAATAAAGGAAGAAAAAATAAGAAGAAGGAAAAAAAAGGAACACGATCAAAGGCCAACCATAGATCCGAATACATAGTTGTATTATTACAACTAGAGACACGCAACTCTACCATAGGTGAACCAGAAAAGAGATATTCCAATGAGATCATTGTCCACCGATTGAAACGATCTCGACTAACAAACTCATTTCTATTCGATCATGCATATATCAGATCGAAGCAACAATTGATTCATTTTTCAAATAGATAGAGAAATAGAGATAAGGAGAGAGAGAAAGAGAGAGAGAAAAACAGACAGGCAGACAGACTGACAGACAGTCAGGCAGGCAGGCAGAGAAAGATCGTTGCTTTCGATCTTTAAGCTTGAAAACTTTCTCCACAGTTGTTAAATGAAATTCGTGTTCGCTTAATTCCAAAGCGATTACACGATAATACGTATGTACGTTACCTTCTCGAAGAGTTTCGCCGTGTTAAAAAAAAAAAGAAGAAGAAGAAGAAAAAGAAGAAGAAGAAGAAAGAAACGAAGAAACCCAAAGAAAAAAATTAATAAGAAGGAGGAAAAATTTGCGAAATTTTGCCCTTTTTATCGGACGCGAGGTACGGGGTTGCGGGCTGAAGAAGAAAAGGTCGCAGGCTAGAGCACACGAAGTTGGGTGGAATGGGGTGGGGTTGGATACATTTTTTTATACATATATACATATGTACACGAGACGCGCGAACGTTACAGAGAATATGCGTCTTCTCTTTTCTATATTCATGTTCTTCGACGTATGTATCTCGATCGAATTTGAAAAAGACAACAAAATAATATATATATATATATATATACATATATATATATATATGTCTGTATATATGTGTGTATATACATATATATATACATATAGAGTTTAAAAATTCATAAAAAAAAAAGAGAAAAAAACTCGAAATATCATCGAAAATAGAATAACCATGGTAGATTACGCGAGAACGTTGTGATAATATGTCGTAAAAGAAAAAAAGAAAAAAAAACAAGAAAAAGAGAATAAGGAGCAAGAAGACAAAAAAAAACAAAAACAAAGAAATTCGATTCATAGTTCCATAGGATCGAATTCACAGACCAGTTTCGAACTTATTATTAATATTTCCTAATATTCGAGAAATTTTATTAATTAAGGCAAGAATGTTACCGAAAATGTGACCGAATATGTACGATGTCCTGTGCACACGTACAGGAACATAGATATATACCTAAGTACGTACGTATGTACGTACATAGATACATAAATACATACATACGTTAATCCATACATACATACATACACGCATACAATATATACATACATAAAAATTACGATCACGTTTGTATTCGAGAAAATTTATAAGAGGGGAAATTTATTTTGAAACAGTACTAACATTACGTATATATACATATATACATATGTAAGTAAGTACGTGAGGTCGAACAACGAGAGAACTGACTTTCGAGAATCACATCAGCTTGTATACATACATACATATATATATACATATATATATATATATATATGTATATATATATATATACACATGATAAATACTTGCATACATAGATACATACATTCATACGTATGTTTCTGGTGAGAAAGAATGATAATATCCGTTTATAGTAAACACATCTGTTATGTGTATGTATTCGAAACGAAGTCAGCCTTCTCGTCTAAACCCTCTCAAATAAATTTCCCATTTATCATAACGTATTCGCGATCATTTTTTTGATATCTCGAGATTAACGTCCTTTGAACGAATAAAAAAGAAAAGAAAAGAAAAGAAAGAAAAAAAAATAGAACAAGGAAGGAAAGAAAGGAAATGGAAAGAAAAAAAAAATAAAAAGGAAGAAAAAGGAAGGAATTAAAAGAAGAAGAAGAACAAACGAACAAACAATATATGTATATATATATATATATATATATATATATATATATATATATACATATATATATACACGATATATACGAGAAACCGGACATGAGAGAAATGATTAAAAAAATGAACAAAAAATCGTTGCAATATTATCGAGGGACCATTATTTTGTCGGTAAAGAAGACGAAGGGAAGTAATTTAATGCTTCTTTTTAAAAAGCGTCGAGGGAAAATAAATATGTAATTGAATAAAAAGAAAAAAAAAAGAAAAGAAAAAAAAAGGAAAAAAAGGAGAAACAAAAAAAAACGAGAAAAAAAATGTAAAAGGACAAAAAAAATACAAAAGGAAATAAAGAAAAAAAAATAAAAAAGACATTAGAGGATAAAGAACAAAAAATAAAAAAATAAAAAGTGAGAGAGGGGTAGAACACAGACAGAGAGTGAAAGAGAGAGAGAGGGGTAGAACGCAGACAGAGAGAGAGAGAGAGAGAGAGAGAGAGAGAGAGAGGTCACGTAACAATAGCGTTTGAACTCGACCAATTGACACCCTCGAAGGGTTAAAATAGTGTCAGAGGATCTTCGAGTGATTCGCAGCAACGAGTTTCTGCGAGAGTCCCTTCCCCTCCTCCCACTTCTTCTTCTTCTTCATTTTCTTCTTCTTCTTCTTCTTCTTCTTCTTCTTTTTCTTCTTCTTTCCCTCTCTCTGATTCGCGCCAGATTAAGGGTAGAGAAAATTTTTTTTTTTCATTTTTTTCTTCTTTCTTTTTTTTTTTGGAAAGAGAACATCCTTAATATAACTCGTTATATAAGGCATCTCGCGAGACATTTTCATCAAAATTCGCGCTAATTGGACCACCTGTTGAACGCATAAATGACTATTCAGAGGTAAAAGGGTCACTCGTTCTCTGCTACCCTGAATAATAGAACATCATTTCCTCTGCCTACACAACTACTCGCACAAACACACACACTCACACACAGAGACAGACAGACAGACAGACAGACAGACGTACGCACACGCATACGTCTGTGTGCGTTTGTGTGTATATGTTACTAATAACCGATTTTCACATATACATAAACATATACATACACATATACGTATACGTATACGTAAATACGTTTTATCACTTATCGATTCTTACTATTAATCGTCGAGATGAAGGAGTGCGTTTACATATATCACTTCGATTCGATTAAAATACGAAGTTTTTCCTTTTTTATTCTTTTTTTTTTTTACACGGATACAACGTATGAAAAGAGGGTGAGAGAGAGAGAGAGAGAGAGAGAGAGAGAGAGAGATGAATTAACACGAGGTAACGAAGAACACCAAAGGAACATAATTCATGATATTTCACCAAGTATTAACACGAATGAACGTACACAAGGCAAACCAAAGTAGACTAAACTGAAAAAGGAATGGAAAAAAAAAAGGAAAAAAAACAGAAAAAAGAAAAGATAAATAAATAAAGAAAAAGTAACGATACCAAAGAGTGGAATACGTGATCGGGCGTATTAGTGCAATCGTAATCGATGTGTTAAAAAAAAAATAAAAAATAAAATGAAATAAAAAAAAAATAAAAATAAAGAAATGAAAAGAGAAGATAAGAGAAGAGAAGAAAGATATACCAAAACGAGAGAAAGAAGTAATGATAATCGGGTGTATTAGTGCAATTCGTAATTAATGTTTAGAAAAAAAAAAAAGAGAAGGAAAGAGAGAATGAATGAATGAAAGAAAGAAGGAATGAAATAGAAAGGGGAAAGAAATGAAAGGTTGCACAGAAACTCTAAAGCTCTAGTCAAGAAATTACGCTTGATTTGTATAACTTTCCTAGTTGCCTATCGTGGGGGGCTCATGAAATTGTATAGCGACTTTAATTTATTTTATATTAACCGTTCCTTTATTTCTTACACGCGAAGCGTTCTATATAATATGTATTATAGAGATATTTTGGTACTGAAGATTTTGAACGTGAGTAATGTAGGGATAAAGAAAAATGGGGAATTAAACAAACAAAAGAAAAGAAAACGAAACGAAACGAAATGAAACGAAGCGAAACGAAGCGAAGCGAAGCAAAAAAGAAAATAAAGGAAGAGAAAGGATATCGAAAAGTAAAAGGAAAAAAAATACAAGAAGAAGAAGATAAAGAAGTTAATTGATTAGTGATACGTTGGTACATTGATATATATATATATATATATATATATATATATATATATATATATATATATATATATATATTCGTACTATATTCGTACTATATTCGTTCAGACCGAACTGAAGCGTACATGAAAATTACGAAAATTAATGGGGCAACGTGAAATGGCACCGTTAGCAATTTTATTCAGTACAAAACTTTGGACGTCGATTATATGTGACGCCATTAGTCCTTCGCCAATGTTCCAACGACCCCACAAAAAATCTCCCATCGAATCCTCTCGCATCTTAATTCGATTACTATATAAAAGATAACTTAATTAATTTCATTCGTTAACTTCGTCTAAACGTGTATTAACTAGAGATATATGTGTATGTCTGTACACTATATAATAACAATACATAGATACATATATGTATGTATGTAAACGAATATACGAGACGAAATGAGATTCATATACATGGATACGTAAATATACACCTCTCCATATATATATATATATATATATATATATATATATATATATATATTTATATATATATAGATATATATATATATATACACGAGCACACAAGCACACCTACACACACATATATCCTAAGTGCTTATAAGATTCGTGATATGCATTATTACTACGTAATCCTCACCAATATATAAGGAACAACATTTCTATTCGAACGCTTCATATAAATATACATAGGCTATATTGACTTTTTATTAACAACAACAATAACAACAATAACAACAAGGACATAGAAAACAACAAGAACAAAAAAAAAAATATTCCAAAGCCCAACAAATTTGATCGATAAATGTGAATTGAAAATAACCGAAAAGAAAATAATAATTATAACAATAATGATAATAATAATAATAATAATAATAATAATAATAACAATAGAAAAAAATAAAATGAAAGGAAAGAAAGACAAAATGATAAAAGAAGAATTTATGAGGGAGGAAAAGAGAAAGACAGGGAGAGCAAAAAAAATCACACATTACTTTTATGCCGATTATATAATAATAATAATAATAATATTAATATTAATAATAATAATAATAATAATAATAATAATAATAATAATAATAATAATAATATTAATAATAATAATAATAATAATAATAATAATAATAATAATAATAATAATAATAATAATAATAATAATAATCAGTAATAATAATAATAGTAATAATAGTAATAATAGTAATAGTAGTAATGATAGTAATAACAGTAATAATGCTAATAGTAATAATATCAATAAAAGTAATAATAATAGTAGTAATGATACTCATAATTAAAGAATGAAAGAGAGAGAGAGAGAGAGAGAGAGAGAGAGAGAGAGAGATAACGTGTTTTCGGAATGGACAAAATTTTTTACAGAACTCAATGAGGGTCATATAGTTACGTTATTTCGTCACATTTTTCAAAGTACACTTGATTATTAATCTATATTCTGATCTTTATTATATATATATAGTGTACATACATACACACACACACATACATATATGTGTATATATATATATATATATATATATGTATGTATGTATATATGTGTATACAAGTATTGCAAGTACTCGACAGTCAATCGAATCTATTGAAGTAGAATAATTCGTAAATGGTAGTCAATAAAAACAAAAATGAGGAATATCGATCATTTTCTGAGACTGAAAGGATTCAAGTTTGATCGAGAACGACAAAAATAAAATATATATATATATATATATATATATATATATATATATATATATATATATATATATATAAAAGAAAAAGAAAAGAAAAAAAAACGGAAGGACAAAGAGAAAAGAATTTTCTTTTACATATATATATATATGTATATATATATATGTGTGTATATATATACATATATATATATAATAATAATAATAAAATTGTGAGGGCTCAAGAAGAAAATGGTAGAAAGAGAGAGAGAGCGAGAGAGATTGGCAACGATAAAAAAAAACGGATAAAATCAGGAGGATAACACCGGAAGGAATAAAACGCTAATTCGAGAAGGAAGGAATGATGACTGAGTAAAGAAAAGGAAAATAAGAAGAAAAGGAAAAGAGGAAGTAAAAGGAAATGACTGAGAAAAGAAAATATGCGTTAGAACAATTTAGTATCTCTTACTAAAGAGAGATCGTTCGAAATAAGACGAGAGAAAAGAGAAAGAGAAAAAGGAAGATAGAGAGAGAGAGAGAGAGAGAGAGAGAGAGAGAGAGATTGATATAGAGTTGGATATTAATTTAATCTATGATGAAACTAATAATGCAAAGTCTGCAGAACTGATATTCGTAAACCCATTTTAGAGATTTTCCGTAGTGCGTATTTAATAATTAATATAGTTAACCGATGCTATTTTTTAGAGATTAAAAAGAAAAAAGAGAAAAAAATAAACAAAAAAAAAGATGCCACCTTAAGCCAGGCCTCAGGACGATCATGCCTTGTGAGTTTCTCAATTCTCCTCGAGAAAGTAAACTAGAGAGACAAAAAAGAAAAAAATAGATACATAAAAAAATAAAAAAATAATGGAGACGGAAAAGAGAGAGAAAGGGAGAGAAGTTCATAGTAACAAAGAAAGCGTAGCGTTCATTCGACCGAGCTTGTTTCAAATTGAATGAAGATAATCGCGTTATATTCATTGGAGATCGATAATTTAATGGTGATTTGAAAGAAAGAAGAGAGACAGAGGGAGAGAGAGAGAGAAAAGGGGAGAATAAAAATGTGGCCGCCCAGGGTGAAAAAACTGTTCTCGAAGTGATAGGAAAGTTAACGTATAAATGTGAGATTAATCGAGTATGTTACATAGACTTTTTCGTTAACTTTTTTCTCTTCTTCTTTTATTTTTTCTTTTCGGAAAGAAAAAATATATTGTTTATATATATTTATTTATATATATATATATATATATATATATATATGTACGTATCTATGTTTGTATGTATAGACAGAAGGTGAATGAAAAGTTTCTAGTCGGTCGAAATTTCCAAGATGACATTAAAAATCAATTACACCTATTCGAGAAGTTTGACAATCCGATTTTTCTCTTTTTTTTCTTTTCTTTGTTTTTTGCTTCGTCTTTGTTTCTCAAAGATTGCTCAGACCAGCCAAACTTGTAATTTTATACAAGCCCAGTTAGTATCTAAACAATCTGAGAGAAAGAAAATCGGCCCGAAAATTTATCTCGATAAAGATAATTGATTTTTATTATCATCTGGAAACTTTTGGCACCGCCCTGTATATACAAATATACAACATACATACATACATACATACATATATATATATATAAAGTTTTTCCCAAGTATATAGATATTATTTAAACAGACAGTATTAAAAAAAAATCTAGTCTTAATTTGTACGCTACTAAGCAATAATAATATACGTACATGCGTACTATATATATATGTATGTGTATATATATATATATACATATATATATATATATATACATATATATATATATACATATATATATATATATATATATATATATATGTGCAGGAATATATCTTTATCATTAATTTTACCTACTACATGAGACAAATTAGGCGAGTAGAATACAAACAAATAAACACACACCTTCACACATCCACATCTATAATTTATATATATATACCCACGTAAATTACTCATACCTCGAAAAGATAGAGATAGAGAGATAAATAGATAGATAGAGAGAGAGAGAGAGAGAGAGAAATTGAGAAGCACAGAACTTCAACGTTCCTCAAACTTTCGTATTTCGTCCTCTCCAATTTCAAAACTACCACACATTCCCTTTTATATAACAAAAAGAAGATTCACAAGAGAGAAGGTAGACAGAATAAAATAACATATATGTGCATATATATATATGTATATATATATATATATATATATATATATATATATATATATATATATATATATATATACGTAGACACGTACATAGACGAATGATATATACATACCTGCATTCATACATACATACATACATACATACATGCGCTTATACGCGCAAAGAGGACCAAACCAACGTGTAACCATATACATATGCATGTGCATACATGCATATGTAAAATTGCACGTTCCAAAGGAAAGCGTCGTTGGACGATGATGCAATTTAGCAGACATTTAAGGTGATAAGCCAATAAGTATTACCGATAAGCGAACACACTCTTGTGCGTTAACGTATTGAACATATGTAAGTACGTATGTACGATTTACATGAGGCTTGAGAAAAAAGGGAAAAAGAATAAAAGAGATAGAAAGAAAGAATGATAGAGATGAGAGACAGAGAGAGAGAGAGAGAGAGAGAGAAGAACGAATAAGAAGGAGAAATGAAAAAGAACAAAAATATATTTACATATATAAATATACATACATATATATATATATATATATATATATATATATGTACGTATGTATCTATATGTATATTAAAAGAAATAAAGGTACGACGCATACAAACAAGCAAGCAAGCAAACAAACAAACAACACAAGCAAGCAAGCAAATAAACAAACGAAACAAACAAAATATATGGATTAATGGAATAACAACGAAAAATGCGAGAAACATTTTACACGTATTTACATAGAAGATATATGTAACTCTACTTATGATTAGGCGAATTGTCCAGTGTTAAGTAGTAGCACTTAGGTATCTGTGTGTGTGTGAAGGGGGGGAGGGAGAAGGATATACATATTATATCTACATATTATATTTTATTCGCTTTCATTCTCTTACTCTTCCCCATTCCTCATTGAAATGATATATTCTGCATGTGGAAAGAACGTTCTTCCGTAAAATAACAAAATGAAAAGAGAAAAAAAGAGAAAGGTAGGGAGAGAGAGAGAGAGAGAGAGACAGACAGACAGAAACAGAAAGAGAGAGAGAGAGAGAGATGATTATTACAAAAAAAATATGTGCTATTAACAAACATCATCCTCGTCATTTGAAATCGTATAGACAGGCCGATGAATTAATTACCTAGAAAACTCAATGAAATTATTAGCGATGCACATCTATGTAACACATACATATATACATTTATACATACATACATATATACATACATACATACATACATACATACATACATACATACACATTCTCGTCATTTGAAAATCGCATTAGACGAACCGATACGTTTACTTAGCAAACATGTTGAAATTATTAACGATGCACATTTATGTAAAGCATACGTTCATATATACACATACATACATATATACGTAAATGCATACATGCGTATATACATACACATATACGTGAGATTAAACAGTAGAGACATTTGAAAGAACGTACATCATACACTTGTTATTTCGGAGAAGCAGGCATGGTCAACGGTAAAAAAAAAAAAAGAGAAAAAACATAAAACTGGCTCTTGAAAAAAAAATTTTGAAGAACGAACGAACGAACAAAAAAATGAAAATAGATTTAAAAACGAAAGAGCAGAAAATAAAAAAAAATAAAATAGAACGAGAAATAAATAAATAAAAACAAACGAACAAACGAACAAACAAACAAACAAACAAACATACAAATAAATAGATAAAAGCAAGAATTAATAAGACACAACAGATAAGAAAGTAGGGTTTTAGATTAGTGTGATACAAGGTACATCAAGCAATAATTTAGTGATTGTATAATATATCTGAATAGCGTATTAGTAACTAAGTTTAATGGGTAAACATAATTTTCGGAACTTATAAAAAAAAAAGATTTACTCGGATAAATCGTCTAGTTTTGTAGAACTGCTGGGGGAAGAAGATTTGCCGTTTTCAGAGAATTTTCGGGATCAAAGCGTTTAAAACAAGAGGAAATGAGAGAGATCCAAGATTAGAGAGAAAGCGCGAGTGAGAGAGAGAGAGAGAGAGAGAGGGAAAGAGAAAAAAAGGAAGAGAGAGAGAGAGAGAGAGAGAGGGAAAGAGAAAAAAAGGAAGAGAGAGAGAGAGAGAATGAAAAAAAGCGAACGAACAAATTGTAAAGCGAGTGCTCGTAAACGAGTAGACGGAAAAAAGTAAGAAAAAAGAAATGTGAACGCGTTACGATGTGAATACATCATTCCGTTTTTTGTACGATTTAAGTCGTTTAAAGTTTCAATTATTTATGTTTAATACATATGTTGTTTAAAATTCGTTGGTCGAATTTTTTTTAACAAATTGCGAGCTCGATGACGCTCGAGAGAAGAGAGAAAAAAAGAAGAAAATAAATCAATAGAAATAAATAAAAAGTAAAAGAAAGAAACTCAGTTTTCGGCTATCCGACATTGTTTAATGTGAATTTTGTTTTATTAAATGGTGCAATACATGTTTGCAATTTATTAAAAAAAAAAAAAGTTTAGAAAAATATGATCACGCGAGAAGAAAAATTCGACGACGAAATTTAATTTACATATATAGTTTTACGAATGAACATTGTCAAACACGTATCGATGGTCGAATTTTTTTAACGATTTGCGAACGTGACGATACTTAATAGTAAAAAAAAAGAGAAAACAAAATAAAAGAAAAAATAAATAAAAAATTGCTTTATCGATAATGCAATAGTAATAATAATAATAATAATAATAGTAATAATAAATAAAATGTTTGTTTCGCAATTTGTAAAAGAAAGAAAAAACAAATTTTGAAAAGTATCGAACCGAAGGGTTCGACTTTCGAAAAAATTCGACTACGACGAGATCGATTTACACATATCGTTTTACGAAAGAACACGGTCGATAAGCCGAAGGATATGGGTTAATAAAGAAAAAAAAAAAAGAGAAAAAGAAAAAGAAACAAAAAAGGGAAGTAAAAAATTCGATAATAGCGCTTTCGCAAGACTGATGATAATACATGTGTGTTTAGCACTCGGATTATATTTACCGACTAAAAACGGAGAAACGTTTAACAATAAAGTTAATTACGTAACCACATTCTCTTTTTTGTTCAGACAATGGATTGATAATGAAACAATTTGCATATAAAGAAGAAGGAAAAAAGAAAAAAAAAAGAAAAGAAAGAAAGGAAGAAAAAAAATGTGCATTCGAGGATATCGATGTGTTTTTTGGTATAAACTTTGTGTAAATATTAATGCGAGAGAGAAATCTCTTTACCTTTCAAAACGCGAAGTGTTTTACGTGTACGTTTGTGTGTTGTGTGTGGGTGCGTGTGCGTGCGCGCGTGCGTGGTATGTGTTTATTTTATTTTCTTCCTTTTTTATCATTTTTGTTTCTATTACGTTTTTTTTTTCTTTTTTTTTTGGTTCACGTCAAAAACTCTCTCAACAATCGCCAATCAATTTCAATAGAAATTGTCGATCGATCGTGCGTGTTCGCAGGACCGCATTTATAATTTCTCGATGCCCCTAGGCGCAATCATTGTAATGAGGCTTCGATAGTCTATTTCGATTAATCAAACTCAAACGATTTTTGTTGGTTATTATTATTATTATTATTATTATTTTTATTATTGTTGTCGTTGTAATTGCTGCCGCTGTTGTCTGAGGTCGTCGTAGTTTTTCTATACGATATATATATATATATATATATATATCGTTGTTTATCCAAGGAGTAAGTTTTTTCAAACCGCGGAAGCCCAGATTGCGCCTAAAGCTTCTCATTCTAAATGCGGCACTGTTTATCCGACAAAATGTTTATAATTAGTTATATATATATATATATTGATTTATTTATTTATTTACTTATTTATTTATTGATTTAATTAATTAATTTACTTCTTCTCAAAAAACGTAAATGACACTGTGCAAAGATAAATTTTTAACATTTCGGCGCCGATACCATAACCTCACTTTTCTTTCTCCTATTTCGCGATCGATTGTGAATCGATTGATGATGACGAAAGAAAAAAAAATTGATCAACGCAATAAACGAAAAAAAAAGGAAAAAGCGAAGAAGAGATACGAAAGAAACAAAAAAAAATAAAATAAATAAATAAGAGAAATCGAAAACTTCAGGAGTTGCAACAAAAGAGAAAAGAAGTAGAAAGGGTGGGGGGGAGAAAAAAGAAGAATCTTTCGAATCGATTTTTTGTTTTTACAAACGAATTACATACCATAAGTAAATAGATACGTAAATAAATACATACTGCATAAATATTTCGACGTTCGGAAGTTAAAAATAAAAGAAACGTATGTAACGAATCCATATACATATACATATGTATATGTATATATAAATATATATATAAATAAATAAATATATATATATACACATACATATACATATATATATACATCTATATAATATGTCGGCAAAATATTGTGTAGTTAATATTGATGTCTGCAAAGTTAGAACGAATAATCTCAATGAAATAGAAAAGAGAGAGAGAGAGAGAGAAAGAGAGAGAAAAAGCAAAACTCGAAAAATATCTTCCAATAAGACGTAATTTTAACGATTATCAATTATAAATTCACCCAATAATTTGACGAATTTTGTACCATTTTTTTCCCTCTTCGTTACCTCTTCTTTTTCCTTTTAATTTTTCTCTCTTTCTTTTTGTTTGTGTTTTTTTTCCTTTTGTCATTATCATCGTTCCAGTCGACATCAAAATTTTCTCTCGAAATAGAAAAGAGAGAAAAGGGAAGAAAAAAAGGAGGGCGTTGAAGGAAAAAAAAAGAAAAAAACAACACTGGAAGAAAAGATAAGCGAGGGGGAGTAGACGTTCGATCGTTACGATGCAAACACACGGTAGATGGTTTGGTAGAATTTTTTCGTCGTATTTTTACGGGTAACGAGAAAACGAGAAGAGACGGGTGAAAAAAGGAAAAACAGAGAAGCTGAAGAAGAAGAGGAAGAAGACGGAGGAGAAACGACAAAAAAATAAAGGAACGAAGAAGAAACGAAAAGGAAATAAAAAGGAAAAAACAGAAAAAAAGAGAAAAAGAAAAAATTTAGGGAGTTGAGAATGACGGGGAAAAAAGGAAGAAGAAGAAGAAAAGAAAAGTAACTTACCTTCACGACCAAATTGTGGCGTTTTGATAAAATGCGACACGTCAAAAAGCGACAAATTTAATAGATTCGAAATAACGAAGAAAAACTCTTGATATCGTTTTACGTTGTTGTAAATATACATAAGTCATGTGCATACATACATACATACATACATACATACATACATACATACATACATACATACATACATACATACATACATACATACATACATGCATACATACATACATACATACATACATACATACATACATACATACATGCATACATACATACATACATAAAAACGAACGTCGATAATCTGTCCCAGCGCAATCACACACACAACGCTTGAAAGCAATTTTTTTCCCCGAGTATCCGCAACGACTCGCAATAATTCTACACGAGAGTATAATTCGTAATAAATGAAAATTATGGATATATATATATATACGTATATTAATGTATGTATACATATATACATGTGTGTGTATATATATATATATATATATATATACATTGCCGATCGTATTTACTTATCCTATCACCGATTTCACAAACACTCCATTACGATCCATCGATCCTTTTCTATCCGTCGATCCCTCCGAGCATTTTAATACGTAGATGACGAAATAAAGAATTAATATTACTAAACAATAAGTCTTACGAAAGATGTGATAGATAACGTTTATGTACTTGGGTTTAAAAATCGTAGGAAGAAGAGATAACGACAACAAAAAAAAAGAAGAAAAAGAAAGAGTTAATAATAATTATAATAAAGAAAAAAAATTCCTATAACGACGTTAGAAATTAACGAATAAAAGGATTGAACGATCTTTTTTATCGTTATTTATTAACAATCTATTCGATGTACGCGTCGAGAAATTTTTTCAAACTATACGCTCGTTTGTATTATCTTTTGAGCATACGAGAAGTGGCGGTACCAGCGGCGATAATTGTAAGTAATCGAAACGAAGTAACGCGCTCTCGCGGTAAATTCATAAGTTATTCTACGTTGATGATAAAATATGGATTATTGACGAGATCTGTTTTATCGATAGACACACTATACCTCTAACGTACACGGCACCATTGTATCACTACTGAGAAAGATTTAAGTAAAAATAAAAAAGAAATAAAATAAAACAGAAAACCAAAAGGAAAGGAAAGAAAAAAAGAGAAAAAATAAAAATTTATATCGTATACGTATACGGTATGAAGATACGTAATAAAATATTCGCATACATAAACGAACGTATATTATCATCCGATGAATATATGTTAATATCCGAAATAAATCTTTGATAATCGATAAAATGATACAAAACGTAAATCTTTTTAATATAATTACATGTATGATCGATTAGCCGCAATACGTTTCTCTTGCTCAACGAAAGTAAATTGTCAAGACAACGTCATAGAACGTGATTGTCCTCGATGATGAACAATTAAAGGTTAAAGTTGACGATTACATGGACGCGTTACTAAAAGAACTCACTTTCTATAAAGCCTAAGTCGATGAACGTTTGATAGAAGCTATCTATTTCTCTCTCTCTCTCTCTCTCTCTCTCTCTCTCTCTCTCTCTCTCTCTCTCTCTCTCTCTCTCTCTCTCTCTCTCTCTCTGTATCTCTTTTTCTGTTATTTATTCTAAAGACCATCGTATATACTCATTGAATAGTTTGAATAGATTAAAACGTTACAAACTATCTTTAAGTTCTTTCCCATTGCAACCGCAATTCATGATGAAACAACCTTTACTGATTCGCTTGCTGAGTAATGGCGCGAGCGATTAATCGAATTCGTTGCAAAGCTTGAACGAGCGTGAAAAACCGAGTCGTTTACATCTCATCGACAATTGGCTAAAGAGAATTTCCGAGGTTAGATAATCAAGCCCTCCCCTCTTTTTCTCATTCTCTCCCCCATTTTCATCCTCTCTCTCTCTTTCTCTCTTTTGAAACTAATGCTATCTCTTTGCCTCTTACGTATCATCATTTAAAGAATAAAAGGCTTCATTTCTCTTTCTCTGTATATTATTTATAAAAAATATATATATATTATTGTATATATGTATGTATATATATATATATATATATATATATATATTAATTATATATATATATATATGTATATAGTATATAACTAAAAGAAATTGTATAATTATTCACAACATTGATCCCTGTTAAAAAAGAATATCAAAATAATGGAAAGATAATACTATTAAAGTTTACATCCATTTTATGTTACATTCTTATCATGTGACAAGAATAAATATATATATATATTATTTAATATTATTATTTATATATATATATATTTTTTTTAAGTATATTTATTTAGAAATATTAAACATTGTATTAAAAAAGTTATATATATATATATATATATATATATATATATATAATAAGAAATTAATATTTTTCAAAAAAATTATCGATAGGTTAATCGATCGAAACTATTCAAACTATTCGATTAGTTCGACTGTGCAGTTAGTGTCTTCTTCTCTTCTCCTTCTTTCCTCGAGTTTATAATCGTGAAAGTTGTTCCGTTCGTGACCTCTCCTTTGCCAACACACACACCTACACACCACACACACATACATCCAGAGCAGCAGCAGCACGTACACACAATCACCCATATAGTCCAGAAAGATTCTCTTTCTCTCCTATCGTCACATGACTCTTCCCATATGTTCTTTATTTCCGTCTGTCCAAAGGGCTCCCTCTTTAGTTTTTATACGAGGAATATAAAATCGAGGCTCGGTAACGTCGTCCTGTATAAATTTTTCTGACTGTTTTCTTTCTTTTTTTTTTTTTTATTGACAAAAATGATCAAACAAAACAAATTCGCCGATTGTCCGAATAAAAATAATTATATATATATATATATATAATAATTCACGATCTCATCTGTCGCCAAAAGTTATAAGTCATCTTCGTTAATAATATCTCGTAATACGCGATATTGTAATTTTTTGTTTATACAAAACAATTTCGATTAGGTTAGGTTCGCACGCTTTCGAAACGTTGCAATTGACGTGTGACGAAGATATTTCAAACGTGAAAACGCAGGAAATCTGTTTTTTTTCCTCCCTATTAAACGACTGTTCCACGTGGTGTTTCACCATTGGATTGATTTCGAATTGAATTTTTTCTTCAAACAACGAAATGAAATCTGAACGAATAATAATAATCGTCGGGTATGAAATTTCGATTAGGTTAGATCTTAAACGGCGTCGTTCGAGCCAACGGTAGCGTTATGAAAAGATATTTCGAACGAGCCGTGGAAAATTCGGGTTGGACGGTAGGGTAGGGACGAAAGAGGCGGAAGAAGATTACAATTTGGTTTGTTTGTTTTTTATTCTCATCTCTTTTGCTTCTCCTCACGTTTTTTTCTTTTCGTCTCTTTCTCTCTCTCTCTCTCTCTTCTTTTTTTTTCAATGCAACGTTCTCGCGATATAAGTAAATTCGATTTCACTTAAATTTCACACTATCGCTGTCGTCGGATCGTTTCTCTGGACAATGGCCGTGGTATCGCTTTCTAGAAGATGACTAACGTATACTAAACTAACATGTATATAAATATATATATATATATATATATATATATATATATATATATATAAACTGTCATAGAAAGTAAAGAGACAAGGATGCACGAAATTAGATCAATTCGACAAAAATTATTTTATATGGATATATTGCGTTCAGTGGTAATGAAATATCTTTTTTTCCCTCCTTTCCTTCCCCACGTCCCGCCGTCGTTTTTTTTTTTATTTTTCCGACCAATGAATTTCTCCGACCGATTATTATCTTTCGAAAGAAAGAGAAAGGTTAAGAAAAAAAAAAGAAAGTATTTACTTTTAACGTCAGACCTATTCGATAAGATACGTTGCATGGTTAATCTCTTAGGTAGAAATTCTAATCTGTCGTATAGGTTAGAACATCGTAAAACCGTTACGATAATCTATAACCTATCTCGAATTACGAGTACGTATCGCATGCGATTTTATCAATAAGAAAACTCTACTCACGCAGGCATTCAATTCACTTAATTTTTCAAACTAATAACGTCTTTAATTCGATTTGTTATGTACGTAATATTAAACATGGTAACACCTACACATATATGTGTGTGTGTTGTATGTGTTCCATATGAGCCAGTTTTTTTAAATGGTACAAGTCCAATTTATAGAGAGAAAGGGAGAGAGAGAGAGAGAGAAAATAAAGAAGAAAAACGAAACGAAGTCTATTTCAATTAAAACGTAACTTTGATATTACTCATTCGCGTTTCTCAATTTTTTTTTTTTTTATTATCGAAAGTGATGTTAAGTCCATTATTTATGGTCAAAGAAAAAAAAAAGAGAAGAAGAAAAAGAAAGAACCTTCTCCATTTTTAACAACATTATTAATCGTTATCGAACATTAAGATTTACATCTGTTTATAATTTTAGAAACATTAATTCAAAAGCGAACTGCTTAAATCATTTCGATATAAAAATAAATGGATTCGTATCATTCAAAAAAAAAACAATACAGCCGTGCACAAGCGTCTAGTGAGTAAAATATATATATATATATATATATATATATATATATATATATATATATATATATATATATATATATTACACGAAAAAATGAAATAATTTGAATTTCTTTCACGAATCATTACAGGTGGAAAATCCAGTCGAGACCCCTTTCCTAACACCCTCCTCTCTACCCCGCCCCTTTGCAATGAAAAATAAAGAAAAACAATAAAAAAGATCTAAAGGATTTGTTATCATTTTCGAGTCCCACAGTTTGCATAAATGCTAAAACCATACAAATTTCCCGCCAATTTAACGTTCGTTTCCTTTTCGCAAGATAATGCCGTCACGCTAATTTTAAAGTCTTACTTAATCCTCTTTTTCGGTTGAGGGAAAAAAATTATATATATATATGTATATATGTATGTATATGTATATATAACAGAGTTGATCACCAGGTTACAAAGGTCCTATCGTAATTATCTTCTTTCTCCATTGATGAGAACAAAGTCGAATTATTGCCGAATACGGGCAAATGGTTATCTCTTCCTCTTCCCGTATCCCGCCCCCTTACCCCTACGTTTCAATCCCCTAATGGGCGTATACACTCAACTATGATAAATATATGCACACATATTCATCTAGGCCACGATTATAACATGTGTGTGTAATCTGCTTATAACGTAATTTTCTTAAATAAAATATATGCGCTACAAGCTCTCTCTCTCTCTCTCACTCTCTCTCACACACACACACACATACACACATCAAGAGAAACATCATCATAGACGTACGTACGTATATTCATAAAAAAAAAAAAAATACAAAAAAAAGTAAAATAAAAGTAAAAAATAAACAATGACATACGAGTCAATTTATCAAAAATGGATTATTATCGTTCGACAACTTGATATAGAAAAAATATTACGATAATGTGTTACCGATCTATATACACATATCGAATGTTAATCTTGAAGAAGTTAATGTTCAATGTTTAATATATTCCGCATTTTCAATGGGGATGGGGGGAGGGACGAGGGAAATAGAAAAAAATATAAAAAGCGAAAGAATGACATCCGTCGAATATTTATCCCCTTTACGATTAAAGTCTGATTCACGAGTTAAAACCTATCGACAATGATAATGAACTTCTGTCTGACATACATATATAAGATGATCATCCGTTTTCGTATTTAGATGTTCAAATAATATAGAAAAATAATTCGATCCGACAATAAATTAATTATCAAAGTGAAAGTACGTATTTGTCGAAAGAAAAGATCTATTTTATCGATGAGGACACAATCAACCAACCGAGCAACCAACCGAGCAACCAACCGAGTAACCAGTATTCGCAATAATATCTTTCGTAAAAGTATTTTTCATCTTTCGGCCCGTTTAAAATGATAATAATGTCTTTTTTTCTTCGGAATGTTTATGGGAAGTCTGTACGTAGCTCGAATAAAATAGAAAATGTCGTTCGAACCAAGATTCTTAGAATGAGAGTACATATGTATGTGCCGGGGAGAGAAAATAAAAAAAAAATTTATCTTATCGATGAGGAGTCAACCAACCAACCAACCAACCAACCAGCCAACCAACCAGCCAACCAACCAGCCAACCAATTAATCAACCAGGATTCGCTGATAATCTCTCGTAAAAATATTTTTCTCAGCTTAACCT
>OU426851.1:10927419-10929919 GCA_911387685.1 Dolichovespula media | reverse complement strand
GAATAAAACCGTGTTAGAAAGAAACGATATTTCATGGTGAAAGTAACCGAAGAGAGCTTTTTAACGAATCCAATTTAATCGAATCGAATCGAATCGAGATCGAATCGAGAACGACTCTGACGTCGTTTGATTCTCTTCTCTTTTTCATTTTTTCTTCTTTCTTCTTTTTATTTATTTTTTTATTTCCCCTCTTCTCTCTCTCTCTCTCTCTCTCTCTCTTTCTCTCTCTCACTTGCGCAAACTTGGCTCGTCCAGGAATCAATGGATATATCGTTAGTGTTTACTTCTTTTTTTTAATCGTTATCTTAAAGAACGTTTTCCCTCGTCTTTTTGGATCTCTCTCTCTCTCGTTCTCTCTTTCTCTTTTTCTCCTTCATTCTCCTCTTCGTAATGTTGTCGCTTCACGGATGCCGGCGCGTTGACCCCGTGTCTCTCTTCTCTACGAGTACGCGTGCCCCCGGCGGCGGCAATGCCGGCCCCGGCGACGACCACGACGATCACGACGACGACGACGAACATATACGATGAGATTTATGTGTGTACGTACGTGTGTGTGTGTGTGTGTGTGTGTGTGTGTATGCGTGATGCATGAATAATACTACGTGGTCCAAAACGAGATGCTGCTTCTGTTCCCTATGTTTCGCACCGTACGAAGATTGAATGGATGCGCTTCGAGGAATCGTTTACGATAGACGTCCAAACAAGACGACGGCTTATCTCTCGTCTCTCTTCGCTGAACTCCGAGTAAGTCTCTCTCTCTTTCTCTCTCTCTGTCTCTTTTTCTTTCTCGTTCCGACATTTGTTCCCTATCCTTTTTAGCATCTTTTTCTATCTTAGTCTTCTTGTTCCGTCTCCTTTCAAGGTCGTACACATTCATATAAGTGTATGTGTGTGTGTATATGTGTATATATATATAAATGCACATATTTATTTATTTTATAATTACTTATTTATTATTCATGAAATAGATGTGTACGTATATATATATATATATATATATATGTTTATATATATTACACATATATGGAATGAAATGTTAACCTCTCTTTCGATGGAGTACAGTCGAATTATTTGCACGATCATTTTATATACGACAAAGTTCAAGGATCATCATCATCTTACGTGTTGTACCTTAGTGAATATTACAAAAGAAGATTGCGAATGTTATAAAGTAAACATTAATGAAGATTAATCGCTTGTAAGTTTCCCTCCCAGTGTCGTAATCGTTTCTTTCTTTTCTCTCTCCTTTTTATTTTTTTTTTACTTCGTTTTTCTTCTCTTTTTCTTCTGCCTTTCTTTTTTTCTCTCGTCTTCATCGTTTTCATTTCGACGAGAGAGAACGTAAAATTGATATTAAACGAGTCGAAATAACTTCCGATTGTCTCGCTTCCGCTTGATAACTTATATTATGTGTTTTGATTTCTTCTTTTTCTTCTTCGAGAAGAATCGTCCCTATAAATCTTTTTGCTTTTTCTCTTTTTTTCCCTTTTATTACGCGTGTTATTTTTTCATTTGATAGAAATCTCGATCCGCAAGAAAAGGTGTTAATTTCCTTCTCTTACGTGGTTAATTGTATTTCCGAGTATTAAATGTAGGAAGCGTCTGCGTAACGATCGCATCAGCGATCTTTACGAAAATATGATACACGTATTATATAATAATTGTTATATATAATTGTAGTATATATATATATATATATATATATATATATATATATATATATATATAAAATAATTGTAAGTTTCTATATTCGATAAAATATAATAGAAATCACGATAGTTAATCTAAATATACTTTTCTACGTCTTTGCAAGTATCTTTAGGTTAAAATTCGAAAGCGCGCGAATCTCAAATATAATTTAATAATTACACACACGCGCGCGCACGCGCGCGCACACACACACACACAAATATACATATATATATTTATTTATTTATTTGGTACACACGAATACAAATATATTTCAAGTAATCGCAAATTTGTACATTCTACGAAATAGTAATAACGAAAGTTTTAACACAAAAATAAATTTTTCTTTCGTTATATCGACATATTTCTTAATGAAGATACGAAACGGTGCACACAATATTCACTTAGAATTTAATGATCGACCAATGAAAATAGAGAGAAACATTGCGAGTAATTTTTCTGAAATAAATAATCGTATCGAGGATTGATGTTAACGAGTCGATCGATATCGTTTTACGATATTCCTGTTTTATCTTAAGCACCTAGTTTTTATACTTGTTACTTAGAAATCATTAATAAACCTTGGAACGAGTAACAGTAAACAATTTTTTTTCCCAACTGACTCATCGAAGTCAAAGTTCTATTTGTAATTGCGATTTATTTATTGCATAGCTAATTACGCGTATATATATATATATATATATATATATATATATGTATATATGTATATGTTTGTATTGTATATAGGAAAATAATTTTTGAAAAATGATATGTAGGTCAAATTGATAAGGGTTACGTAAATCAAAATGCA
>OU426851.1:10914919-10922419 GCA_911387685.1 Dolichovespula media | reverse complement strand
ACGATTTGATTTACCTGCCTTTTATATATATATATAGTTGTTTGTATACACAAACACACACACACACACACACACAGCAGCAGCAGCATATATGTATGTACGTATATATGTACGTACGTATATTTCACATTCGACTTATGAAAGATAATTATATGCATATATATACATATGTATGCATGTATGTATGTATATACGTATGTATTTTTGTATGTATGTATGTTGTACGTAACGAGAGCACAGATCGTTCAGGGAGATGACGTTTTATTGGACGTTCTTTTATTACACGACGGACGAGTTTCGGTAGTGAAAGAATTCGAAACCCTCACCTCGACCGTCATCGACATTGGCGTAGCAATTAGTGGATTCATCGAATTCCTCTTTAACTTTTTATTCGCAACTATCGTTGAATCATAAACTTTTAAATAGTAGACCAAATCAACTTATCGGTTAATATTGATAACGAATATAAATATATGTATATATAAGAACTCGAGGAGACGTACTCACGTTTTCTCTTTAATATACGTCGTTGATAAAATGATAAATAAGAGGAAGTTGATTTCATGTGTGTGGTGTGTGTGTGTGTGTGCTTGTGTAAAAAGAAAATAAAAGAAATTACGAAGTTCTCACAAAAAAAGGGGGAAAAAGAAGATGAAAGAAGTAAAATTAATAATACACGAGATAGAAATTTTTCGAATGTATATATATATATATATATATATTTACGAAATTGATCTGCCACTAGAGATATTACGAAGAAACAAAAGAAGATATTTTGTGATAAGGTACATATAATATAAATAAAATCAACAAAATTCAAGAATAAATCAACGCTTATAACACGTAAGGTCCATTGACTTTGTCAGATTGCACGAATAAAAACAAATAATTATCAAACATTATCTCAAATACAGAGGGATGATATAATATCTCAATACGAATGATAATACCTATGATTTAGAAGCGATCGTATTACCCATAAACGCGTTAAAAATTGCACAAATAAATTCTTTTCTTGTTTTTCATTTTTTCTTTCCTATCGCAAACGATCGCAAGGACCACTACGAATTGAGTAGGGTACACAAAGTAAAAAAAAAAAATAAATAAATAAAGAAAGAAAAAAGAAAATGTGGTTGCGTAAAAAATTTAGTTTCGGAGGACAAAGGAACACGCCTATCGGAATTATTCGACTTATGTGTATACATATGTATGCATGTATGCATGTATGTATGTATTTATGTATGTATGTATGTATGTATGTATGTATGTATGTATGTATGTATGTATGTATGTATGTATGTATGTATGTATGTATGCATGTATGCATGTATGCATGTATGTATGTATGTATGTATGTATGTATGTATGTATGTATGTATGTATGTATGTATGTATGTATGTATGTATGTATGTATGTATGTATGTATTTACGCCAATGTGTGGGTGGTACGGTTCGACTCGAAGTGGGCATTCGATTTATCTTTTCGCCTTTCCTTTTTGGAGCAGGACTTGGGCGCGACACTTAAAGTCTCTCCGTGTGTTCTGTGTTGGAGAGAATGCCTTCGAGGCCGGTCGAAAACGGCTACCATGAGCTCTCTTGCATCCATCGTAGTTCGTTTCAACGTTCCAACGTTCCAACGTTCCAAACGTTCGTTCCACTGTTCCACCGTTCCACTGTTTCAACGTATCTACGTACCTACGTTCTTTCGTCGAATAATACACCTTCCACTTCTCCTCCTCCTCCTCCTCCTCCTCCTCCTCCTCCTCCTCCTCCTCCTCCTCCTCCTCCTCCTCCTCCTCCTCCTCCATAATCGCCAATTCCTCGTAATGTTGCGCTCCTTGCACGATCATTTTTCGCGTAAGGATCTAACAAGTATCAGATGTGCGAGCGAGTGCGTTATACATATGTCATAGTTAGATCCGGTTAAAATAAAACCATCATGGGTACAATTCGAAATAGATACGTTAATGTAAGAGGAGATTAATCATTCATTGATTTTATCGTCGGTTTGTACGATCGTCAAGGCTGGCTTTCAAAATCATAATAATTTGATTCATGTTACGTGTCCTGTGTGTGTGTGTGTGTGTGTATGTGTTTTACACAATGTCTCCAAAATCATGATACACTGAAGGCAATCGATAATTTTACATGCAAGAATAAGCTAGTGAAAGAGAGAGTGATTTTTCTTCTTTTTTTCCTTTTATTTTCTTTCTCTTTCAAAAACTTCGTTTTTTCAAGAACGATCAATTGGAAAATCCGTCAGTTGAAACGTGTAAACGATAATTCCAAGTTTCGAGGTAAACTGTTGGTATTAATAAACATCAAACAATGACATGATTTGCTTCTTAATCATTACTGTTACTAAACCATTTGTCCGGTTTGATGTGTTCGTTCCATTAATCATTTTCATTCTGTCACGATAGACGGATACGGTAATCGGGAATAAATGGGCAAATGCCAGTATTACTAAAATAAGATAACAGTAATAATAAGAAAACAAATCGTTACACTGTCTTGCTCGTGTTTATTAATATTAATATGACTAAGAAAAACAGTTGGATCTTATCTCGGAACATATATATACACATGATAGATTTTCAATGAAATTTTTTACGAAGAAACAAAAAATTGTTTTTCTCTTTTTTTTCCGATTTAATTTCAATGCAGAATCGCTATAGCTTCTACCATGATTTCGGAGACACTATATATAGGTTTGTTTGTCCATATATATATATATATATATATATATATATATATATATATATATATAGGGCGGGTTGATAGTTTCTAGGTGATTCATGGGAGCTAAACATACATATGTGTATATATATATATATATATATATATATATATATATATATATATTATTTTATTTTATCGAAAAATATATATAGTTATATGTATGTATATATAGGATGGACAAACATTTTTCTGTACTTGATAGTTTAAAATCTAAAAAAAAAAAACGAAAAGAAAATAACAACAAAGCTTCGAAAAAGAGTAATCGATTTTTTAAGATCACTTGGGAGTTCTACATGTCAAACACGTAACGTATAAATCTTCGCGCACGTGTTGGTGGATGGGTGTATGTATTTTTTAAAAGAAACTTATAAATAATATATTCGAATTTATTGCTTCGTGTCTTATAAAAAACATAAAAAAATATAAAAAAAACATAAACATTATTTTATGTTTAATATGTATTAAACAAATCTTACGATAATGTGATTGATCTGACATTTAACATACTTTTAAATCTTCTTTTTTGTCTCCAATAATTTATAAAATGGATCCAAATATTGATTCCAATATACTTTTTATAGATTCATAAATTTATCTGTTGATTTATTAATTAAAAAAACAAAAAAAGAAAAATGAAGATTTGGACCTATGCAAGTCTCTTCAAAAGCTTCCATTTAATATAGAATCGATTTTGTATATATGCACACGTACACACACGCGCGCGAGCGCGCGCGCACACACACACACACACACTTCAGATAATTATTTACACAGCCGTCGAGATAAGAGTACGTGATGCCGTGCTAACTTTTCTTCCGACCGTGTTCGTTTCATGGTTTCTGATTAAGGAGCAATGTTGATTTGATAATTCTCAGTAGTCGGAGCACAATATTACTTTATTCCTCATTACAGTAGGTTCTGTTTCTCGCCACGTGCTACTACGATGGAAGGGCGTATTCTCTCTCTTTCTCTCTTTCTGTATCTATCTATTTATCTATCTGTCTATCTATCTCTAACCAGTTCATAACTGTAGTTCGTTCTGACTTCGTTTCGCGACACGCGTTTATAAATTGCAAACATTAAACAAACAGTTTTTCCGTCGAGTCACCTGCACACGTTTTTACTCTAATCTCCTGTATTTATAAAGAAAATCCGAATCATCATGTAATAATATTAATAGTATTAGGTAGACACTCGATTGATATTCGATTAGTAACTTCTTTAATGTTCATATATTAAAAAAAAATTTATAGTTATAATAATAATAATAATAATAATAATAATAATAATAATAATAATAATAATAATAATAATAATAAATAATAATAATAACAATAATAAATAGGATAATAGTAATAATAATAATAATAATAATAATAATAATAATAATAATAATAATAATAATAAAATAATAAACAGGTTATGCAACGGATGCATAAAGGTTTTCTTTTACTCTTTTTTCTACTTTTTGTTTTTCTTTTTTTTTTCTTTTCTTTTTATTTCCATAAATTTTTCCCGTCTACTACAGGTTTTATTCGATGCACGAACACGAATATTAACACGATGCAATGAATGATGTAGGCGCGTGCGTATCACGTCGACGACATTCCACGTGCCGAGTTTAAATAACTGGCCCGTAAGTCCAACTATGTATGTCCGATCGTAATAAACTCTTCAAGGTCGCGCATTTTCTCGGTGCATCGCGTTTTTCTTTCTTCCTTTCTTTTTTTTTAGGGGGATCGAAGATCGTTATCGTACCTTGAAGATTTCTCTCTCTCTCTCTCTCTCTCTCTCTCTCTCTCTCCGTCTATCTCGTAGCTAATCGTCCTTCACGAATAACATACGTGCATAACAACATCCCATAGCAATTTTACTTGCAAGTTGATATTATACAACTTTACGGATACTTAAGCTATAAATTGTTCGGAATAATATTATGCTTCGCTCTCGTTCTCGAGAACGAACACTTTCCTTTTTGTTTAACCTTGAATTTAATAAGTTGTCCGTCCACTTCGATCGAATTTAATAATGTTTAGATCGATGGAGGAAGTATAACGTAAGAAATAATACCCGATCCATTTGTTACTACAATGCAATTTTCGTATCGTGTTTGAAAGGACGAAGGGGAAAAAAAAGAAATCGGAGAGAAAAGAAAAATAAACAAATTATACAGGTCTCAATAACGATTTTCATTAAAAACGAAAAAGAAAAAAACAAAAAAAAATAAAAAGTCATGACTTAAGTATTTCGACAACAACGCCATCTATGAAATAATTATAATTACACGTTGTTATAATAGAGAGTTAATCCCTTTATACACACACACGCGCGCGCGCACACACACACAACACACACCACAGCAGGACAGATACTACGCGCTACTATAGTAGCTTTTCGCTAACTCATTTTATGAAACGATGCCATACTATCACTGACTCATTTATTTTCTTTCTTTGTAGAAGCTGTGTAAGTACGTATTTACGCTTGGTTGATGTAAAAATTGATTTTTTTTTTTTTATTTATAATTTAAAGAAACCAAGTGCGGAAGTAAGTGTGAAAGTTTATAAGAAAATATACAAGTAATTTCGGATTATTTTTTTTTTTTTTTAGATAAAAGTTGCTAATGTTATTTATTTAGATGTAAAGAATTAAACTTTTTTTTCTTTGTTTTCTTCTGTAAAACAATATTGAGATATAAATTTCATATTTATTTACATATACATATCTATGTATGTATATATATATATAGGGAAATATTTAATTAAAAAAATACTCTACAGTGTCATTTATTTGAATATAAGATAAGAAACATTCTCAAATAAATAAAATAAAGAAATAAAAAAAAAAAGAAATTTACTGTAATATTATTCATTTATATATAAGATAAAAAAACATTTGGAAATACAAAATACTATCGTGTTATTTGTTGAAATTAAAAAGTTTTCAATAGAAAAATACCCAATAGGGTTATTCAGTCAAATGTAATATCGTTTTTCATACATTTGTGTGTATGATATCAGATATTTAAAAAAAAAGCAAAGAAAAAAATACCAAAACAAACAAACAAAAATGAAAAAGAAACAAAAATACTACCGCAGCGTTTATGTTTATCGAAATATTTATAAACCATTTGAAAAATGTCGAGATCGCTTATTAACGGCCGACCGAATGATAAAAATGATAAAAAAAAAAAAGAATATTAAAGATGGATCTTTTAGAAGTTACGTCATTGGCATCGAAGAAAGATTGAATGTTTCCCAACAAGATCGTAATTGCCTTTAACGAGAGTGCTACCGCTGGACCGATCGATGATGATGAATCATTACTATCATCCCCTCGCAATTTTATTGAGAATGTTCGCGCCGATCGTTAAACGGAACGGTCGTAATGATCTCAATTATAAACGCGGTGCCTATTGCGTCCGTTATTATGAAGAACCGAGTTCTTCTTAGTTAACTCTGGATTAAAGTTCGACTACAGAAAATGGCGGCGACGACGACGACGACGACGACGACGTCGAAGAAGAAGAAGAAGAAGAAGAAGAAGAGGAAGAGAAAGAGGAAACTAGTTATACTTGAATACGTATCCAATCATACTGAGAAAATGGACGATAATTATGGAATGTATGCCAATCTATTTTAGAGATCGTATAAATCCTTTTTTCTTTTATTTCTTTTTTATTCTTTTCCGTCATTACATTTCCTCGTATAATAATCGTATATGATGGAAGGATGATGCGTTTTATTACGCTTATAATATTTCCTAGTTCTCTAAGGCTAATCCATTTTATAATCTCATCCCGTTCACGATCAATAATTATCGAAAGTATATCCGGGGTTTATTACCAATAGAGATCGTAAATTATTTCTCTTTCCTTTTTTCTTCTTCTTCTTCTTTCATTTCTTTTCTTTTCTTTTTGTTCATATTATCATTACGTTTCTGCATTATGTAGAGTACGATCGAAGTATGACTCTTTGATGATTTAATATCTCTTAGTTTCTAAATTATCCATTTTATTATCTAATCGTATCTCAATGTATGATCTTTTTTTTCTAATCTATAAGTAAGGAAACTCTACGTAAGAAGACATTGAATATTAATATCTTAATACTTGAAACGATTGACCTTGTTCTCTACATGTGTACTTCTACTATATATATATATATATATATATATATATATATATATATAGCGTACTTTATTTTCAATGGCATTAAATAAACAAGAAAATAAAAAGAAAAAGGAAATAGAAATAAATAAATAAAACAAAAATTAATTTTATGGATCATTATAAAGAATGAGAACGTATATGAGGATTCGGGTTATGATGCTTCTAGTTGTGGAAAATTTTGTTAGTAAGAAAAGAAAAGAAAAAAGAATATATATATATATATATATATTACGTACTTTATTTTCAGTGGTATGAAAGAACCGAGAAAATAAAAGTAAATAAATAAAAAAAAAAAATTCTATGTATCATTATTAGGAATGAAAACGTATGAGGATTCAGGTTACGATGCTTCTAATTATGGAAATTTTGTTAGTAAAAAAAACAAACAAAGAAATGGAAAAAGAATACATACATACATACATACATACATACATACATATATATATATATATATATATTCTTATCTCTTTATTCTATATTACATTATACATATACATATAATATACAGAAAAAAAAGCAAAGAAATCTTAAGACTCGAACAGGCTTCTTATATATTATAACAAGAGTTACGATGCATCTTGAAAGT
>OU426851.1:10907419-10909919 GCA_911387685.1 Dolichovespula media | reverse complement strand
TATTAAATCGGTATAGTTAGGATAGATGACGTGTCGAGTCTATCCATACGATGTCGCGCGATTATTTCACGAATAAATATAAAATTCGTTTGTGTGTGTGCGTGTGCGTGTATGCGTGTATATATATATAAATATATAAATATATAAATATATATATATATATATATATATATATATATATACACACACACACAATGGCTGTACCTATGTATACGTGAATACCTAGATAAATTGTATACGTTCATATTCAGAGATATGTTATATTGTATAAATATATAAAATTACTTTAGTTTGATTTTTAGGATTTTATAGAGATAATAATTTTTGTTCCTCGTATGAATATATATATATATATATATATATATTTATATTTATATTTATATTTTATAATTTTTTTTTATTATTTTATTTATATATACACACATATGTATATAAGTTGGTATAATAAAATTATATTGGGTTATATTTTATTCATAGATTTCTCATAGGAATTTAAAAGGCAAATCGAGATAGATAGGTAATGCTCAGATACATGACTTTACAAACAAAACTCTTTGAGATAAGTCAATAAAGCGAGAACGTGTCAATAATAACGGATGTATTTAACGTACGTACGTCGTTGTCGTAAAATTGCAAAAGTGTAACCGTTTAACACGAGAGTCAATTGAGTTCGTTAATAGGGAGATGTTAAAAAATTAAAAAGTAAAACGAAAAATAAATAAATAGATAGATAAATATGACAGGAGTATTCTCGATGGACGAAGAGTAGAGGAAGAAAAAAGATAGAAAAAGAAGAAAAAATAGAAGCGTAGATGTGGTGCATGATATATGTGTGTATATATCGCTTGAGTTTACGTGAAATAACTCATTTAACGATAACAAGCTAATAGGGCATATACGAGAGAGTCGTGAAGCAAAAAGAAAAAAAAAAAAGAAAGGAAGAAAGAAAGAAGAAAGAAAGAAAGAAGAAAAAAAAGAAACGTTTGCGTTTATTCGAGTTAAAATGATGTCATGTATTTCACACCTAATGATCTACTACGATACGTCAAGATTAGGTGCGTTTTAAAGTCTAATTTAATGCGCTCATTTAAGTATGCTTATCTATATACGAAAAAAGAAAGAAAGAATTTAGTTTATTAAGATGATTATTCTACTTGGAGATACGATCGATGAAATATAAATTTTGCAATTGGAAGGCTCTTAAGATCGGTACGAGTCAATCGTTGAATAAAGAAAAAACAAAACAAGAATATTCGTTCGCTTTGATTCGACTTCAAACGATGCCCACGCATTTCACAATTCCGACGATTTACTGCGACACGTTAAGATCAAAATGAGTTTTGGATAATTAATTTGAAAGCTCGTTAAGATCCATTCCGCTTATCTTAGCGAGAGAAAAATATGCAATTTTTTCGATTTTAACGATTTCTACTTGCAAATACGATTCGTAAGTTTTGCAATTTGGTATATTTTTTGTTCTTTTTTTTTTTTCGATCGCACGCGCCAATAGCACGCGTTATAAGGTGATTTCCTCTTTTATCTAATTGGAAAAGTATATTTAATTTGTTTCAACGACACCGTCTTGGAGAGATGTCCATTAGTTGAGAATAAATCTTGTTCAATCGGAAGTCGTTAAAGTCGTTCGAGCTAATAACAATAATAATCGT
Source organism: Dolichovespula media (assembly GCA_911387685.1). Classification (NCBI taxonomy): domain Eukaryota; kingdom Metazoa; phylum Arthropoda; class Insecta; order Hymenoptera; family Vespidae; genus Dolichovespula; species Dolichovespula media. The sequence continues at coordinate 10,908,252 of OU426851.1, read as the reverse complement.
TAGAAAACGAGAAAGCGTTTGCGTTAATACGCGATTGATTTATTACGATACGTCCGAAGCTACGTTTTGCGTTTTATGATATATCCAACTTAAAAGGAAGGAGGTCGTCAATGTTTGCTTATCTAAACTGGCAAAATAATATTTCGTTTAGCTACGATGATTCCTACGCGGAGGATACGATTCGTAAAATAAATTATGCCATTGGAAGGAGGGCTCTCTTTCTTTCGTTCGTACGCGGCTATAGTTGAAAGGAAATTTTTTTTTAAAAGCTTTCGCATTAATATGACTTTAAAAGGATGTCGTGGTATTATTTTACGTCCGACGATTATTTGCCGTCGTTTATTTCCTTCAAGATTATATGCGTTTCGAGATTCTAACTTCAAACGTTCGTTAAAAAGTTTGTTTATCTAATAAGATAAAGAAGACGAAAAAGGAAAAAGGAAAAAGAAAAGAATAATAATATAATCGCACATGTTTTTGGACGATTCCATAATGCTTGGTGGATATGATTCATAAAAAAAAATTTTCTACGATCGGAAGTCCATTTGATTTTGTCCGAGCAAAGCGGAACGTGTTTCCTTTTGAATAATTATCAATCCATATATACAATATATATATATATATATATATATATATATATATATAATATGTATTGTTATTTACCTGTCTTTATGTTTTGCATACAATCGATCCAAACTCGTCGGATCATTCTCACTTTATCGATCCTTATCCATTGATATGAATTTTTCTAACTGTACATAAGTCTCGATCGGACTTTTAAAATAATTCCGTGAATCGATAGGAACAACTTACGTCGATTTATACGTCCTTTG
>OU426851.1:10879919-10904919 GCA_911387685.1 Dolichovespula media | reverse complement strand
AATGTATTATCACTGTGTGTTATAATATATGTATTTAGAATAAAGGATATTCGCCAGTTGTGTCGAATAAAGACCGAAAACATCATTCCTCCTCGTCTGTCTAGTAGAAGAGTACTTTGTTCGATATGCGCATGCGCAACAATTCTCTCTCTCTCTCTCTCTCTCTCACTCACTCTCTCTCGATAAAAGAAAGCGTTGATGAATCTAATGGATGCTACGCGGAGGTTAAACCAATCGGGAAAAAATTTATTTATTTAATATCTTCTTAAAAATGATAAAGTGCATTATTTTAATCTGTTAATTAATTCCTTTATCTTATTAATTATAAGATATTATGATGGTTCTGTTTTGTTCCATTTTTTCTTTTTTTGGAGAACATTTAATTACATTAGCCAAGCGTATCATCGCCTATGCGAAACACCTTGCGCACAACGAATAAATTAACTTCTTCTGTCTCACTTCAAGGGTCGGTGACCTTTCCAGTCAATGAGAGAACTGGCGATATAATCTCTTATTACATATGTAATGTTTATAGAGGGTGATTATAAATTAAAAATCATTTGAATATCTTCTTCATTAAAAGCAATAGATAAAATGTATATGTATATATATATTGTATATATTTATTATTAATTAAAATTTTTACGATTTCACGCGTCAGATATTTTAATAGAACATGAAATAAAACATCGAACTTACAGCAATCAAATCGGAAGTTTAATGATTTTTAATTTTTCTTATGGAACATTTTGTAATTTTTTTTTTTTTAATCAATCAATTATATATTACATTTAATCAATTATATTTAAGAAAATTATTAAACTGTATTGGTCTAAAGTTCATTAAATTTTCGGTTTGATCGACGTAAGTTGGATATTTGATTTCATACTTAAAAAAAAAAAACATTTAATATATATTTATTATTTACATTGATATAAAGATAACGATAACGATAAAGATAAAGGTAAAGATTTTGTTACAGATGTTAGTATTTTATTCCAGTTAGTTGTATCAAGAAGTTATTATAGTTATAGTCATAGTTGTCTATAGCTGTTTATAGCTTTTATTCTTATTGTTATTACTATTACTACTACTACTACTAATGTGTGTGTATATATATATATATATGTATATATATGTGTATATTCTAATAAGGGAGATATTCAACTAACCATTAATTTAGAATTACCCTGTATACGTCGTGAACACATATGTACTTGATCTTTATCAGATCGATTTTAATATTTATTGTGAAACATTGGCTTTGAAATTCCTTTAAAAGTTTCCTATACATCTATCTTCGTCTATCCTTTTCTTTTTCTTCTTTTTTTTCTTGTTCATTTTCTTCTTATTCCTTTTCTTCTTCTTCTTCTTTTATTTCTTACTTACTCACTTTACCGTGTCGATGATTACGCAGGATCCTATTCGTGTGCACGTCGTCATTTTTATTTATTTTTTCTTTTCGTTGTTCGTATACGACGATTGTATTCGTATATATGTAAGTATTTACCTACATAAGAATGTATATATATGTATGTATGTATGTTCGTCATCTGCATGCCAATGATATATCCAGCTGCGTTACAACTTTCTTCTTTAGAGAAGCTTCGCGAGGCGCGAGTTTCACAGAGATGCTAACTCGGATGTGAAACGTAGCTGGATATTTATCATTGCTTGGGATTTACTTTCGTATTCGTCGTCCTCGTCGTCTTCTAGTAAGAGAACTTTTCCCTTGGAACACAAATTTTCCACCTAAAGAAATCCTTTCCACTTCGGTTAGCTCCTTTTAATCTCGCGAAATGTATACCTGCGAATATATATATATATATATATATATATATATATATATATATATATGAGAGAGAGAGAGAGAGAGAGAGAGAGAGAGAGAGAGAGAAATAAATAAAAGAAAGAAAGATTAGAAATGTACACAAAATTATAATATTATGGTCGTTCGAAATAGTTCGTATCGATATTGCCCTTCATCTTTAATGAGATAAAATTAAAATTAATTGATAAATTAAAAATAGGAATAATTTGTAGAGTTAATCACAAATGGCCTACTTCGAAAATTAATATTTTTAATATCGTTATATACATATGCACTTTTAGATATACATATTTGGATATATATATATATATATATATATATATATATATATATATATATATATACACTATAATATACGTAATAATATGCAACACTATGTGTAGAGAAACAGAACGAAACAATACGAATAAAAATTAAAATATTTAGTACTGTTATATCCTGTACATATGTACTTTTACATATTAATATTTAATATCATACATACATATGTAAAAGTAGATACGTATATTCCGGATATTTCAATAAAATAAAATAAATACGTACAATATTTCGAAGCGTCAAATCAGATGAAATATTTTTCTAAACATTGCGCGTCGCCGATCATTTCCTCCATTCTCCGATTCTCTTTCTCTCTCTCTCTTTCTTTTCTTTTCTCTCAGATAAAATTTCAAAATTCTAAACGAATCATAGTAAACCGATGAGAAGTTGTTTCGGACGCTCGTACCATGCTCTTCTATCTTTTTCTATTTCCCTTTCCCTCTGTTCGTTGCATAAGATATAATTTATGTATGTATTTATGTATGTATGTATGCACACACGGCATGCATTTTCGATGATCAATATCGAATTGGAATATTCGAATAAATTCATAGACAATCTCGAATGTCGATGACCTCGTTAATGCAGGTTAGATTAAGCTTGTGCCACTTGTCTTCTAAAAATATGACATTTCGCATGATATCGATCATGAAATAAATTATTCACGATATAAACATTATTATATAATTTTCTACAAATATGTGTGTGTGTGTGTGTGTGTGTGTGTGTGTGTGTGTGTGTGTGTGTGTGTACGTGTATGTAATATAAAATAATAAAATAAATAATTTGATATGTTACAGAGAAGACCGATGCGGAAGCGGTGTTGTGCCTGATCGAAGCAGAGGGGCTACGTGAAAGATAGAGATAGAGAGAGAGAGAGAGAGAGAGAGAGAAGAAAAAAGAAGACATTAAAAAAGAGAGAGCGAGAGAGATAAGAGCCAGAGAGAGGAGGAAAGAGGGGAAAAACAAGTACGACAGGATGTTGCAGAGTTGCAACGGGAGCACGTCGCGACGTGCCAGACGGGTCCTCGTATTCGTTTTCGCTTGGAGTCTCCTCATGATAGCGGCCGTGCAATTTCGCCATGCCGAAAACAGTGCGCTACGTAACGGCCGTAGTAATGCCGAGGAGAATAATGCGGTTGGTGACGTAGTCATCGACGATAATTATCTTCGTCGGGAGGCCGGTATCGTGAGAACGGGAGCCGATGATAAAATACCAAGTGGCTCGTCGAGTCTCAGTCTGTCTCGTTATCTTTTGCAAAGATCGAAAGATCCCGAGACTGGTTTTGGGAATATAATTGGTGGTGGTGGTGGTGGTGGTTCCGGCGGCTCGATTATTCCAACAACCACGATTGTAGGTAATAAAAATATTAATGAAAATTCAGTAATGAGAAATCCATTGGATTTGGAACCGCTGTTGGATAAAAGACCGGCGAAAACCGAGGAGGAATTGATCGAGGAAATCGAAAAGAGGTTACCCAGCCTTCCTCTCGCTTATTGGAGTAAAAATAACAGGTTTAACGGCCAACAAAACAAAATATCTAAGAAGGGTAACGAGAGCTGTCTTAATTTCAAGTTTCCCTCGATCTACGACCTAGAATTTAATAACGTTTACTGGCAAACGTTGAGGACAAGCAACGGTACTTTCCAGTTCTTCGGTGCGTTTTATGATAAACGTAAGCTTTCGAGGATCGGTCCTGCTATAAGGATCGTCGGTATGATCGATAGGATCGAGCCTAACGTTAAAACTTATTGTCAGATGTGGTACGATGGCGATAAAAGCCCAATCGTGGTCGAGTACCTCGAATATAAATACATTTGGTATTCGAAATGGGGAAATTACAAACAGGGAATATATCAGCCGTACGTTATAGCTTGTAAGATCCCGCAATCGCATTGGTCGAAGGGCCCACCTGCGTCCGTTTCTATGGTAGAGAAACCATGCGACACACCGACTAACAATCTACGAGTTATTTATAATAAACCACAACGCAAGAAGGACTTTGCCGTTTGCGTCAAGGGCCTTGATTTTCTTCATGAGGATCTATCCGTAAGATTGGTCGAATGGATCGAACTGATAACCCTACTTGGGGCTGACAAAATATTTTTCTATGAACTTCAAGTACATCCGAACATAACTAAAGTTTTGAATTATTATCAAAGACTCGGTAAGGTCCACGTTACACCATTGACATTGCCCGGTGGACAACCTAACGTTCCCTCCTTTCAACATATGTATCTAACGAAAAAAACTAATCATAAGAGACAAAACGAACTGATACCGTACAATGATTGTTTATACAAGCATATGTACGAATACGAGTACATAGCACTGTTAGATGTCGATGAAGTGATCATGCCGGTCAAGGACGCTACCTGGCAGGACCTTATGAAGAGGGTCTTACCGAAGGCTTTTAAAATACGAAACGAGACGCGCGCCTCTTACAACGTGAGAAATGTCTACTTCCTCGACGACCTGCTGCAGCCCCATGGCCATTTCAAGGACATACCCAGGTGAGTGCGAGCCACGACTTTCACGACGGCACATAATAATTTCTTAGCAGTATCTCGGATCCTGTTTGTCCACGTGACAATTATTTTTGCCGGACGTTTGTTTTCACGTATCGTTAACAATTAATATTTCATATTTAACGCAGCCTTATGTACGATTAAATTGCTATGGTGAAATAAGAAAATAAAGAAAAGAAATAAAAAAGATAAAGCAAAATCATTTGAGGGAAGAAAAATAATATTGGATAATATTTAAATTTGACGATCGTTTAATTGTCATCGGGGTAAAAATTCTAACGAGCTTTGATATCCTAAAATATTATCGCTCGCGCAATTCCATCCATTATTCAAGTCATCAAATTACAACCAAATCGTTAGGAAGGTCTCGAATTAAAGAATGCAACGCGGCATGCAGAATCGTGGTTGGCATAAACGATTCAATGCCATTCAAGTCGGTCAAGCGGAAGTTTCCAATAATAATTAACGTGACAATTTTGCAATGTGAGAGAGAGAGAGAGAGATATACTCTTCCCTTTAATATTATATCTGAAATTATCATAATCAATGTACGTGAGGATAAAGGATATGAAATATCGTTTGTTAAAAATGAAAAAAGACGCACGATAATAATAATAATAATAATAATAATAATAATAATAATAATAATAATAATAATAATAAAAAGAAAATATATTCATGTATTAGATATTGGAGTAAAATCTTGTCTAACGTTTAATTTTCCTCTTATTACTCAGGTACATGCATATGCTGCAGCACGTATACCGTTCGAAGAACTTCACTAAACCAAACCAGTACATCAAGTGCTTCCATAATCCAGAACGGGTCGTCACTTTGCACAATCACTTCCCTTTGGCTTGCCTTGGGGCCGGATGTACGAGTTATCCGATCGAGACAGAAGATGCTCAGCTACAGCATTATCGTGCCGATTGTGTGAAGTCTTTAAAGAAGACCTGCGTTGAATATCGCGAGAACAGCATCTTAGACACGACGATTTGGCGATACAAGGATCAGCTTGTGGAACGAGTTACCAGAACACTTCAAATCCTTGGCTTCTTCGGTCCAAGCTAGCGTCACGTTTTAGTTTCGCTAAGAACTCCTACGGTGGAGTTTTACATTAATTCTTATTCCTTTTCCCCCCTTTTGTGTGTTTTTTTTTTTTTTTTTTTATTCATTACCCCTAACCTCCTCTCTCTTTGACGTGTTCGTGTTGCTTCAAAATGGATCGGCGCGAATCTCGACGACAATCGTACCCTTTTACATAGGATTGAAAGGTGTCGTCGGGTGGATCAATGTCATTATAAAAAACGTTAAATACAAATCGTTCACGAAATGAAATTGAAACGCCTGGATCCTTGAGTCACGGATCGATGAAATTTTAGTTATGTCTATATCTCGATAGAATTATTGTATCGAGAATTTATTATTATAATAGCCTAACAAGTAAACATTGTCAATCTTTACAATTTTTATTTCTACGTATGTAGACGTACGTACACGCAGCTCGCAAATTCAAATCGATCAGAGGCATATATATATATATATATATATACATATATGCGTCTTTATATTAGCTTCATAAGATTTGTATTCTCAATGCGTTCGTCGAACTTTTTTTTTCACGTTTTGGTAGTCTAACGAAGCAACATCCTGCTTCGTTTCTTCAAAAAAATATCTTTGTTTCTTCTTATTTATCTAATTTCCTATATGACGATGATCTAATTACAGTGTATATTCTATATACCTTTATCTATTTCTTTCACGTCACTATGTCTAGTATTCTCCTTCATGGTGAACCTCGATCGCTTTCTTTACATAGGGATAGTATAGGATTGACCTGTACCATTTATATTCCGTAGTAAAAGAAACGTTAATTCATTTATTTATGCGTTTCATGCTCGAATACGAGTTAAGAGAAGGCGATTCATGTATACACCATGAAATACGATAATTAATGTAAACAATATTAGATTAGAGATAGAGCTCGTTCATAGATATAAATAGTATAGTATCTTGTCTAACTTGTAAGAATTTACTCGCATTATTTACGCTTAACATACGATTTTCGAGTGTGCCTGTCGCGAAGAAGTATTCTTGATATGGGACAAAACACAGTCCTCGCGTTTCTTATCGAGTCTTTTTAATAAAAATTTCATTATTCGTTATATAAACAAAATCATGAAGAATATGTGATAATAATAATAATAATAATAATAATAATAATAATAATAATAATAATAATAATAATGATAATGATAATAATAATGACAATGATAATGAAAAGAAAAGAGAAGTGAAATAAATATTTTCTCACGAAACATTGAAATTATGTATTAATTATAAAACTGATGTGTATCATTTTTCAATGAACTGCGTGCCTTTTTAAAAGAAAGTGTCTCGAAGTGTCACTGTTGGAGAGCTTAGATTGCTCGTTTCAACGATGTTTCCTATCTGTATATAAATTACTATATACTTAACGAAGAAGTCACATTCGTCGAAATTAAATAAATAAATAAATAAATAAGTAAATAAATATAGTCAATAATTATATCAATGAAATGAATCTTCAAGGAAAACTGTCTACTTCCTCATTAGTAAATCGATAAGTAAAATAAACACACACACACATACATACACACGTTCACATTACACAATGAACAAGTTGATATGTAAGCTAACGGACTTTAGTCTCTCTAAAACAATATCATGGCTTTCGAATAAATCAAATTTAATCGATAGTGGCGTGTTTGATTTTGATTGAATTTGATTAACCGATATATAAAATTGTGTCTTAACAGTCTTTAAAATCGTATGCACACCTTGACATAGATCGAGTATGATTGGATTCATTGATACGAACAGTGTTACTCAATCATTGCACTAATCTTTCAAGACACGTGTTACCATTACTTCGAATACTTCGACTCAACATAAAACTTGAATTATAATAATTAAACACAATCTCATAATTACATATGCAATATTATATATAATATTTATTCATTCATATATATATATATATATGATAATATAATAATATATATATATGTATATATATATATATATATATATATATATATATGTATATTAATATTATAAATCTATAAAGATAATATTTGATATTTTTAAATTTTTTATTTTTCTATTTTTTTTTTCAAATCGAATAACTTTTATAAACAAAAACAAAATACTTTTTCTATGTACGTCAAGTGAGCGGCACAAATAGGTAAAAAAAAAAACACATGTAAATATATTAAAGAAGTATAGTACTATTTAATTGTGTATTTGAAACGTGGTATTTACGGCTGACAAATGCTTTGTTTCTAACCGATGTATGTATGTATGTATGTATCTGCTTTCGTATACTATAGGAACTAACTACATTCGTTACCGCTTTTGTAGGTGGATCCGCTTTGGCTCTTTCGTTTACAGACGAAAATCCGACGATATGGCGGTGGTAGGATAAATTTGGAACAACCGTTCGGGAGATGAAACTCGCTTATGTTACGGTCTCTCTACTGTCTTAGTTTCGTGCCGAGGATTATTCCCAGTGTGTCTCTCGTGTTAACGGGAAGAGAGAGAGAGAGAGAGAGAGAGAGAGAGAGAGAGAGAGAGAGAGAGAGGAGAGAGAGAGAGAGAGAGAGAAATACTGGGACGTGTGGACGACGACGTCGCATTCAGACGGTTTATATACATATGTAAAAAGTGCGTGACGAAATTTTTACTCTTTTCCTATTTTTTCTTCTTTTCTTGTTTTTTTCCCTTTTCTATTTTTTGGTTTTCTTTCTTTCAAAAAAATCTACACAACGAAACGTTATCGACGATTGGATTAACGTCCGATACATATATTTCGTTGTTCCGATCAAACGAGTTGTTCGTTAATTATTTAATTGTGAACGAAGGCACGCACGGTGGACGCAAATATATATGTCCGACCAAGTGACATCGCGTACGTAAGAAAAAGAAAAAAAAAAGGAGGAAAAAGAAAGGAGAAATAGACTATTGTAATCTCCTCCACGTGATAATCATTTCCAAAAGTTCTTCTACGTAACCGTACATACGTTACGTATGTATGTATGTATGTATGTATGTATGTATCTATGTATCTATGTACGTATTTTTATCGAATCATTTCTAATATCTTCCTCCATCTATCGAATGATTTGTATAATATACAAAGAGTTTCAAAAATAAATCTTTGCGTCTACGAGAAGAACGTTTGGATTGAAAGATGTTATAACACGTGGTAGTCCGTGGCACCACGATGAAGAGGAAATAATATTCAACAGACGTTAAAATAATTATAGAACGAAATAAGTGATCGCGCGGACGAGAGAAATAAAAAAGAAAAAAAAAAAAAGGAAGAAGAAAAGAAGAGGAAGAAGAAAAAAAATGTATAAATAGTTTAAGGGAGAAAAGGAGCAGGAGCGGCAATAGATATTTATTTCCTGTACTGTCGGGAATTGACAAGCCGTGAATTGAAAACTTTAGACGATAATATCCTGTCGTTTCTAGATAAGTAAAATGTCACATACAAGATTGGAGATATATGATCCATTTGCCGATCTCGAGAAACCTTCGAGATGCATAAAATTCTTACGTCTTCTTTGGAAGTTTAGCAGATGCGTATTCTCTCACGTAACGTTGGTCTCTATGGTTGTGGCATATTGTGTCATAGGTGCATATGCCTTTGAATCCCTTGAGGCAGATCACGAGAAACAGGTAGGTATATATATATATATATATATATATATATATATATATATATATATATATATATTGTATGTAGGTCAAGATATATAAGTGGTTCGTGTGTCTATGTGCGTGTGTGTGTATATATATATATATATATGTATATGATATGTATATGTATATAAGGGCAGCTCATCCCCAAGTATCTTTGAAAGTTTTGAAGAAAATAAAGTTTCTATAAAGTATTCTCGACGCACGAAACAAATTTGATTCCATCTTCAAAACTCTGATATGTGTGTGTGTGTGGGTGGGTGCCAAAAAAAGAAGAAAAAAAAGACTACAGGTTCCTAGGTGATTTTAAAAATCAATTACTCCTACATTGTGACATTTTTTAGATTAATTAAATCATAAACAAAAGAAAAGAAACGTTTTGACCTTGTTCTACGATCTGTAAAAAAAAGGAAAAGAAAAAGAGAGAGAGTAGGAAAAAAGAAAAATTTAAAATTAGTGTCTAATAAAAAAAAAATAGAAAATCTCGAAAAAGGGAGAGGATAGTAGTCGATGTTTGATATCACCAAGAAACATTTGAGCCCACCCTGTATAATCATCGATCGTCTATCTTACCCCGTGACGTCTCTTATCCCCCGTATTAATTTAATTATTTTTATTATTTATTTGTTTTTTATTATAATAAATATACATAAGACATTTATTGTTCGAGTAAAATTCAAATTTATTTTTTATCGTTTTACGACGTGCGCGCGCACACACACACACACACACACACATATACATGTGTGTTATATTATTTTTAACCGGTTTGGCATATAGATAAAGAAAAACGTGAAGTATCTAAGAGGAAACATAACGGAAAAGCTATGGAAGTTGACGAAGGAAGTTGAGGTTTTGGTGCGAGAAAATTGGACGTTGGACGCTTTACGGGAGTTACAGGTAGAGAGAAAGAGAGAGAGATGAAAAAAAGAACAAGAAATTTCTTTTTTTTTTATTTTTGTCTACAAAGATAAATAAAAAAAAAGAATAAAATATATATTAATACAATTTACGTTATACATATCTTTCCAAATCGCTTATCACGCGTACGTGCGCATATGTATGTATGTACGTATATACATACCTGTTATATATATATATATATATATATATATGTATATATATATATGTATATGTATATATGTATATATGTATATATGTATATATGTATATATGTATATATGTATATATGTATATATGTATATATGTATATATGTATATATGTATATATGTATATATGTATATATGTATATATGTATACAGGTATATATATTTTTTGTGTCCTTTTTCCTTTCTCAGGGTTTCGAAAGCAATTTGTTTACGTTACTCAGAAAAGAAGGTTGGGATGGAAGCGAAGAGGAGAATAATATTCAATGGACTTTCGCCGGTGCCCTGTTTTATTCGATTATCGTCATCACGACAATTGGTGAGTTTACAGAGATCATCTGACACGTTAATAGATACATACATACATACGTACGTACATATATACGTATGTACATACATACATATTTAAATGTTCTATATACACGCGTATCGAATTAATCAACGATAGTCTTTGAAGTTTCTTCTTGTAATCGAAAAGATCTAATCCACTAACCGAATTAATTGAAAGTTTGACTTACGATAACGTTTTCGAATCTATCAAGTAGTTCATTTATTCTAAGCATCGAACGTTGTCGAAGGTCATGTTGAAAGACGATTTGGCAAGTTAGTAGTATACATGTGTAAGTTAGGAGAAATTCGATGCGATTAGAATTTATTCGCGAGAATTCTCATTGACATTCTTTCGGTGAACGCCGACAATGTAGGACCTATATTAATTTACATTGTTGCTTTTCACTCATGAATGTTTACTTACAAGGGCAAAATAGAAAAAATAATATTATATATATATATATATATATATATAGGTAAGTATCTTTTTTCTGTCTTTATAAATTGATATTCATGATTGAGAAACAGAATAAATCTTTTCACATCCATTATCAATTTAATGTCAACTAATCCGTGATAGTAGGACATTGCATCTATTTTCTTTTTTTTTCGTCGTGACTTATTCGAGAATACTGAAACGTACAGAAATAAATTTTATCTGAAAAGCTAGTTTATGAGCGCGAACTCGTAAATCAAAATGTTTCTTTTCATCTTTTACTTACATATGTGCGTTTACGTACGTGGTTACGTTACGTTAAACGATCAATGCCTGTCACGTGGATCACCCGACACTAAAGTTGGATATCTTTTACTGTTGAAACAACAATATCGTTTGCCATCCGCACAGGCACCCTAAACAGCAAGAAATTCATAATAAGCGTTCCAAAATGGATTCCTTTGATATATTTTCTTTCTCCATTTTATTTCCTTATTTCAATTATTTAATTATTTTTTTTTCTTCTTCTTCTTTCTTATTTTAATTACGTTTGTATTTATTTATTTATTTATTATTATTATTTTGTTTTTTTAATGTAAAGACTTACGAATTTTAATCCAGCCGACGGACAGTTAAAACTGTATCTACATTTGCAGGTATCGTATTCACGATAACGCGTCCCTTTTGGATATTGGAAGGGTGCATGTCCAGAATCTAAATTATCGTCGTAATCGATGATCGATTCGCTCGGTGGATGTGGCCTGTCATTATCGAAATTTCATAACTAGCTCGGCGTTAATTAACACGTTGAGTGGCCAAACCAATTTTACAGATATCGCGATGTATACATCTGATATGTTTCATTACATTTTGCGGATAAGACGCGTCTAATATTATTTTTTCTTCTTTTTTCTCTTTTTCTTTTTTTTTTTACATCAAACACCAAAATTATTAAACGTAATTCATTTATTGTCGTAAGTCGTAACTCGTAATCGAGTGTCGTAAGACGAAAGAGGAAAAAAAAACAAAAAGAAAAATTTTGTCGAAACGTTTTAACATTAGAACTACCGAAAAAGAAAACCTACCTACTTCTACCAAAACCAGTCAAAATGACTGGTCTTTAAAAAAACGTAAAAACAGAATATTTGTTTATTTATTAAATTATTACTACCTTATAAAAAGTATTTAAGGTTATGAAATTACAATTATTTAATGCCAACTATTATAAAAAATACAATATAATTATGATAATAACATCTATAATAATACCAACAAGTATAACTGGTACTTTAAAAAGTGGGCAAAAAGCCTTACCATCTGTTATTTAAAAATAAACTTCATTTTATATAACCTTTACTTAACCCTGCAAAAGTCATTGCATCATTTCGAAAAAAAAAATGTAACACGAAGTAGGAAGTTTATAATGAAATTGTAAAACCAATCATTTTGACTGGTGCGGTAGTTCTAGCGTTAACACTTGGATAATATCAATGGCATTCGACGTGTTAATCAACGATGTTTCACATTAACATTTTTATGGTGACCGAGCAAATGGATATGAGTTAAAATTATTAATTTCGTTGAGAAGCATTTGCAAATTATAATATTGTATTAAATGCGTTGTAAGATTTAGGTATCAGACTTCGGGCGTGAAAATTGATAACATATATATAATATAACATATATATAATATATATAACATATATATAAATAATATATATAACATATATATATATATATATACCTTCCAATAATTCCTGTCGGTCCACCAGGTCCTACCAAGACTCCGTTGTTATTCGGATAAGTCGTAGCAAACGGCCTATTTCCATGACCATAAGAGCCTGAATGCTGCTGTGGTCTGGATCCTATGTTCTCTGGCCTGAATCCCACGAATGGGCCACCCGTATCGAAGTCCTCGAAATCGTCGGTATTCTCGTGTATTTGATATCTATCGTACACAATAGTAACAATCACAGTTGAAAATATAATCCGTTCCTTTCATCCGTTCGTTTCGGTATAGGGGAAAAAGAGAAAGGAACAAAAAAAAAAGAAAAGAAAAGAGAAAAGAAAAAAAAACGAACTAAAAAATATGAACAAAAATGGTATAGCTCGTTTTTCGACATTTTTCATATTGGACAAACCTCGGATTTCCAATATTGGTAGTTCTACTTTGTCCATTGTTGTTATTCTCCCATATCCATTTACCATTTTCGGAAAGTACGCTTACAATGACACAGGATATCAAAATATAAAATCTCATATTGTTACTTAATATCTTTCGAAAATATATTGAACCTTGCAAAAAACTATTGCAATCTGTTTTAACCCAGTACGATAATACTTTCTTAACGCAAAAACCTTTGGAAGGCGACTAAATGAGAGTGAAAGTCAATCGTCTCTTTATATATGCAACGTGGGAAGGTGAACGTACCATGCGGTTCAAGTCGAGGTCCTTTGGGATAATAATGATCGACATACAGGTTCTCCCAACGAATTACTCGTCTCGATGGACTAACGTTTTTCGTTTTCTTCTTTTTTTTTTCGTTTTCGAAAAGATCTCTGGAATGATTTTGTTAAACAGTCGTCGTCGTCGTCGTCATCGTCGCCTTGAATGTAACGATGATGATTCGTCGATTGGTTTTTAAGAGATCACGATTATTAAGATTTATCCCACTTCTATTTATATGATCAGTATTTTTTATTAATCAATTATAAATATGTATTTTAGTAAAATAAATGATCGTTGTATACGAATAATATTTTGGTCAATATTTATAACAAAATATCGGTAGGTGATATAAATACTTGGCTTTATGAGATCATTTCGAGGTTCTCCTTACTGATAAAATGAACGGTAAGTAATCATGTATTTATAATGAAATTGAAAATTAATTAATTAATTAATTTTATCCATCTCCGTCTCGTACTAATATATCGTAGGAATGTTCCATCAACGTGATTAAGATAGAGAAAATTTATAAATAAAAGCAAGATAAGTATTCCATTAGAAACGATTAGGTAAATCGAATATGTTTTTACGTGTATGTTATTATACATACATATATATATATATATATATATATATATATATATATATATATATATATATATAATTTATAATCATCGAACGTCGCTTTATTTTGATATTGCATTTTGAGTTACGACCATCGTCCTATAATTTCTTACGTATCTCTGTGGCGTTACGAGACCAGTGGTAACCTCATTACATGAAAAATAAAGTCAATACGACAAAGGAACGCATGACCGAGTTTCATGCTAAATCGAACGTTCTGCTCATCCTGCCCTTTTTGTTTTCGATCGTTACGTCATTTTCCATCCGCCGGATACAGAAACAGAAACAGCCCGATGCTGTCCTCCTCGATCGATTTTAATTATAATTCGCAAAATCGATTGAATTAAATTATTCCGTTTTTTTCTGTTGTTGTTGTTATTATTATCGGCATTGTAATCTTTTTTTTTTTTTTTTTTTTTTTTTAATTAGACAAGAGCTCAACGTATGAGAGACAATAGAGAGAAACATCGAATGCTCTTTACGATGGCTTTTGTTTGACGTTTCCTTTTTTTTTATTATTTTATTTTTGTTTCTTCGTTTCTGTACACTATTTTGTATTTTCTTGTTCTTACCTCTTCAAATTCTTTCTGTTCGAGAAACATTTCAAGCGGGACGAAATCCATTTACCCGTTTACTCATATATATATACATACATATATATATATATATATATATATATATATATATATATATATTCGAACATAAGCTAATTACTGAAATCTGTAAAATAATATATATTTATATATATATATATATATACGTAAGTAATACTTTTTCCTTTTTTCTTTCGTTGTATTTTTCTTCTTTCTTTCTTCTCAAATCTTTTTATGTGAGAAACATTTCAACCGAGACAAAATCCATTTATACATTTACGTACGTACATATATTCAAACATAAGCTAATTCCTGAAATCTGCAAAATAATATATACGTATACCTTGGTAAAACTTTTTTTTCGGCTTATTTTTTTTTCTTGTATTTTTTTCCTCTTTTCTTTTCAAATCTTTTCCATGTGAGAAACATTTCAGGCCAGACAAAATCCATTTACGCGTTTACCTACACACACACGCGCGCGCACACACACAAACATTAAGCTAATTACTGAAATCTGTAGAATATAATAATATACGTAGATAAAACTAATCAGCAGTTTTGAATTCTCGAACTAGATGACCTTAACCTAAACTCAAGATGGACCAGTTGGACCGTGAAGAAAGTTTTATGCTTGAACGCTAAATCATCGTTTAATCATCAAATTTGACCTTGTCGAATGATCATTTAAATATCAAACATTATCTTTGCATATATATACATGCTAATATGCTGTATATATATGTATATATATGCTATATATATATATATATAAACATAATTTGTACTTGTATTATATATATACAATTTGTAATTTTTAATATATATTAATACATTAATATTTTTTTTTAATATTATATATATATATATATAATTTGTACGTATGAAACATAGATCATCGAAATGTTATATAATATAATAAATTTTAATTTAATTTCAGGATATGGTCACATAGCACCTAAAACTAAAAATGGAAAGGTCGTCACGATATTCTACGCTGTTGTTGGAATACCTTTGATGCTTCTATGTTTGTCTAACATCGGTGACATAATGGCATCGAGCTTTAGGTAATAATTATTCATTCAATTCATGATTAGCTTGGATTCGATGAGAATCTATGCGGATCTAGATATTCAATGAGATCTATTCTTTTTTCATCCATTCTTTCCTTTCTCTCTTACGCTTTGTGATATTTAAAACTAAAAAAAAAAAAAAGAAAACAAAAAAATATATTATCTCTCCTTAATGAATTTCTATTTCTTCTTGTTGTTTTTTAATTGCTTTTTTATTTTCTTTTTTTTTATTTTATTTTACATCTTTATAAAATTCTTATGTTGGAGAATGTGTCGTTACGCAACTATAATAGATTCTATGAGAATCTAGCTGTGATTGTATTTAAGAAAGACAAAAAAATGTCTTCGCTCAAGGAATTTCTATCTTCTCATATATATATATATATATATATATATATATATATATATTTCTTTTCTTAATTTTTTTCTAATCTATTTATCCTAAATTTTGATTAGATTCTTGTACTGGAAAGTGTGTTGTTACGTATGTACGAAGCCACCAAAGAAGAAACGATCACGTCCCAGTTTAGTAAGATCCTACTCGGCAAGGCAAGCAGGGTGATTAGTCATTTCATTAAATTTACGTTAATCCAATGTTTGTTCTATTGAAAATGGAAAAACCACAAATTCTTTAGTCGATACGATGTCAACAACAGAGCTGCATCATTCCGACGTTCGATTAGGCTGAGTCAGAGATCAGCCGATGGAACATTAGGAATTCCCGAAGGTTTGACACGAACATCGTACTCGGATACGGATTGCAGGTATTCAACATACAAGGTGTATCATTTTAATAGATACGGTCAAATATCTCCTATCCCGATTGATCTTATAAATAGATGTTTAACATCAAACAAAATGTCTATTCGGATTACACTGTTCGTTCGGAATATCGATTTCTATTTATAAAAAAAAAAAAAAAGAAAAATAAAAAATAAATGATGGCTTCTTTATTTTGACGACAGCGCCATCTCTGAATTAGATACAACAGATATATTACGTTATATCTTAAAAACTTGTGGACTACTTTTATTTCTAACATTCGTTTAACATCAAACCAATAGAATCGTAAATATTTGGCCATAATCGTTTGAAATAAGACACCCTGAATACATAGCCGTTTTATTTTTCAAATATAAATTCAATACATACACGCACGCACGCACACACACACACATATAAATTTGTTCTTTTTCTCTCTTTGTAAAATCAGGGATAATTCTCGACGTTCGAATGGAATGGACCAAAGGAGAATCTATTCTTATCAGTTATCTTCTCCTACGGCATTAAGGCCAACGGCCTCCTTCAGAAATACGGATATACCTTTATCCTCTCTAAAATTAACAAAAGGTAGGATTTATGTATTAGGAAAGGAAGAAATAGAGGAGTACCATTGATTGAATATTTCTCACTATATCATATTATTTCACCGAAACAGGTAATCCTAAATTAGGTACTCAATCTCTCGATCGAAGATTAACATGTGGAATTATAGAAACTGATCATTCGCCTGTTCTATGTAATAAATATGCTTTGGACGATGTCGAGGATGATTTATTCTTATGGCCATCTACGTCGCCAAACAAACGTAAAGGTTTCCGTTGAATTTAACACATTGTATTCATCATAGATATTATTATCGATATTTTTATATTAATTATCGATATATACGCGCGCACACACATACAAACATATGTATATATATATTGTGTATATATACAAACATATATATTTTATATATGTGTATACACACATATATAAGCTCGCACGTGACACACGCGATACGTATACAGACACACATGACATTCACACATATACATATACACATAAGCGAGCGCGCACGCGTATGTGTGTGTGGGTGTGGGTGTGGGTGGATATATATATATATATATATATACATATATATATATATATACATATATATATATATATATATATATATATATATATATATATATCTACAGCCGAATATGTCAGCAAGTTTGGTAATCGTCCACAAGTAGATGATAAATTGGAAGACATCGAAAGACAGCCTACATTGATAACTAGATCATTACCAAGAAGATTTCAATCGGTGGAAAGTGCCATTCCACCTATTCCACCTCCACAAAGATCAACATTATTAACTCCGTATCAATTGTCATCAGGGCATTTGACACCAGGAAACGAACAAAACAGAAGATATCATTCGGAAAGGATCAGACGTTCGCCAAGTAATTATTCCACTGGTAAAAAAAGTTGATAGAATTATATTGTATATTAATGATAAACGAAAGAGAAAGAAAGAGATAAATAGATATACAGATAGATAGATAGATAGAGAGAGAGAGAGAGAGAGAGAGAGACGTACGAAAAAATAAAAGGAAAGAAAAATTATCCAAGTATTTTCTTTGCTTCTTTTTTTTGTAATCGATGATCGTAAATCGTCGCTTCCCTTTTTCTTCGTTTTTTCTTTTCCTTTCTATTTTTGTTTCGCTTTGTTCATTTATTTTTTTTTCTTTTCTTCCTTTTTTTGTTTGTTCCAGCACGTTTCCATAGACGAGAAGCATCGTTGCCGAGAATTTTGTCGCCAATCGGATTTGCGATGCACCGTCGTGCCTGTTCCGATGACATAGACGTTGATTACGAGTTTTACACCACAACCGACGAACATGAAAGACAACCGATAAAACCAGTACCCATTTGGCTTTGCGTTTTTCTCGTCGTTAGTTACATATTGGGCGGTGCCTGTCTATTCAGCAAATGGGAAAAATGGACCTTCCTCGACAGCGCTTATTTCTGCTTCATTACTCTGACTACTATTGGTATGTAATTGAGATTATCTTGCCTTAATAGATTCAATTGTTACTGTTCGCAGACACAATGCGATTAACTTTGCTTTTAGGATTATTCTTTTTCCTTTTGTTTTCATTTTTTTTCTTTTTTTTCCCCTTTTAATACTTCATCCTCCAACCATCGTAAAATCGATCCTGAACTTTTAATATTTGAAATAAATTATCTTAATAATCAGCCTTAACAAATCGCTAAACGATTTTATGACCATTTAATTAATTAATAATCCGCGATATATACATACATACATACATACATACATATATATATATATAAATTTTATCAATTTTCTTTTTTCTCATTGTTTTCTCACTGAGTTAAATATGTATATATATATATATATATATATATATATATATATATATATTTAATAAGAAAAATAAAGTGTGCACACCTTCGATTGAATTTATTAGGATTGAAATTATTTTAGGATTCGGTGACTTCGTGCCAAATAAATTGGATGCACACAAAGGAATAGCCCTGTGCTCGTTGTATCTCTTATTCGGAATCGCTTTATTGGCGATGAGTTTCAATCTGGTCCAAGAGGAAGTGATCAATAACGTTAAAAGCGTTGCGAAAAGTTTGGGTATATTGAAAGATAGCGACGACGAGTACGACGACGATGACGATGATGACGGTGAGGATGATTACAGGTACGATGCGGAATACGAGGATGATGTCAATGAGGATGAATTTGAACAACGATGTGATAACAGCCAAAGAAAAACTTCTTATCTCAATGAACGTCGATACTAATTTTTTATCTTTTCTCTCTCTCTCTCTCTCACTCCCTCTCCCTTTCCTCCCTCTCTTCTCTCCCTCATTCTCTCTCTCTCTCCCTCTCTCTCTGTCTTCTTTTTTTATGGAACAAGTATTGCATAATAATAATAATAATAATAATAATAATAATAATAATAATAATAATAATAATAATAATAATAACAAAATAAGAAAACAAATAAATAAATGAATGAATAAGTAAAAAGGAGAAACATTATCTTTGATCGATAAAAAGATCGATAATCCAATTTTTCCCTTGATATTCTTTATTATATTTGAATGAATAGCTAACGGGTGTGCCCTAAGTCAATACGTACACTAACCACGACTAGAGGCCGCTGAATTCAAGCTGGAAGTCGATTATTTTTAGCGCCATGCTATTTTCATTAGTACGTCGGGTGGCACCTAGCGAAAGCAGTGCACATGAGTGTCGTGTCGAAACGTTTATTGTAATTGCTTTTAATCGACGATTATAAACGTTAACGTATCGTATGGATATTATAAATTTCAAGGAGAGAAACGTAAGAGATCCTGACAAAAGTCGTCCATACGATCCGATATAATAACCATATCGTTTTAGCGATATCACGCGCGTGATTTTTATTTTATATATTCTTTTGCCTTTTGTTTTTTTAACTGTACGTCGAGATTATGTTATCATCGTTATTATTACTATAAATATCATCATCATCACGATGATCATTATTATTATTAATATCATTATTGTAATTATTGAATCATGATTTTCTGACGATGAAAACTGAAGTGTTGAAACATGATGAACGCGATGTATACGCGATTAATTCGATTTATCGACGTATTTCGTTTATTGAAAAAAGAATTACAAAAAGAAATAATAATAATGATAATAATAATAACAATAATATTTGATAAATGAAAAGAAACGAAAAAGTCTAACTCGTTTAATCACATGATACAATTATAACGATTTAATTAGACAAAATTGCAAATTATAAAAACGTTAGGACAAATCTTGAAAGGATAACTTAGATTATTTCTTCTTTCTTTTTCTCTTGGTTATTTATTCAACAATTTTTATCTTCTTTCATCTCTTTATAAATATTCCATTAGCCAAATCTAAACAATTCTCACGATAATAGATCGTCAACGTCAAGCTGCCAAGCAACGTGCGCTTCTCTGAGGATACACGCTTTCTCGATTCTCCACAGATCATAACAACAACAAAAGTCAATACCAAACGATCGCTGAGATATAATTCAGAAAGGCAGAAAAAGGGAGAACGAGGATACGGACGTTTTCTATTAAATCCGACATTGCAATTTGCCGGTCGTGCGGATCAGTGAACGTAAATGATAGCGTGGACTATTCGTATGGAATATCCTTGATAAGGAAGATCTATGTGAAACGGTTACGTACACACATATATATGTATATATATATAACGTCAGGATAAATGATATTTTTTCAAGGATAAGTATAATTAAAAAAAAAGAGAACTAAGAGAAAAAGAAAAGAAACTGAGAAAAGGATGAAAGACCTATAGGTAATTTATCATATGGATATGTCAGCCGATGGCATCTTTCCAATACTAATTTTACCATCAGCAAAAACAAACTAGTTTAAAACCGCGTTTAATTAGTTCCCTTCGTTACAATTTCCAAACCACGTAAAGGTCAAATTTGAGATGAAGGATCGATGAGATCGAAGCCAACTAAGACAAAAGAAAGAAAGAGAAAAAAACAAAAAGAGAGGAAACTATAAGCGATAACAATATTGCAATATATTCCAATCGCATGTAAGAGTCAAGTTCGAGGAAATCGGATTTAGTTAAGAAAAAAGGAAGAGAAAGAGAGAGAGAGAGAGAGAAAATCAAATCAACGAAATCACAAATTCGATAAAGGATCATGGAAACGAACAAATCGTTGCATAGACCGTCATCAACGAACGGACAGTGGCAACGTGGAAGTTATCGTTATCAATGTGAAAGAAGGAAACGGCGACGACG
Source organism: Dolichovespula media (assembly GCA_911387685.1). Taxonomy (NCBI): domain Eukaryota; kingdom Metazoa; phylum Arthropoda; class Insecta; order Hymenoptera; family Vespidae; genus Dolichovespula; species Dolichovespula media. The sequence continues at coordinate 10,883,290 of OU426851.1, read as the reverse complement.
GAAGCCTTGGAGCGAGAAGATATGTGACTGGACCAGGACACTGATAGCCTTCCTCTTCAGTAACGTTGGCGTGGTATGCCTCGTCGTGGGTTATACTATAGTCGGTGCCTTCCTGTTCACTTATATCGAGGCCAAAGACAGCTTGGACATATCCGGTGACGTCGTCAAGCAAAGAAACATCACGGCTGCTAAGCTTTGGGACTTGACCTCAAAGGTTACATTAAAACATATGTACATAACCCTGGATGGTACCATAACAGGATAAACATATTCAACGATTCGTTTTGATCGAACTATATGGAATACACGATGAAATTTGTTGTATAACAATAGGCGACACTCAATTATTATCATTATGAATATCTAAAAGGATAAATTAACCCCGCGGCGACATTACATTGCTTGGTCAACCAGAACCTCAGAACTTCCACACTCCTCGACTTCGTGCATTTGCGGCTTTGCAAAAGACTAAGTTTATTCGCCGCGCACCTGTTTATACCGCAGAATGTGCAAATGCAGCTAAATTGGAGAATAAAATATGCCCGATTATTATCATAACAAAAACAACAATAACATCTCATTCTTGTATTCCATATAATAGTTCGTTCAAAATAAATTTTCCAAGTTTACTCTATTATGATAGACCTTACACAGTGTATATGAAAGAGGAATGAAGACATTGGTTTTGTGAAGTACATACAGTGAAACTAATCTCAGTTATTTCACACGCAGGAGAACATATTCTCTGAGAGATTATGGAAAAAAGAAGTTAGGGATATATTGGAGAGGTATCAACAAAAAATGGTTAAAAATATAAGAGACGGTTATGAGGTTGTTACTGAAGAACACAAAAAGTGGACTTTTGCGGGTGCATTTCTTTACTCTCTCACCGTCATTACGACCATCGGTAAGAACAACCATTTATTTCTCTCTCTCTCTCTCTCTCTCTCTCTCTCTCTTTCTCCTTCTTATTTATCACTTTATACCCGTTATTGTAATATTAAACAAATTGTATAAATGTGAAAATAATAATATGAGCCAATGAAGGATTTTCATTTCTTTTTTTCTCGTTTCATTCAAGGTTATGGGAACATTTGTCCTAAAACGAAATGGGGTAAATTGTGTACGATAATATATGCCATAATCGGTATGCCATTGTTTCTACTTTATTTGAGCCAGATTGGAGATATTTTTGCGAGAAGTTTCAAATGGATCTACGCACGATGTTGCCTTTGCAAGTAAGATATACGAACAGTAAAGATTTCTTTTCAATCAATTTTAATCTCCGTCGATAAATTTTAGATGCCATAAGAAACCACGTGATCCGATTAATTTAAAAGTATTAAGATCACGTACGGAAATTAAATTGCAAAGAGATCAATTGCAGGTTGGTATATATGTATATTAAAATATTATATTAAGGATCGAAATAATCAATCGATTCGATTGTTAATCAAAACAGCACGTAGGAGATACAGAGACTTCTAATGTTTATCAAGATCTCAACGTAATACAAATGAATAATATCAATAAAAAAGAAAATATGAACAATAAGATCAACGATAGTTACTGTAGTTATGATTATGATCCACAACAAGTAACCGTACCATTAACACTTTGTCTTGGTATTATGGTGGGGTAAGTCATAATATTACATAGGACCCCAAAAAATAATCTTAATATATATATATATATATCGAATAAAATATATTATTCTATATCGTTAGGTACGTTATAGCAGGTGCTTTGCTATTTTCAAAATGGGAAGACTGGAACATGTTAGATGGGTCTTATTTTTGTTTCGTTTCATTATCAACAATTGGATTTGGCGATATAGTACCAGGTGATAGAATTTACTCGGGACAGGGACTCGAATTATCCTTTATCTTTTGTTTCATGTATCTCATGCTTGGTGAGCGTCAAATTATAATTCAATATTATTCAAAGGAAATCCTACTGGCATATCTATCATTACTTCATTGTGATGCATTAGGTATGGCACTCATCGCTATGTGTTTCAATCTGATGCAAGAGGAAGTAATTGCTAAAGTCCATAGCCTGGCACGTATTATCAAGTACATCTTCAGATGCGACAGGTGATGGGTATTATGATGATTAAAAACGTTCGATAACTATATTCGAGTTCAATCGATCTGAAGGGAAAAACTAAAGAGATACAAAAGAAATGAAAAGAAAAAAAGAAAAGAAAAGAGACTACTCCACGAACGACCCCTGTTAGTCTTATACAATTCTCATTCGCTTGGTCTGATCTTATCAATTCCAAAGAATTATATATATAAACACGCATCTTAGGATCCACAAGATTGAAGTTTCGTATTACAATTCGTTATATTCGAAGACACTCCTACGTCAATCGTAGAGAAAGAGAGAGAAGAGAGAGAGAGAAAGAGAAAGAAAAAAAAACACAAGCAAGATTACGTGTACAGGAAGAACTTTGAAGCTTCTCTCGCTCTGTGAGAGAGGAGAGGAAAGCATCCTTCTAATTTATGGTACGTACTTGATAGATACTATTTACGACTAGCTAATAGAATACTAATGCATATCGTGTATGAAACGATAAGACGAGAATATTCTCTCTAACGTCACTTTTTACTTAAACTTTTACTCAAACACACATTCGAAGTTACTTGCCAAGAATAACAGTTAAACAAAACAAAAAAAAAAAACAAAAAAGAAAGGAAAGAAAACAGGAAAGAAGGAGTAAGAAAAAAAAGGAGCAAACGCAAATCAACTTTCTAAATGCTTTACTTACTTACGCTACATTAACTTTGACGTCAATTAGACGTCATACGTAAATCCAATGTTAAAAACCAACAATCGTTCCTTATTAATCGACACTTCCAATTCGTCATTTAACAACTAAAAGTGAAAACTAATCATTGTCAACAACGAGAAATTCGAAATATCTAGCCTTCACCAAAAGAACGAATTTGTTTATCTCTCATTATTAGCTTTCCCTGGGGGAGATGACTGACAACAAGTGGTTGCCGTCGCTTACGGAGGAAATTAATAGACGATTGGCCAATCAATTTCTCTTTAACTTTCGAAAGGCAATGGTAAAATGTAATATTCGAAGTGAGGAATACTAGAGGATTTCATCTTTGACAGGAAATTAATCTTGACAGAATCTAAATGGTCGAATGACTGAACTACGTCGATGGTTGAGAAAATGATAACCCTTGGGAAAGAGGAAGAAGAAGAAAGAAGAGATGATAAAAACGACGTGATAGTGACGGTGATAGTAGTTGCAATAGTAATAGTAGCTTCAGTAGTAGTAGTAGTAGTAGTAGTAGTAGTAGTAGTAGTAGTAGTAGTAGTAGTAGTAGTAGTAGTAGTAGTAGTAGTAGTAG